>CM066032.1:1162682371-1163031198 GCA_033557465.1 Ichthyophis bannanicus | reverse complement strand
TATCCCTGCAAACTCTTCCCTATAGAGTCATCACACACCTGTCAGACCTGAGCGAGGCCACCCACATACCTGGATTGCATGATATCTCAGTAACCTGCCTGTGATGAGTTATATTATGGACGTGTGAGAATATATACCTGTCACCTTATAGTGGTAACATGTCCCTGATCATTTATGGTACATCTGTGGATTTCAGGATTTCTGTACATTGTTTGCCTTGGTATCGACGTTCCTGTCCCATGTCATCTGTGATCTCATGCATGTTGAGTGTACTGGGGATTAGGTTTGCCTGTTTTAGACACGCATGATGCTGAACTAGTGCGGTGTAGGTGTATGAGGATTTTATAGATAAGAACCATAACTACATAGCTATACAACGGTGTACACATACGGGGGACATTGGGATGGTCACCCTGAGGATGGTTTGTAGGACTACTTACACATCGTTATCAACACCACATGTGTTGTCGCAGCAACCGCTGATCTCTGGACCTCCACAACATGCAACACTTCTGCAGGCAGCATAGGCAGATTACCTTCTCGCATCAAACGACCTGTATCATGTGCTGCCTCATTTCCCCCAAAAACAGGTTAGGATATGTTTATCCGGCCTCCTTGCGACCGCTACTCTTTCCTGCTGCACCCCTGCACAGAGTTCTGTTATCATTGACCACCTTTGTGCTATAACATCTCCTTTGTCATGTTGGACACTGCATCATCTGCCTGCTGCTACCATGGAACTCCACAGTTAGCAGCATTTTCAGGTGAGCATTGTCTGTGCTGATCAGGCACATGTTATACGACGTGTGTTAATGATTAGGCGTTGATGTTCCGTCGACAGCCTGGGATGACAGAATGAACATTGGACCATAGAGAGAACATATCGTACCCTGTCAATGGGACGAGGTACATGCTACAGGTCAGTGATGCGTTAGGGCCATCCTGTCTTAGCATCGTCCCTAGCTTTTGCATGTGTCGCGTTGTGAGACCAGCATATCATCCACACCCGGTCACTGTGTTGATCAGAGGTGGAGGTGGTATCTGGACCTTCATCCAGTGAGTCCGCCATGTATTTCTGGAGGGTATTCTCTATATATCTATTTGATATCTCCCTGTTGATTGGACCCCACTAATCGTGGCAAATAACAATTCAATAACGGTCACATCAGGGAGATGTGTGCCACGTGCATGTGCGGCCTGTGCTCAGACCTCACCAGGCTGGGTGCTCAGGACACATTTGCATAGGGGGACCAACATTTGGAGCCAGGGGTATTGGGCACATCATCCATCACACTATGTGTGTCAGCCATCATGTTTGGTACGGTAGTTTGTGGGTGGACACCACAATGAGTGGGAGGGGGGCCATCACAGGAGGGGGACATGGTGCAACACGTGGCAGATTGGACTGCAGGACGGAAAGGGATGTACAGTGTCCATACAGGATATGCTCAACAGGAACAGGCACTGCCATCGCAGCTGGGCTTTCAGCAGCCATGACAGAGGCTACAGCAGCACAGATGGGGGCCCCTACTGTCGTGTCAGAGGGGACTGTCACAGCAGTGATCACACCAGGTACTGGCTCACAGGGATGTCCATGGCGTGGGTAGTGGTATCATGCGAAGGAGTGCGCAAGATCTCTTGGATGCATTTGTGTGGACCCTACACACTCAGTCTGAGTGTGCTGTGGACTCTTGGGGGGGGATGTCCTGGCCCGTGGGGCCAGGGAGGGTGCCTGTGCAGAGCTTTCAGCAGTGCCCTGTCATGGTTATTGCAGGAGGGACAGACCCCCTTGACATGCAACCTGTCTGTCAGAGTGTGACTGATGGACCTCTGTGATGCTGTGATTGCGTCATTGCATACATAGTTTACAGACTGAAATGGTGACATCATAGGGTTGCTGTTGGTTGAGATGTTAGGTCTGTGGGCATTTTCTCTGGGTTCTATCCTGTATGTGCGTTGGTCATGTATTGGCCCGCAGACTGAGTTCCATACATGTGACAGCAGAGGTGAGGCTGGGGGATGGGAGGGGTGAGCTGTGCCTCACAGTGCATGTTGTGTGGTTGTCCTGGGGACAATGTTTGCTGGTCTCCCTATCCGCACACTGTGTGCAGCAGAGGTATCCAGTTTTGCAGCTGTGAGCTCTGTTACTGTCACCTCACAGGTTCAGTGTCCCCTGGGTGTTGTTACAGTGAGCCATGTGGTTTGGCCATTACATGGCCTGGCCAACCCTGACACATATATGTGATTACAGGCGTACACTGTGGGGACTACCTAGTAGCCATAGCGTACAAAGGGTTTGGAAATGCACATGCTTAGCTGATAAGACCTGTTTCATATTGGCAGTTACATACGGTGCTACGCATAGGCTGTTGCCTGGAACATTGTCACATAGAGATTTGTCAGACGTACCTGCTAGCGGGTGTGCAAGTATCCAGGGAGCTCAGGCAGGCCACATGTGTAGATATCTCCAAGTCTTTCTGCAAGCTCACGATCGAGGGCCGATAGTGGGGAGATGAGGGGGCCCCCGCCACCTGTCCCCAGGGCATGCTGGTGTTCAGCCACCATCACCTGCCGTACACTTCTTTTTATGTCAGAAAATCTTTTTTCAGGACTGTCCGTGTCTCTTGGTGGCCACCCGCCCCAGCCACTGCTAGCCTCACATCCTCCACACACAGCATTGCGGTTCCCAACGGTGTGTTTGGCTACTGAGGCGGGCGGCCGAAGAGGACCATCGTAGTTCTCCAGAACCATGCTCAGGAGACTGTGGTTACCCTGGTCACTGAATCTCATCGCCCTCCTCCGCTGTGTAGCTGGCACAGGTGGGCGCTTTCTTTTGCCAGTGTGTCTTTGCACCTCCACACCTGTATTCCCCGATGGGCCTGCAACGGCCTCAGGCACCGGTGTCACCGCCCCACCCACCTCTGCAGTGCACTGTTGTTCTGCAGCCCCACCGGCCGCATCAACATTCACCCCCTCGCTCCCCCTCTCCCCCTCTCTCTCCATCACCCTCTCCCCTCACCACTCCCCACCCAGCACAGGACACCACACGCCACCCTACACACTGCAGACCACCCCACCCCACCCAATCCACCCTACCCTGCACAGAACACAACAATACACATAAAACAGACACAGAAACAGTGCTACACCAAATACGATATGGCACTCTACAGACACACAGCCTCCTCTCCCCCTACAACACCTTCTACCTCTTCAGTATCACACACGCCTCTGTTTCTCCTCACTCCCTCACTGTATCTTACAACACCCTCATCGTTTACCTGTGGTACAGTGTGTTTTATACCATATTATCATTGCCTTTTGCCGTTGCGCATGCGTTTCGTTTTCTTTTTTTGTGCGCCGCTGATGTGCGCGTGCGCTGTCGTCTGTGCGCGCTGCGGATCTGCGTCAGAGATGTGCATGGGCGTGTATGGGTGTGGCGCATTCAGATGCACATGCCGTCATCACGCATACACGCCCCAGCGCGGACAACATGGACGTTTACGCTCTGTTTTTCGTTTGCGCATGCGCTGTTGCTGTTCGGCTTTGTTGTCCGCGCCACAGATGTGCGCGTGCGCTGTCGAGTGTGCGCGCCGCTGATCTGCGTCAGAGATGTGCCTGGGCGTGTTTGGGTGCGGCGCATTCAGATGCACATGCCGTCATCACGCATACACGCCCCAGCGCGGCCAACATGGACGTTTACGCTCTGTTTTCCGTTTGCGCATGCGCTGTTGCTGTTCGGCTTTGTTTTTCCGCGCCACAGATGTGCGCATGCGCTTTCGTCTGTGCGCGCCGCGGATCTGCGTCAGAGATGTGCATGGGCGTTTGGGTGCGGCGCATTCAGACGCACATGCCGTCATCACGCATACACGCCCCAGCGCGGCGCACACGGACGGCAGGGATTGCTCTATGGGGATGCACATGCGCACGGCGCTCCCCCACGGCGCACAATGACGCACAACGTCACAGGCGCACATCTCAAAACCAGACATACATCTATATATCCTCAGGCATAGATAGTACACATTGAGGGTGTATTGTAGGAGAGGTGTACGTTTGGAGAGGGTGACATATTGATCAGGCTAGGTTATCTGTGTAGTTCATTGTCTATTGGGTTGTTATGTGTGTTTTGTATTGTTTTGTGTGTATTGTGTTGTGTTTCGATTGCGTTTTTTCAGTTTGTAAGTCGGTGTTTGTGAGTTGGTCGCTGTTGTGGGAGGTTTGTGTGTGTGTTGTAGTGTGTTTGTGTAGGCCTGCGGGGTGAGGTGGATGGCTGGGATATATGTTTCTGCATGTGCCCTGGATGGTGAGCAGATGCTGCGGTTGCCGGACAGGGGGGGATGGTGTCCATGGGGCTGAGGCACAGGGCATGGGTGTAGTCCCGCAGCAAATCAGACCTGCAGCTGTGGAGGAGGGCCAGGCAGCTGATGTACGTGCACAGCGCAGGAGACGTGCCGAGGTGCAGGCTCGGCAGCCTCGCCTCTACAGGCCCAGGGCCCAGCTCCAGGACATGCGTGAGGACCAGGTCATCTCCCTGTACAGGCTGAGCACAAGGGCTATTAGGGAGCTCTATGAGGATCTACGACCTGACCTCGAGCCCCTGACTAATCGGTCCCATGCCATACCGGGTTTAGTTAAGCTCCTTGCTGCTTTACATTTCTTTGCCTCTGGCTGTTTCCAACACTCAGTGGGCGCAGTGGGTGGCATGAGCCGACCCTCCTTCTCCCGATGTCTCCACCAGGTACTGCGTGCCATGGTCAGCCGGGTGGGGAATTACATAGCCCTTCCCCACAATAGGCAACATTGGGGGACCCTGAACCAAGCCTTTGAGGCTGTAGCTGGGATACCACACGTGATGGGAGCTATTGATTGCACACATGTTGCCCTGGTCCCACCTAGAGACAGGGAGGTGGTGTTCCGCAACCGAAAACACTACCATTCCCTGAATGTTCAGGTTGTATGTGATGCTGATCTGCATATTCTGAATGTGGTCCCACGGTTTCCAGGGTCCACCCATGACTCCTATATCCTGCATCGCTCAGCACTATTTCGACAGTTTGAGGAGGGACTGTATGGGGACTGCATCCTGCTGGGTGAGTATGTCCACACATATGATGTAGTCTGTAGGTTATATCATTTTGTCACTTAACATCTCTTATATATTGCACTATATACGCTCTGTGTGTTAGGCAGCTGAGCTCACGTTCAGCAGACATTGTGGGCGGGGTGTAGACATTGAGTTGCATGTGACATGATGAGCCATGTCACATCTGGTTGGAAACAATACCTGGGGGTGATATGCTGATGGTTTAGGGGGACATATGCACATGTTCAGATGCATGTACATGGGTGTGCATTTCAACGTGTGTGTGTATTTCACCGGGCCACAGGTGGGTGGGTGGGATTGTTGTCCATCACACCCACCTGTGCATTAGTGGCATTTGAGGTAACTGTGTTATGTCATGTCACATTTCTGTGAGTCACAAGCCATACACCTATCGCATATCATTTGTGTGTGTGAGGGCCACACCCTACACATTACTGGGGTTCTTGAACATTGTTTGGTGGATGACATGGGTTGGTAGTTGTTTGGGGTTTCGACACATATGATGGATGTTCATAACCTTGGCAACGTTGGGTACACCTTTCCCTAGGTAGGGTTCTGGTTTAGGCATAGCCCATAACATGTGTGCATACACACGTGTGTTGTGAATGACTTTGGGCCACTGCAGATGGCCACTACTTTGGCATCAGTGTATGTCATTAATCTGATGTGTCTCTGACATAGAGAGAGGGGTGACAGCAAGGGCAGGGGCCAACTTGTGAGCGGGCAGAGAGGTGTTGGTACCCCATACAGAGGAACCTTGACAGTCTCTGTTGTTGTGATAGTTCAGGGCTCATGTGGGCTACAGTGTGCAGATCTGTGGAACACAGCTTAACAGGGATATTAACATGATGGTGACAGTGGACCGGGTGTCCACTGACATGGTTGTTGGTCAGCGGTCGACAGCATATGGCATCAGACTGCTGTCTGTAGGTATGTTGACCTTACTGGACACAGTGTTGTGAGGTGATATTGGGTTGATGTTGTCGAGATCCCAGGTCAGACATGTTCTGGGTGTGCGTTTACATTGCCTCATACAACATTCTTGTGGTGTATAGCTTGCTAACATATACGTTTGACGTGTTGTTTGTGTGCTGGTGGTTTAGGCTGCCATTGGTGGTTTCAGAGATGCGGACATTGACTGCATACCAAGACGCATATGCCACACATAGCGGATCTTTGTTTGCAAAACTGTGACATTGCTGTTATTTGCCATATCTGTCCAGACTACAGGGGCCCTTTCTGACATTTCTATCACCATAGGTCATATTCTGTCAAATGTATATTTGTGTTGTCATATGATTCTGTCAGGATGTGTAATGCACTTGTCTCTAAGGTCCATACCTGTGCAGATTTGTGGTGGCATGCGCTCATGCATTCACATGCATCATTCTCTTTTTGCAGGTGATGCAGGGTATGGATGTCGCCCCTGGCTGCTAACCCCTGTGCGTCAAACCACGGACACGTGCAGAGCGGAGGTACAATGAGGCCCACGCCTCCAGCCGCTCTGTCATAGAGCGCACCTTTGGCGTTTTGAAAAGTCGCTTCAGGTGTCTGGATCGGACAGGTGGGGCCTTACAATATCAGGCAATGACTGTTGCAGAGATAATCGTAGCCTGTTGCATCCTGCACAACATTGCTCTCAGGCATGATATTGCTGCAGAGATTAATGAGGATCTTGCGGAGGATCCACCGTGCCCCCCTGTACGTGCCAGTGGTGACACACAGGCAGGCACAGCAGTCAGGCAGAGGTTGATTGCTGAGATATTCAGTGGTATGTATTGCACATCCTCCCACATATATGTGCTGTTGTGTGCATGTGAGGTTTATAACGGGTCATGTGTCTGCACATATAGCATTCAGATCCATCACTGCATTGTCCTTATGCTGAACATCCAACAGTAACATAGGGCCAGGGGTGTGCAATGGACAATGTGGACAGGGCACAACAGGGGCTGTTGGTGTTTTTGGGGTTTGTGTGTTGAGACACCTTTATGAGCTTTTGGGGGTCACAGTACCAGTTAGTGTCTGTGTGTGATAGCAACTGCTGTGCAAACACACTGTTTCCATTATAGTGTGTGTGTGTGGCACGGTGTCAGGCATATGTTCCGGGGTTAAATGGGGTGTAGATGGCAACATTTGTGGAGAGCTCTCATGCGGCCACCTTGTTTATGTACTACAATCAGGATGTGCTTGTGTGTGTGTTATGCTATTATGGGCTAGCTATGTCTGTATGTTTATAATGTGTCATGCAACATGTATTACATAGCACAGTACACATGCGCATGACTGCATACCCATGATGGGATAGATTACATGTGACAGGTGTTGCTGCCACAACAAACGGTACCATATGGTATGTTGATTTACGTAGCACATACATGGCTAGGGTGAGGCATGTGGACATAGTCAGTGTGCAGCCCGGGGTCGATATCATTGGTTTCATCTTATATAGTGAGGTGTCATACATTGCAGTATTCTCACTGTACACACATACGGATGTGCAGCGGGTCACATCATGAACGGGTGGATTACAGGACCCCACTGTAGAGCTGCATGTGTGTATATGTTTGCTAGTTTACCGATTTAGCAAATAAAGAGTGGCATATGTGGGTGATACTATCTGAACATCTACGTCATGGCTCTGGTACATGCTGTATGTCGGTCAGGTTAGCACAGTACACAGCCACATATGCCTTGTCTACACTGGCAAGGGATGTTATGTTGACATACACACACAGACCTATTTGGGTGATATGTGGTGCAGGTGCACATATAGCCTCTCCATGGATTAACATTCTCCCTGATACCCAGTGGGCTGACATGACGCCATCATGGTCTGATGAAAGACAGACATGGGGGTGTTGTCTGGTACACATGGTGATGACATTGCCATGTATTTAGGCACATGATCAGTGCACATATCTAAGTAATCATTGATGTACAGGATGTACACTGCATAATATTCCTTTGCACAGTGGATACAGGGGGTGGTACAGCATATTACCAGGTGTCACAGGTATGTACAATGGACTAACAAACAACATTAGGGGAGTCATAGACACGGAGAGGGGGTAATGTTGTCAACCTGGCCAACACAGACTAATAGTGCGACCTTGGGATGTGTTTCACACATGGTGTTTGCAGACACCTCCTTAGACAGGTGTGAGGTGCAACCAAGGGTGGTGGGGGCAAATGAGTAATAGGGGGACATTTCATTGGTATCATACGTCTACATGCTGCCTCTCCCATGTGGTATATCAGTACAGTGTGAGGGTGAACAGTCAGTCGTTGGGTCAGGTTGTGGGGTCTGCCAGCTGTTGACATTGCTGTGTACTGTGGGTTTCACAGATGGGACATGACATATATTTTGTGATGGTTTGTTTCCCTCTCCACAGGACCAGCTTCATGAGGATGCTGTTCCACTGTAGCATTGGCACATGAGGGCCCATCGTCCAAGATGCTGTGGTCCAGGGTAGGTGGATCTACAGCTACATTGTGCGTACATGGGTTCATGGGAGCAACATGTCGCCTGTCATGTGTCATATGAGGCAGCTGGTGTTGTACAACTCTCCCCTGACAGCCTCCCTTACCCATATTTTGGGGTGGTGACCCATCTCCCCATGTGTTTGTGTACAGTATGTTCGCAGGGACACCTTTTCAGTCAGATGTACAGCAGAGTTAGATGTGTTTTTGGTTGTCGTGTTTTACGGATACTGCATTTTCTGTCTACACCATCATATTTAGATCAGACATCACCAAGGTATATGTGCATGTGACTTGGCCATGATGTGCACAGGTTTGCACTTGTGCACATTCAGCCCATGTTTTTCAGCTGTGCCCCTGACCAACGCATACTGTGTGTGTGTTTGCGCTTATGTTTTGAATATGTCCTCCAGCATTGTCCAGGCATGGTACATTATCACGTGCTCTCATGGGTGTGTGCACCTGGGGGGCATGGTGGGGTGTACTACCTCTACTGTTGTGCTGCTTGCCTTGTCACCATGGTCCACATGTGTGGTGAGCTGTGAGCAGCAATGTGTCTTGTGTTTTGAGAGACAGGTGTTGAGCAACATTTATTTCTCTCATATGTAGGCATGCTGTGGAGATGCATCAACAGTTGATGTACATGGTACATCGACATGTCTGGCTGACATTGTCTCCCTTCGCTGTGACCTGATGTGGCTATGCAGTACTTGGAGGAATTGATGAGGGCCGCATGATGCACACATAGGGTTTGTTTTAACTTTGCGAATTTGATATTACATCTGGCTGTACCTGTCCTGGGGTTTATGATCCTCACATGGACATGTTATGTAGCATCGCTGTAGACACAAACAGATGCATATAGTGTGTAGCTGTGAGATGCCCGTGTGACCTGGGATTGTACATAACCATATCCATGTGACAGCCATGCCTGCATTTACATGTACTGTTGGCGCTCATCTCCTTTTTTTTATATGCATCTGCTGTAATTTGTGACTTTGCATCCCTTTGGTCTGTATTTTGTGTATTGTGATTCTTGGCAATCTGTTCTGTTTTGGCAAGGTGTCTAACAATACCATACTTCTCCTCTCGTGACACAGGGCAGGTGACATAACAGCACCATTTCCTCCACGCCATCTGGCTCACCATCCAACGTCTGTTGTGGGACTGACGTTCATCTTATTCTTTCCAGGGAGATGTGCCATTGGATGTTTGACCTATGTTGGTGGCACACAGGCCTGTGATGGACAATTTTGCTCTTTGACCGCTGACCTACCCATGATAGACCTGTACAACACACAGTGTGTGCCATGCTGTGGCTGTGTGTCGTGCTGCTGACAGGGACACAGATGGACTTTCATGGACTGTGTCATATTGGACGATGGCACTTTACTGTGCATGGCCAGGTTTGCATGGTGTGTTTTGCGATGATCTTTTGGCTGTCAAGGACACCTTGCTTTTGGGACACTGTGCGCATCAGGGACTGACATAATCTATGTATTTCTGACATCCTTCCACAGTTGGTTAGTGTATAGGTGTGTCCCATGTGTGTGACATGGCACACATGATATGTTACTTTGTGGGTTTCAACATCAGCATACAGCCATGTTTGTGGCACGGGGGCACACATGGAGGGATCCAATTGTCTATGTCCACCTGCCCCACACCTGAACAAGGTGCAGGTTCTGCCACATACACACTTTCATGTCCGCCACCATCCTTGTTAGATGTGTGGAGGGGCCAGGGGTGCTTAGATTCATGTGTGGCATCACTGTACCATGTTTGTGTACAGCTGGTGCCTGTGCTTCTCAATAACTATGTTTGTGAGACACTGCATGTGGACCTATGGCTCTGTGTGGTTCACTGTAGGCTGTCTGACCATCATTTGCATCTGGACATGCTAGTTATTGTATATGTTTACTGTACAGATGTGACACTCTGCATGTCTGTCCACGCGGTGCAGTGCACATTTGCAGAGTCCTGTTTTACCCCCTGCATTGACAACAGTCTCATTAGGCCATTATATTTGGTGTGGGTCAGAGTGGGTGTCCATTGTCCTCCTACACTTCAGCATTGCATGGACCATGCTATCGGTAGCCAAACACTGTCCACCAAACAAACAATGCAAGGGGACATACTGCACGGTGTTATGTCTGCACCTTTCAGGGAGTTGTGTGCTTTGTATTTTCTCTGTGTTCATGTGTCCCTGCTACCTGTTAGCATACAATCATTCAGCTCTAGATGATATTTGTCATGTACACTGAATACTTTCTGATGTGCCAATCAGCCATTATGTGGGAGGTTGGACATAACTTAATGAGGGTGTTTGTCACATGTCAACATTGTGCCAGCATATGTCTTTCTCTTTTGGGGGCCACCTGTGTTGCATGAGGGCTATGTTGGGGGGGGGGACATGTGATGTGTTTGGGGTCTTACGCTTACAACGCCTCGAGTCTACATGCCCTCATATGTAGCTCACACATTGTGGGCATGCAGCAGATGCTCGTGTATGTGGCCCTGGAACCCAGTGCATATCATGCACCTGTTCCACCAGAGATCTCATGCCACTCAATTGTGCGCAGGCATTGACCTTTATGTGGCATGTGTGTTTGTACCTTGCTGACTGTGTTCCCATCTTTAAACAGGGAGGGGCTTACTTTGAAATTATGATTACACTGTGTACAGTAACTGGGAGGTGTGATACAAATAAATATATGTATTATACAGACATTAGTTCCTTTTGCTGCTTGGTCATGTTCACACACATGCACTACAATGTCTACCTTTGCATATGTCATGACTCCTTGTGACCTTGGGACTCCGTGGTTACCTTGACAATGTTCCTCGAGTTACTCTCCAAGGGCCACATGATCTGGTTTTCTGAAATGAGGCCTGGTTGCCTTGTGTGCATGACAGTTTTGTGACGACTAGGCTGCTCCTCCTCTCGTAGAGCACATTCACACTTGTGTCTACTGGTTTGCTTGCAAGGTGCATGTCCACCTGTGCTCACAACAGTGTACGATGGCAGCTGTGCATGTGTCTGGCATTTTGCACATCACAGGTTCTTACTGGTTCACATACAGACCCTGTCTTTGGCATATTATGTATTCCTTGGGCTCAGTGTATTATTTGTGGGTGTGGTTGGTGGCATGTGATTTCAAATAAGGTTATGCGTTTAGCCCACGATATGCTTTGTTTTTAATTATTTTGTACATTATGCTGACTTGACCATTAGTTCACTGCAGGTTAATCAACTCTACACACACCCTTGTCTGTGATCAGGGTGCAGCAGGGTGTGCACTGTGTGCTGCCTAGCCAGCAGATATCATCTGTTACATAGGTTTCTCTCATTATGTTGTTTACACTGCTGTGCACCTGGGGGTGTGGTGGTGCTGGGTTTCAGCAGGTGTGTGTTCACCCTTTTTCATGTGTTGCTCTCTGCTGTCCTGTCCATGATCAGTACATTGCTTCGCCACGCATCCTCCACTGCCCTTGGGGATACCTTGCTTTGCTCTTGTTATGTCTGTATATATTTATGTATTTGTTTTGGTATCCCACTTTTCACATGGTCAAGGGGGGTTTCATACGAGGGGGGGGGGAGGTTTTACATGTTGGCCACAGCCATTGCCAGGGGGGCTACATTGACGGTTTCAAATGGGGACATAGGACATACTATGGACATTGACAGATTGTGCACATTGTCATATTTGTATGGGGTGGGTTAGGGGTTGGATTAGTGGGGTTCCTGGGAAAGTATGTTTTTCAGCTGTATTATAAGGGATTAGTGGTCTGGGTTGTTACCAGGACATCTTGGGGGGCTGTGCATGATACATGGGGCATGAAGTTCAGGGTCTCGATTGCAGGTCCCTTGCGGGCATTTGGTTCATTTGTTGCTTACAGTACCGGAGTTGGTGGGGGCTTGTCTGGTAGTTGTGCCGTGGCCTGGGCGACACAGTCTGGTGTTGCTTTGGGGGTTGCGTGCTTCATGTATGACTTTGTTGGTATGTGGGAGGGCTTTGTATTGACTCCTTGCTTCAGGTGCCTGTATGTATGTTTCTTTCAGGATTGGGGTGATGTGGTCTGTATATTTTGCATGCTGTGTCTACAGCATCACATATCATTGTGTGTTTGTGCATGCGTCCCTGGTCCCAACTACAGACTGTGATCTGAAATGTACACAGGAGTTCTGCAGGTGCATTTGTTCATGGTTTCCCTTGTGGGTTTGCCTGTCCTTACAACCAGCATGCATGTAGCGTGAGGGCCTGGACTATTTCTGACTGCACCCTTTGCTAAGACACACACATTGGTGCTGTTTCCTACCTTTTTTTGCTTTTACATTTCTGGGGTTGTTGGTATGTGTGATTCCTCTCTGTTCTCTTGGATGTGCATGCGTGTCCTGCAGTTGTGTTTTCCATTTGTTTGACTGTCATATGTTGTCAGGTTTGTGCTGTGGACACATTGTACACTCATCTGAGTTGTGAGCCATGCATCTGTCCATCTTCTGTCTGCCAACTCTTGTGTCATGCTACCCTGATGTGCATGCAGCTGCAACCCTTCCTGCACTCCTACACTTTCCTGCATCACAACTCTCCATGTTGGTCGCTCCTGTGTTTGCTCTGCATATCATCGCTAGTCCACTGTAATCATGATATTTCACAGATCCTGCCATTTCAGCCCCTCTGCTGGACACATCTTCCCATCCACGGTTACACACCATCATTATAACATGGTACATTATCCATCACTCTGTACATAGCTACAGCTGGCACCGGTGTCTTTATCCATTTCTGTTGCCGCCACATAGCCTTGTGGAGATCTTTGTGGTACAGCACCTGTGATGTCAGTGTTTCTTATACTTTTGGATTGCCTTTCCTTTCGGCTCTGTGCAGTATTTGGGTTACATGTGCACTCGCATTTGATGATGTGGTTGTTTATGATGTGCATTGTGTAGCAGCCTAACGGAACGATACTCTGGCTAGGCTTGTGTTTAGATGGCAGCACAGCTTACTGTACAGTTGCATTCTGAGAAAACAGATGTCACTAAGCCAACCTTGGTCACTGCTCATTTGGCACCATGACCCCTGCACCATCACGCAATGCCCTAACCATTGTGCTACACTGCTGTTCCCTCCTGCATGTCTGCTCACCAACCTGGGATTTCCCTGCGTTAGACTGCACAGTGATGCCAGCACTGACTGTGCTTGGACCATGCCCTGCCTCATACGACAAACTGTAAAGCACCCTACACACGACATTGTGATTTCCTTGGTGGACAATGCGCTTTAGGATTTGACATGTGAGGTACCTTATATTGCGTCATATGCATCACCTGATATTACAGTGCTTTCATAGTGCATTTGCAAGGGGGAATAACAACAATAACATGTAAAATGCCTCCTAGATCACTATTGCTCATGACAGATGATGGCTCGTCTAGCCGCTTCATTGGGCACTGCAGGGGATTGAACCCCCGATCCCTGCTCCATTGGTAGGTGTCGTTCCCATCGTGCTGTGGCTCAGCTCGTGTGCTTTCCCATCCGCGCGCCGCCTTATGCCGCACAAAGTTCCTCTACCTCGTAAAGGATTAGTGCGCCGCCTTCTGCTGCCCACTATTTCGGTGCCTCCTAAAATGTTGCCTGAGCCTACCGCTTCACTGGGCACTGCGGGGCTTGAACCCCGATCCCTGCTCCATTGGTAGGCGTCGTTCCCATCGTGCTGTGGCTCAGCTCGTGTGCTTTCCCATCCGCGCGCCGCCTTATGCCGCACAACGTTCCTCTACCTCGTAAAGGATTAGTGCGCCGCCTTCTGCTGCCCACTATTTCGGTGCCTCCTAAAATGTTGCCTGAGCCTGCCGCTTCATTGGGCACTGCGGGGATTGAACCCCCGATCCCTGCTCCATTGGTAGGCGTCGTTCCCATCGTGCTGTGGCTCAGCTCGTGTGCTTTCCCATCCGCGCGCCGCCTTATGCCGCACAAAGTTCCTCTACCTCGTAAAGGATTAGTGCGCCGCCTTCTGCTGCCCACTATTTCGGTGCCTCCTAAAATGTTGCCTGAGCCTGCCGCTTCATTGGGCACTGCGGGGATTGAACCCCCGATCCCTGCTCCATTGGTAGGCGCCGTTCCCATCGTGCTGTGGCTCAGCTCGTGTGCTTTCCCATCCGCGCGCCGCCTTATGCCGCACAATGTTCCTCTACCTCGTAAAGGATTAGTGCGCCGCCTTCTGCTGCCCACTATTTCGGTGCCTCCTAAAATGTTGCCTGAGCCTGCCGCTTCATTGGGCACTGCGGGGATTGAACCCCCGATCCCTGCTCCATTGGTGGCGCCGTTCCCATCGTGCTGTGGCTCAGCTCGTGTGCTTTCCCATCCGCGCGCCGCCTTATGCCGCACAATGTTCCTCTACCTCGTAAAGGATTAGTGCGCCGCCTTCTGCTGCCCACTATTTCGGTGCCTCCTAAAATGTTGCCTGAGCCTGCCGCTTCATTGGGCACTGCGGGGATTGAACCCCCGATCCCTGCTCCATTGGTAGGCGTCGTTCCCATCGTGCTGTGGCTCAGCTCGTGTGCTTTCCCATCAGCGCGCCGCCTTCTCCCTCCCGCGCAGCTTTTCCAGGCGGTAATGTGCGGGGCGCACATTGGCGCATATGTAAACCGCGTGTTTTTCTTTTTCAGGACGCAACGCCCACTCCTTATATGGCACACGCACACTAGCGCGGCCCCGCACGTTATGAATGTTTAGTAAACATACCCCTAAGTCTCCTATCTTATATTTTAGATTTCTAGCATTTGCATAAAGGCATTTCAAAGTTTGTTTTTTGTTCATATTAACAATTTATCAGTTGACAGGATAATTTGGAATCTTTCAACTCTGCTTTTTACTCAAAAACATCTTGATTACTTTTAACTTTATTGGAACCTCTCTATCAGGATGCCGCAACTTTCCCATTTTGCAAGTATCCTTCAAAGGTACATCATTACGAATCAAGCGCTCTTGTGTGGCTGTCAGTTTTCCACCATTATCTATTTTTAAAGCTATTCAATCTCCTTTTTAAAGGTTAAATGCCATCATCTTTGGGAAAGTCCCCCCCCCCCTTTCCCAGAATGTTGCCTAGATCCTAACAAATCTAAAACTCTCTTCCCTGAGCCATTGTCTCATTCATGCATTCAAACATTGAAGTTCTCTCCGCATCTTGGGTCCTGCACATAGAATGGAAAGCATTTCTGAGAATTGTAGCCTAGAAGTTCTGGATTTTAAATGTCCACCTAAAAACTTAAATTTGGCTTCCAGAACATTCCTTCCACATTTTTGTATGTCCTTAGTACAATTATGTACCAAGTTAGCAGGCTCCTATCCAACACTGTCTAAAACGTTATCTAGGTGGCACTTGAGATCTGCCATCTTTGCACCAGGAAGGCAAGTTCCCAGGTGATCCTCATATCCATCAGTGACCCAGCTATCTACAGGTCTAATGATTGAATCACTAACTGCAATAGCTGTCCTAACCATTCCTTCATGGACACATGCCCCTGGAGACACACCCTTGGTGTGAGAGAATATCACATTGCCTGGAGGACAGTCCTAGCTACATGATCACTTCCTGCCACATCAAGATGATGCTCTCCTTTTAGGTGACTTCTCTCTTTCATGGTGCAAGAAAAGCTCCCAGACTGGAGGTGAGACTCCTCTGCTATTTCTCTGAATGTTTTATCTATATACCTCTCTGCCTGCCTCAACACCTCTAAGTCTGATACTCTAGCCTTCAGAGATCAGACTTGTTCCCTGAGATCAAGGATCTCATTGTCCCTAATGCACACAGAAGACTTCTCATCAACTGGGAGATAATTATTCATGCAACACTCAGTGCAAAAGACTAGATAGGCCCCATCTTGCTGGTGGATTGTCATCTGCATCTTAGTTATAATGATTTGTTTAGTTATTTAACATTGTTCAGTTAATTAAAGTTGCTAGGGATAGTCAGTGCTCTTGTCCCCATCATCAGGCCTTGCAAAATGACCATGATCACATGTTGCTGCCCTCTAGCCTAATGCTAGGGGGAAGCACTGCAAGATTGCATCCCTATTTGTGATTACCATTGAGGAGGGTGGGATCAAAGGACCGCCCTTGATACAGGACCTGGCCATGTTGGATTAATAAATGGTTTTAAAAAAATATTTCACATTGTATTCATAAAGACTGGACAATATTATTAAATATGTTATTTTAAAAAATTAGGTTAAAAAGGCATATTTTATTTCTTAGGGGTATGTTTGCTAAGCAGTCTTAACGTGCGCCTGGCAATAGTGTGCAGGATGCCATAAAAGGAGTGGGCGTTCCGGTCTAAACGTAGCAAACCGGGATTATCGCGCGATAACGCGCACTGCGCACATTATCATGCAAGAAGGAGCTAAGCACATTAATGCACATTAATCTTAAGTAGGCGCGCTGACATGCAAACAGAGCAGCAGAGGTGTAGCACATTGGTTAATACACTGACTGATGGTATTGGGGTAATAGGTTCAATCCCCCAGTGCACCTAATGAATAAGACTGGCTGAGGCATTACCCTTTATGTTTAAGCAGTGCTTTGTGAGGCATTTTATTTTTATTTAAATTAGTGCTGCCAGAAAACACACCCTCACAGTGCCGTAACCTAATAGTGCATATTCTGTGTTGGTGCCATGGTGACATGACATGACATGGGGTGCGATGCTTGGACCCATAGGTAGATTATGTACCACCATCCTCCCCTCTGTGGCTCAGGGTGGGAGACAGGATCCATATTCTACCTCCCTGCAATGGTGGCAGTAGAGGGAACCATCAACCCCTAGTCCTGGTAGGGAACAGACACCCTACAGGGCAGCCAATGCAGAGCTGTACACATCCATAAGGCAATGGCAAAAAGACAGTAGGCCTGGAAATGCTCAGCTGCCCCCCCACCACCCTCTGACATTCTCCAGCAGCAAGCACAGTGAGTCACCAGCCTCTGCACCCTACAAGGTGATCCAGCCATACACATATAACTGCAGACAGTCTGCTAGCTAGTCCACAGTGCATGTTCCTGGAGGAAACATGTGCACCCAAAACTGGGATGTGAGCACACACACCAAACAGATAAGTCAGTGATTAGGCCTCAGAAAAGAAAACCCATAAATTTCAATTGAGAGAAATACAGTATAGCACTGTGGGGGAACCCAGCCATGCTGTGGTCACTGCTCAGTCAGGGTGAGAGTGACCTCCCAGCAGGACATGCTGTGGCCACCCTGTCTGTGCAGGTTGCGGCTGGGCACTACAGTGTCCGAGCCATTGTCCTATGCCCTGTGCAGAAGCATCCAGGCCAGGCCACCCTGTCCAGGCTATACCCAGAGTACCTTGCTCCTCATTATGCACATTGGCAGGCTAACACTGGCAACAGTGCAAGCAGTGTGGGCTGAGTAAGGTGTTGGCAGCCACCACACACTGGATAGACAGACACACACTCCCACACCTATGCCAGCATTTTGCAACTATAGAGGCCTTTGGCAGCCCTGGCCACTGCACCAGTCCTGGGCACAGTGCAGGCATGGCTATGGTACGCAATACTGTAGGAGTCACTCCCTAGGTTGGTAAACACTGTCAGACACAAGACCTGTAGCACACTCCACAGACATCAGAAAGGTTGCTATGATGCAGCTCACTCAGAAAATTGTACTTAACCTATTAATTGCTATCTGCCAGTAATCATAGCAACCTTTTGATAGATGTGTACCATATTCCCAGGTTTAGGGTGGCATTTCTAAGGTATGCAAGTGCTAGTATTGGGAGATGCACGCAGAGCCCAAAGTCCTGCCTCTCCTGGAGGCTTTGGATAATGGGGCCTGTGGGTGCGGGTGTGTCTGCCCCTGTTGGCTGCTGCTTTACGGCAGAGGTTCCCAACTCCAGTCCTGCGGTGCCAAACACTGTTCGGGTTTTCATGCTGTCCCTCATGAATATGCATGAGATACATCTGCATACCATGGGGGTGGCGCATAGAAATGCAGCACAGGCATCTTTATCAGAGGCAGCATGGAACCGGAATGGTGTTTGGCCCTCCAGGACTGCATTTGGGAGACTCTGCTCTAGGTCATGTGCATGTTTATGGTGTCCGTGCTCTGTAGGTTAAAATGTAGGTGTCTTGGGCATGTTTACATCATCTGCAATAAAGGTGCTGTCTGTATTAGCACATTGTAGTAGTGGGTAAAATATGGGTACTGGGTTGACAGGAACCACAGCTGGGACTTGAACCTGTGACCCTCTGCTTCTGAATACACTGGTTTTGTGCACTGCACCACCTTGTTGTTGCAGAGTCAGTACATTCCTTGGTGATACAGTGACTGTTCGTCAGACAGGGCCCGTCTGTTGCAGTATACGGCACCCACCTACACAGGGCTAGGCCACGGTCTGCTCTGGGCAGCTGCCACTGCCCCCTCCACCACCAATATCCCTCAGCCACCATGCTTACATGCCCTTCTGCTGGTGGTGCAGAGTCTCAGGCCATCCAGTGTGCAGGTAGGCAGCTGCCTATGGTGCGGGTTCTGGGGTAGGGGTGCCTGCATAGGTGTCCACGCTCCCTCCCAGCCCCGCCTGCCAATGTTCTGTGCCCTTGGGGGTAGCTGTTGGGTACTATCCCCTGTAACACTGTGGGAAACACAGTCATGCCCATGTTGGGCCCTCAGCATTTGCTGTCTGGCTGCTCTGCTGTTTCAGCATTCGTATGGGCCAGCTAGGCATCACCCTAGTCCGCACTGTGGCCCAGCTGCACCACAGCATGTGCCGCCTGCGGCCCTCTGTATCCCCTTTTCCGGCATCTGTCCAGTTGCCATTCTGACATGCCCGCCCTGATGTTGCGGGACATGTGCATGCCATAGGAACCCTGTCCGATGGAGTGGAAAACCCTGAGCAGCGCTATTTCACTGTGGGCTCATTCACCTTGTATGGGGACGGAGTGTAGACCCTTCCACGATTTATATCTTTTCTAAGGAGCTTTCTCGGGGGGGCAGGGGGGGTTGATGTTTCTCATTAATACCACTATTGGCCAGCTTGGTTATGTTTTTTTCCAGTTTGTTGAGGTCATTTTCAGTGTTTATGTGCCCTTTTGTTCTGTGCACATGTATCACACTTATCACTTTTTTAGGTTTCCTGCCTAGGCTGTACATTGCTGACACTGAAATGGTTTCTCTCCCCTGTAATGTGCCTTTAACAGCAGGTTGTCATTCGCGTTGGGATTTAGCTCTTCAGATCACCGCGTTAGTGTGAAGGGAGCCTCTCCCCGCCCACTCTCCGCCCACTGACCCCTTCTCTCCGCCCTCTCTCCACCTTCTGCGGTGTTTTACCACGCCGCGGAGCTTTACGATCGTTAACGGATCATAACGCACGTTATGTAATGTTAACGATCGTTAGCGCATCATCACGCGCGTTGTGATGCGCTAACGATCGTTAACGTTACATTACGCATGTTATTTACCGTTACCGCAGTTTAGTAAACATACCCCATAGTCATTCACTGCTAACTTGGTGAATTTCCTAGGATATGATCTTCTAAATCAAATGTGGTAGAAAGATATAACTACTAACCAAAGCTCCCATGCCTTTGTCCATTCACAAACAAAGCTGTTCTAGCAAAACTGTCAATACTGTTTCAGTACTGTAAGATTTCCTAAGCCATCTTGTGAGCCATCCAAAATATTTGGAGATACAGTATCATCTCCACCTGACTTCTCTATAAGACTAAACTTACAATTAGAGGAAACAGAACTACGTATAAGTTAAAGTCAGGGACATTCACTGCTTTTAATTGAGTAAATAGGTCTTCACAATGCTTTAAGGGCCCAATATTCAAAGTCATTTACACGGTTTGCTGACCTGTAAACCGTGTAAATGCCGCCACTGAATAGCCCCAATTAATGCCGCTACATGTCCCGATGCTAACCGCTTAGCATTGGAGTGTATCATGAGCGTTCCGAGGGTGACACCAGTTGCTAATCCGGCAGGGCGATATTGCACCGCTGCCTGGTTAGTACCCACGGGTAAAATATAAGTGCAGCAAAAGCTGGCCTGTCTTTATTCGTGAGAGCTAACTGGGCAGCAGCTTCTGTGGGCTTGTGGGTTGTGCAGTGACCCTGGATATTCAATGCTGGAGTCACATATGAACCCAGCATTGAATATCCAGGGTTAAAGTTCAGCAGCGATGGCTATGCACTGTAGCAGTGCATAGCGGTCCAAAAAGAATATCGGGCTCTAAAATTTATCCTGAAAAATTTGGCCAGTTTCTTCGCTGAAGGGAACTCCTGAATTCTATAGCTCTCTTGAGCCATGATTACTTTCCAAACTCTGTTTGTATAATGGAATCTTTTAGCTTCAATAATGGCTTTTTAAAAAATAAATCCTTACTTTGGTCTTCCACATCTCCCTGTACCATACTAGCTCTAAATGCTGAATAGATTTCTTAGTTAACATCTCCTCTGGGGAGGATGTATTAGATTCAGCCTTCAAATACAAAAAAAGAGGTGTCAAATGGAAGTGGTCACAGATGCTTTTATTAAGACAAACCCCCTTCACGTTCTGGCAAATGCCTTCCTCAGGGGGTAAAAACCTCAAAAGATATAACAGACAAAACATGAACAAACTCATAAATATACATATGAGAAATCTGTAAGACATATCTGCCAGATAACCTTTAGAAAACATATTGTTAAAATAATAAATAATTAAGAAATAAAAAGAATAAAAAGTGTAAAAAAGAAAGTAAGGCTGAGTAATAAAAGGTAAGCAAACAGAATACAATGTAAGCAAATAAAACACACTTTGCCCTCACAGCTTCACTTCTACCAACACCAACAGCATTTAGTATTTACGTAATCTCTGCACTATTTCCTTTATAACAATGCACACTTTCCCTCATGGCGTGACTTTCTCTGATATTAACGGTGCATTGCACTTACATTAATACACACTGTCATACACCAAACCAGGAAGTTCTTTTTCTTTGTCGCTCATGTTTTTAAATATACCAACATGTGTTAAATGGCACTAAATATTGCTCACTATGCCTTTATGATTCAAGTCTAATTTGCTTGTATATTTCTATGGTTTTCTTTTAGATGAAGATGTTTTAGTGCGCCCTCAGTGAAACAGATGGTAATGGTTGAACATGAAATTCATATACCCTCACGATATGTTTTTCAAATAAGTTCACTTCAGGTGCAGTTTAGCCTTCGCCATCAAATCCTATGATTACATCTCACTTTAAGCAAAAGATATAGCCCTTCATTTATGGATTTTTAACTATGCAGTGTTTTATTCCAATAGGAGCATTTGTTGCTGTACATTTGAAGATGAGATACACAGTTGCTTTGCAAGTAATGTACTTAGCCCATTAGGTTCCTTTATCAAATTGTGTCCTCATCATCCCCGTCTTTTCTCTGCTCACCAGTACCAGAGACACAGAAAGTACCATAGGATTTATATGCATTAATAAGGTGCAATATTTTATTGTCAGGAAAACATTTGAAATGATAGTCAAACAAAAATCAGGTAGGCATTTCTCAACAAAGACTCTTACTGGCAATTCTTTTCTTCAACCTCTGACACCCTTTTTTTTCCTTTTGTAAGATCTCTGAGGAGGAAATTACACTTTTTCTTTCCTCCTCCAAACTCACTATCTGCTCCTCTGAACCTATTTCCATCCATCTCCTAAGCTCCATCTACTCCACTGTCATCACTTCCATTTCTCTTATTCTTAACCTATCACTATCCATGGCAACTGTTCTTGCAGTCACCAAGCATGCTGTGGTCACACCTCTTCTCCAGAAATCTTCGTTAGATCTTACCTGTCCTTGTAATTATTGACTCATTTCCCCTTCATTTCTAAACTACTTGAACGTGCAGTTCACCACTGTTGCTTTCACTTTCTCTCCTCTCAAGCCCTTCTGGATCCACTGTAATCCGGTTTTCATCCTTTACATTCTATTGAAATGGCTCTTGCCAAAATCTCTAGTGACCTGTTTCTGGCAAACTCCAAGGGCCTTTATTCAATCCTCATCCTTATTGATCTTTCTGCTGCTTTTGACACTGTTGACCACCATCTTCTCCTTGACATCTTGTCCTTGCTTGATTTTAAGGGCTCTGTGCTATCCTGATTCTCTTCTTACAGTAGTGTGAAAGATTCTTGTATAGGTAGTGCTGAATTGGCAGTTTTTAGTTGTTTGGATCACAGGAACAAAATGAGTTATAATTTAGAACCCCTTCTGCATGCCATTTTCTTCCGTTTTGTCTTTTGAACAAATCTGACAAATTTGCCATGACTTCAGCATTCTTTTATGATTGTTTAATACTCATGTTCGTTTTGTGAACCTGTGCTCAAAGATGCAATGTGTGCCCAAAATGTTGTTTTTGGCAGTGCACATGTTTTCTTCTTAATTTCATTAGGTAGCCCTGAAAAGGGCTGTTTTTTGTTGTTGTTGGCCATTAGTACTTGATGGGCCAGCCCTTGCTGTTTCTCACCAGATGACATCTGTCTGGCATGGAATGCACCAGTTTGACGAGGTGTTCTCTTGTTATGATGCGATTCCAGACTGCAATCAGTGACTCAATCAACTTTCGCTGGTCCACGGCTGCTTTATGGCAATCTCAACTGATACCAACAGATTCTCAATTGGATTGAGGTCAGGTGACTGAGCTGGCCAGTCAATGGTCTGAATTCCATTTATTTTCTTCCAGTCGGTGACAATTTTCGCTCGGTGGCAAGGTGAATTGTCATCCTGGAAGAAATATTTGCCAGGAAACAGTTGTTCTGCAGAATTCCTATGTATTTTACTGCATTCACCATTCCATCAATGATATGTAGTCTTTCAACACCACTGGCTGCCATGCATCCCCAGATCATGACCTTGGTCGGATGCTTCATGGAGATAATCAAGCACTCTTGTTTGTACTCTTCATGAGGAAACTTCTTCACATAGGTTTTGCCCTGGTCACTCAGAATGCAGAAGTGCTTTCATCGTTCAACAGAACGTACTCCCAGTCAGTCTTGCTCTATTTTGAGTACTTGAATGCCCACTCAGTGCGTCTCTTACTCTGTTCCACCATTAGTAGTGGCTTCCTCCATGCCTTCTAGCCAACTCAGCCTTCTAGCCAAGCATCGTCTCCTCATAGTGGAAGTGTAAACTGCAATAGAACACTTTTCCTTCCATTCCTGCAGAAGTTCATGGGAGGTTAGCTTGCGGTTGTCAAGAGATGTCCTTATAAAGGTCCTGTCATCTCTCTTAGTTGACTTTCTAAGCCAACAGCTACAATGCTGGTCCTGCATATTTCCTGTCTCGTTATACTTTTGCAGAATGCGGACAACAGTGCTCTGATTACAGCCAACCTTTGCTGCAATCTGCAGACTGGAATACCACCTGGACCTGGTCCTCCATTGAAAGAATATGTGATCTCTTCACCATGCCAGGACATTGAGCATCAGATGTGATACACACCAGTTGATCCACATTAAATTCAAACCCTATGTGCCGCCAAAAAACCATGCACTGATGGACTTTCAAATATGACTTCCTATTGGCTGAGGAAGTGCAGTATTCTGTTGGTTCATTTGAACCCCCCTTTGACACAGAATATGGTTGATCATACTGAGACATTGTTTCCTCATGACAGCCATATAAAAGTTCAGAGACAAGAAATTTTGCATGCAGAAATGGCTGCCGAATTAAATTTGCAACAAAACACTATTCAATAAGCCAGGATTTTGCCACTGAATTTGGAAAGATTATTAAAATAAAGCTGAGAATAGCTTGATCATGCAGTCTATGCAAGACTTTTGAACACTTTGGGGGTCATTCCATCCTGGATGCACAGGCCCTCTGTGCGCCCGGTCAGAACTGCCCACATCTAGTCCCGCGGGATCAGAATCGCGAACAGGCCTGTACGTGCAGGCCAGGACCGCGATTTAGCCCAGCCTGCACATAGAGGCCTTGCCTGGCTAACTCAGTCAGGGCTTTTAAATGGAGCCAAGGTGCCATGGCATCTGGTTGCCAAGGCACCATGGCTCCATTTAAAAGCCATGATCCCCGGCACCCAAAGTGCTTTCCCCGCAGCCCGACCCCTGATCTGGCCTCCCAGGGCCAGGGTTGGGCTGGGGGAATGCCCTCTGCCCCCTGCCACCCCTTCCCAGCCCTGGTCCTACTATTTCCTCTGCATCAAGGAAATTATTCTACCTCAGAGGTGGAATAACCTCCCTGTTCAAGTCACCAGCCCTAGACGTACAGGACCAACATTAGAATTGGCCCTGCATGTATGGGGCCGACGACCACCCACTGCCTGCCCTAATGCTGGCCCTGATCCACCCCTTTCCCGCCCCATCTAACTTCCCCATAAACACATGGGGAAGATGGATGGGGCAGGAAAAGGGCATGCATAAGTGGGGATGGATGTCCCAACAAGACGTCCATCCCCGCTATTAGTGGCCCAAAATGACCCCCTTTCAGTGTTTGTTCTGCTGGATCCTCCCCTACTGCTATCCCACTCTGCTGGTGTACCCTAAGGGTCTGTCTTGTGCCCACTCCTTTTCTCCTTCTATACCCAGTCCCTTGGTGCACTCATCTCCTTCCAAGGTTTTCAGTTCCATTTTTATGCTGATGACTCTCAGATCTACCTCTCTAAATCCGAGCTTCTTATTTTGTCATCTAAACTCACCTCCCCCCTTCTTCCTTTCTCAATCTCTGTGGATATCACTTTATTACTCCATGTTTCCTTAGCTGACAACCTTGGGTTTGTGTTTGATTCCTTCCTCTCCTTCACTAATAATCAACTGATAGCTAAAACCTATCATTTCTTTCTCTGTAACATCAGCAAAATTCACCCCTTCCTTTCTGAACACACTGCTAAGACACTTATCTACTCTTTAGTCACCTCGGGCCCGATTTTCATCTAGGCAGGCTATGCATGGCGATAGAAGTGAAAATCTGAGTTTGGCTGGACGCGCCCGGAGCTGCAGAGAGCTAAGCGGGTAGCATCAAAAATCGCTGCTACCCATTTAACCCTTTCCTCCACCCCAGAACGCCTCCAATATGCCCCGATGCTAACCGCATATCATCTGGGTGCGTTATGGACTTAACCGGGTTTTCCAAAGGCACTATCTGTGTAGATGCCTTTCTGAAATCCCTGATAAGGCATTTATATAGGGAACTAGGGCAGTTACCCATGTAAATGCCTTCAAAAATGCTGCCCCTCCCATCTAGACTATTGCAACCTCCTCCTTGCTGGTCTCCCGCTGAATCATTTCTCCTCTTCAAGCTATTCAAAACTTGGCTGTGCAGCTAATCTTCCGTCAGCCTCGTTATGCTCATATAACCCCCCTTCTCAAGTTACTTTATTGGCTCCCTATCCTTTCCATATCCAATTCAAACTTCTCCTAATGGCCTATAAGTGCACTCATTCTGCTGCTCCTCACTACCTTTCCTCTCTTATCTCTTCCATCATCCCTCCTCGGGAACTCCACTCTTCTGGTGGATCACTTCTGTCTGTGCCCTTCTCTTCCACTTCCATCTCCAGATTTCGATCCTTTCATCTTGCTTCTCCTTATGCCTGGAACAAACTACCTGAGTCTGTACATCATGCTTCATCCCTGGCCCTTTTCAAATCTAGACTGAAAACTCATGTCTTCGAGGCTGCTTTTGGATCCTGATCCACTTAGGGATATGTTTACTAAACCGTCTTAATGTTACCTGCGCTAGTTGCAGCGATAATGTGAGGAATGCCATATAAGGTAGTGGGCGTTTCTGTGGTAAGGTAGCAATGGCGGCTTATCGCGAGATAGAGGGCGCCTTGCTGTTATCGCACTATAGAGGGCGCAGTGGCGTGTTACCACGTGTTAACCTTAATTTCGTGCTGTGGCATAAGCTCACAGAAATAGAGGTGTAGCACACTGGTTAATGCAATAACTGCTGATACAGCAGTCATGAGTTCAATCCCTCAGTGGGCAAAGTTCATTAGGCTGTCAGAGGCAATTAATTTTCCTGCCTGTAATGGTTAGACATATCTCAACAACCTGTACTGCCAGCCAAAAAAACCCCTCACCCCAGTTCCATAACCTAATGCACCTTTTAGGGCGCACCATAAGGCACATCATAGAGCACCACATCATCCAAGGCGGGTCATAATGTGCCCCAGAGTGCAGCACAAAAGGGTGGCACCCCCAAGTCAGCATATAATGTGCCCCATAAGCTGGCCGAACCAAAGTTGATGCTAAAGATGGCCCAAGGATGTTAAGGTGACCCAAGAAATGTTGGCTAAGGGCAGTAAGGTGGACCAAGGTCACAAGCATGAAATGTATGGGCCAAACACAGATGTAACTCTAACACTGCACAGAGCAGCAAGGAAAGCCAATTAACAAGTGATGTAAGGAAGTAAATGTCAGAGGTGAAGGACCTGCCAAATCTGCATAAGGGCCATGTGGCAGCTGGTAAAGTGGACAAATATAACGGGGGCAGCTGTACCGATGCACAGGGTGATGGTACTGTAAAGTGCAACAATGACAGTGTGTGGCAGAAGATGTGAATACGTGTCCACCAGAGGAGGTAGAGGTGGCAGGATAAGTGCAATAACAGGAGGACAGAGGAGTTAACCTAAACTATGTTCAGTCGTCAGTCAGACGATTCATTGTTGATAGAGTGGCACCATAGCTGCTGTTATTATATCAATCCATCTCATTGCCGGCCTTTCTGTTTTGCATTGACCTTCTACCTTGCCAAGCATTATCTAATGGTCTCTCTTTTCGCATGATGTGTCCAAAGTATGAAAGTCAAAGTCTTGACCAGCAAACCCCATCCTGCTGTCAATGGACAACACCCCAGGGTTTGTGACCCACAGCCATAACTGTGACTGGGCCAGTGACACCCCAGCAGTACTGCTGTGTGTATGCCTGTAAAGCCTCCACTGCCTCACACCACAGTCTGCCATGCACCAGCAGACTGCACCTGCAGCACCCTCAATTCCAACCATGCACAGACTAGCTGCAGATAGTCCACTAGCCAATCCATAGAGCATGATCATAGAGGAACAATATGCACCAAGCAGATAGCACTGTGCTTGCCAACAACACTGGGAACACTCAGATGTGACACAAGACACATGATGTATAGCGCTATGTGGGAACATAGACATCCCATGGTCACTGCTCGGTCAGAATGAGAGTTACCTCACAGCAGGACATGCTATGGCCTCACTGTCCATGCAGGTAGTGGTCAGCCTCTACAGTGTCCCAGCCATTGACCTACAACCTGTGCAGCTGCATCCTGCCCAATCTGTGCCATACCCACAATGCCTTGCTCCTCATTATGCGCATTTGCAGCCCAGTGCTTGTAACAATGGGACATTGTGGGCCCTGTGAGGTATGGCCAGCCTGGACAAAACAATGCCTGGACATACACATACAAACTCTCCTAATGCATCATTGTGTATAGATACGGGTGGTTGGCAAGGCTGCCAGGCACACTGGTCCTGATCATAGTGCTGACTTTGCTCAACTGTGCAGGAGGTAGTAGTTGTGCACTGGTGATAACTGCAGCTCCGTGCTGTAGCCAACAGCATGAGCCACCATGACGCTTTGGAGAGTGGAGGCTGTGTGAGTTGGTGTTTGTCGCCCTGTTCACCGCTGTTTTGGGGATTTCACATTCTGATGGTTTATCTGCATTGTAGGGTAAAACATGAGGGTGTGCTATGCAAAAGCCACAGCTGGGGCTTGAACCTGTGTCCTTCTGTTCTAGGACACACTGTCTGTGTGTACTGTGCTACCCTGCTGCCACAGAAGGGCTGTGGTCCCAGTGGCTACTTTTGCCTTTCATCTTCCAGACCTTGTCTGTTGCACTGTCCATGATGCCCTGGAGGAGGGCATGGCCTTGGTCCCCTGAGGGCAGGTGTCACTGCCCCAACACCACCAACACCCTCTCCTACACTATGCTGACATGCCCATATGCTGTTTGTGATGGTGGTGCGTTGTCCCAGGCCATCCACTGTATAGGTAGGCGGGTGCCTAGCATCTGGCTTCTGGGGTGGTGGGGCTTACCTGTACATCCCCACATCTCTCCCATCCCCCATCTCCGCCTGCCACTGTTATGTCCCTTCCACATGGGCTGATGCTGGCTTTGGGTGTCAGGTTGTTGATCTCACAGCTATTGGCTAGGGTGGACCTGGTAGATAGCTGGTGTTATGCCAGCAGACTATGGACTGGCTAGGGCATGCAGTGTGGGTACGGTATACCCGGTTTGGAATACTGGGTGTACATCTGTTTCAGATGATGTGTGGTCACACTCTGCACTGCCTTCCAGGAGCTGTAGTAATGGGTGTTCGTTTAGTTGGGTGTCTGGTCTATTTTGGACGTAGCCTGTGGAAGGTGCAGAGACCCTTGTAGACGTGATCCCCAGATGTGCATTGCTTGCCCCATTACAGGCATTGTGCTTCCTGTGTGCCGTTTGGGGTACCTACTGGCCATGTGTCCCCTGAAATGCGACACTGTAGAGCACAGACTGCAGTGCATGTTTGGCCATGGTCATATGCTGTCTTGCTGCTGGTTTGTTTCTGTGTTCCTATGTGCCACATAGGCGGCTGCCTAGTCCCCTCTGCACCCTGGCTGCACCCACTGCCTGTCCTGCATGCAACCCTATATGCCCCATTTGCGGCATCACCATAGTGACCTTTCATACCTGGCCACTATGCTGTTGCTGCACAGGTAGCACTACTATCACCTTTCTTGGGCTCCCAGCCTATGCTGTACATTGCTGACTGAAATAGTTTCTCTCACCTGCAAATGTACCTCTAACGCGAGGTTTTCACTCGCGGTAATGTTCTGGCCTTAAGATCAATGTGTTAGTGTAGCAGGGGCCTCTCCCCACCCACTCCCTGCCCATTGACCCCTTCTCTCCGTCCTCTCTCCACCCCTCACCGGTCCTTAACGCAGCCAGTAAGGTTTACGCACGTTAGGTAACGTTAACGCACGTTAGGTAACGTTAACGTGCGTTAATGTTACGTTAACGTGCGTTAACATTACTTAACATGCATTAATGTAGACGCTGTTACGTTACCGCAGTTTAGCAAACATACCCCTTAGTCTCTTATGTGTTTCCTTACCATCCCCCTAGATGTATCTTTGTCCTCAGCTGTTGTGTTATCTATCCTAACTAGATTGTAAGCTCTGATGAGCAGGGGCCATCTTTTACATGTGCCTGTACAGCACTGTGTACTCCTTATAGAGCTATACAAATGATCAATAGTAGTAGTAGTAGTAGTAGTAGTAGTAAATAATAAATATAGACAGTTATCTGTCTAGGACCATACAGTTCTCAGCCTTGCACCCTCTCTAAGGGTCTTTCCTCCCATGAGCTTCAGGCTACCAAAAATGACCAGTGCTGCTCAGTCAGTCTTACTGACAAGTTGGAGAAGCTCTATGAGCCTCTCAGTTTGTGTCCCAAGCTGTTCGACCAGCATTAACTCCACAAGTAAGCAGTACATTGAATAGTGCTGTTTTCATGACAACACTCAGCCTCCCAGCCTCAAGTTTTCCTGGGTCTGATCTCCAAGGCTGAGAGCAAGCTGATGCAGTCTGAGTTGTCCAGCTGATTAAGTAACTCTAGCTGTGGTGTTGAAACCTGATGGAAGAGACAGAGAGGGGGAGAGAGAGAGAGAACACCTGCCCCCCAATCTCCTTTTGTGGGCAAGAGTTTCCTACTTACAGAAAACACTGTTAATTGCACTGATATTTACTTATATTATCTTCTTATTGCAGAATTACCGGTAGTCTTACACAGACTGTTAACTTCAAGGCATTCTCTTCCTTTGGGATCCCCTTGGTCTCGTGCCTTTTTTCCCGAGGAGTTCACAACCCTCTCCTGGGTTCTCAGCATGCCCTTCCCAGAAGTTCCCTTTTAGATACTGCTAGGCCTTCTTGTGGCAAATCCACTGGGCTTGGGCTTCTAGTCTGGAGGCTTCCCCTTTCACCTCTGCCAGGCAAAAGATCTGCCCAGGGCTGGCACAGGGAGATGAGGCTCCCTAGGCTAACCTCGACCCTCGTGCCCCCTTCTCTCCTCTGACCCCTTTGCCGCTGCTTTCACCCCTCTTGGGACAGGCAGCATCAGCAATAGGCACAAACAACTCTTCAAACTTTGGTGCTATAGTGCTGTTTGCTTCTTCCCCCTCTCTGATGATCGATGCCCACTTCCTCTTTCCAGCAGGAAGTCAGTATAGGGTGTCAGAGGGGCAGAAGCCAACAGACCTACGGCACAAATGTTTAAAAGTAAATGCTGCAGAGCCATTTGTGTTCATTGCTGCTGCTGCCTGTCCCAAGAGTGGTGGCAGTGGTGGCAATGAGCACCCCCAGAAGGCCGGCACTCCTGCCTGGTTTGCCTAATGGTAGAGCTGGCCCTGTTTTAGCACCAGCTGGGCAGGTAGCAGCTGCTTCCTTCCGGATCCTCCCAGAGTGTATCCTAGTCACAGCTTTTATCTCTCAAGCCCAGGCTATACCCTGATACCCACTAGCATCTGCTAGTGCTTCTAGCCAGCTGCTGTAACACCCCCTAGTGTCTGATAGGGCTCCTGTCCCCATGCTACAGCTCCCTTTAGCATTCTGAAGGTTTACAGTGCCCTGGTGTGCACCCTTGCACTCCACAATAGAGTACATGATGGATTAATTCCATATATTAATTCCAAAGTATGGGGACAAACAATGCATTTATCACATTATTGTTTTATTATAACATTATTAGAATATAAAGCTATACAAAATACATTGTTTAAAAATATATTTCTCTTATGACAAATAGTTGAGTGGTAGTTGTCAAGACTATATAAATTATATTGAAATGACAAACATTTTGAATAGGGCACAATATAGAGCCACAATGGATTTTTAATACTTTATAATCATTTTTGTGGGGATTTTTTGAGTTTCAAATCAGTTTACAGAAAAGCTAGAAATTCACATTTTAAGAGTCTGATTAGAAGGCAACTGTCCCTAAAGGAATTAAGCTGGTGAACTGACAGCAACTGATAGTTCAAAAAAAATGTCAAGACACTTTTAAAGGTCAAGCATCCTCTTGTCAAAACATTCTGGCTCTTTGAACATCAGGGTGAGTAAGTGAATGATCCTTTTGCTGGAAGTGTGATAGAAACTTGAAGTCAATTCAGCTGTAAAGATTCTGGAAATGAGAACTAAGAAATGAGAATTAATGAAAGCGTATGTAAGAGAAGGACTAGCACAAAAGTTTTTGAATGAAAACATATGGGAGTATTATAAATTATATAAATACTTTAAAAAATTGTTTGTCCTGAAAGGTCCCCAAATTGGTAACAACCAGAAAAAACAAAATGTGAACAGATACAAAAGATTTCTTAATTTAAATTAACTTTTTGTATCTTTAAATTGCTTTTCTTATAGTTGTCCTTCGATGCTCAAATAAACATATTCAGTTGTTGTTAAGTGCCGTTGAGTCGGTGTTGACTCATAGTGACCCTCTGGATAGTTAACTTAAACTATGTTCAGTCGTCAGTCAGGCGACTCATTGTTGATAGAGTGGCACCATTGCTGCTGTTATTATATCAATCCATCTCATTTCCGGCCTTCCTCTTTTGCATTGACCTTCTACCTTGCCAAGCATTATCTAATGGTCTCTCTCTTCGCATGATGTGTCCAAAATATGAAAGTCAAAGTCTTGTCATCTCAGCTTCTAAGAAAAGCTTAGGTTTGATCTCCTCTAGTACTGACTGGTTTGTTCTTCGGGCAGTCCATGATATACAAAGTATTCATTGCCAGCACAATAATTGAAAGGCATCAATTTTCTTCCTTTTTCACTGTCCAACTTTCACATTTATATGATATTATTGAAAATACCATGGCTTGAACAAGTCAAATCTTTGTATGAAGAGAGACATCTCTGCTCTTGAGAATCTTGTCTAGGTCATTAATAGTCATTCTGCCAGGAGCAATGTGTCATCAGATTTCTTGACTGCTTGTCCTTTCTTTATTGATTGTTGATCCAAGTAAGTTAAAGTTGTCAACTATTTCAATTTCTTCTCCATAAATGATGAACTTATTGATTTTGCCATTTGTCAGGATCTTTGCCTTCTTAACGTTAAGCAAATGTTTCAGATCGTCTTCACTTTCAGTAATGTGGTATTATCAGCATAGAGGAGGTTGTTGATGAGTCTTCCACCAATCTTCATACCTTGGTTGTCTTCATACAGTCTTGTTTCTCTGAAGATTTGTTCTGCATATAAATTAAAGAAGTAGGGGGAAAGAATACAGCCTTATTGTACACTTTTGCTGGTTTGAAACCATTCTGTTTCTCCTACTTGTGTTCAAACTGTTGCTTCTTGATCAATGTAAAGGTTGGACCCCACACGTGATCTTATATGCTGATACAGGCATGCACCTCATCACATGCACAACAGCAAACCTACCCCCAACTCTCACCTGCCATGCACACATGCACAGACCCATCCACACATACCCTATATATACAGAATACATGCAATCCTAAATACATTTACCCTCTAGTCCCTCTATGCTTTACCCCCTCCCCCCACCAATTTCTATATATATCCCTACATAAATCAGAAACATAATCCTACAACCACATACCCACCAGGCATACTTCCACTCTGCCTCCACACACACATATATATATATATGTCATATATATTTTTTACCGCTTGCAAGCCACTCTACCCATTCCCATACATAATGCACTTTCTCACATATCCCACCAATACCCTCTTGTCCTCAAATAAGATTCCACCACAAATCACATTCACATCCCTATGCACCCAAGTAACAAATCTGTGGGACATGTTAACTAAACTGGGCTAACAGTTATGAGTTGTGACCTAGTTATAAATAGTATGGGCTAACCATTAACCCAGCTTAGTAAACAAACCCCTGTGTTTGAAGTCATAAAGTCCACTTTCCTGCCTGCATGGCAGTATAACAAAGGCAAATAAAGAAATAAAATGGTTCATTGAATTGTTACTAGCCATCTCTCTCCTTTTATCGTGCAAAATGAATATTATAATCAATATTTCAAAAACTATCATGGCTAATAATACATTACATAAATATGAAACCCCAGAGGATACTAACATCAATTCAAAATATTCCAGTTTCCTCCTTCTGAAAAAATTCTTTCAAAATCTTTTTAGCAAAATCCTTTAGCAAACAGTTATAAATCTCGCCAATGAGGGTTAAAAAAAATCTCCGTCTATATATTTAGCAAATTTCAAGGCTTGAAAGCTGCAAAATTGAGAAATCTTGCACCAGCCAATTTTTTCTTTAAACGTCATGCAATTGTCACATAATTTTATCATATTTCTTCAACCAATACCATATTTATAAACATATCAAATGGTCTCTACTTATCTTTTATGGAACTTGTTTCATCAGTCTGTACTCAGCAGCACTATAATGGGGTGGTTAATGCAGAGTGAGGGTCATTCTACCGAACTAGTGATATATAGTTTAGTGGTGATATTGAGCCAGTATCCATATAGTTAAGGAGTTTAATTTAAGCCTGTTATATATGTGAAGCAGGATTTTAGAAAGTATGTGCTAACAGGGGAGGGGGGCCTGGGGTGCTCCCTCTGCCTATGGGGACATCCTCTCCGCAGGCCCCCCCCCCAGCATCCGTGGTTCCAGTCCCACAAATCCCTGTCGCCTGACTCATGACTGGCCTCCTGCGGCCTGGATCAGGGTGTGGGGACCCCCCCGCACACGGCCCAGGCCCCGGGGGTGGCTCCCCTGACCCAATCTGGCAAATTGTGCTGCTTATACCACCTCTAAGGTGGTATAAGCAGCACGTCCCAGCACGCCTGGCAGCACATATAGGGCCGTGACCTGAATCGGCCCTGTATGTACTGCCGGACTGGCTCACCCCTGCTCTTCCCCGATCCCCCGCCCCCACCGTTTCTCACCATCCTAATGCACAGGATGTATAGGGAGAGCCGGTGTGGGAGTAAAGTACAGGCAGCCCCGCAACCCGTCTTTCAAAATGACTTCCATAAGAGATTCACATATAACCCAACCTATTTACCTAAGATATCCACAGATACAGTTTCCAAACTATTAACTTGCCATATATATGCTTGCCATAATATGCTTGTTGCCACCCCGAGAGATAAACCATGTACACTCTTGTACAGAAGAACCACATTCCTATTGCTGTAACATGTGATGCCACAGTAATTTACTGTCAGTAAGCGCATGACTTGGATCAAACAATGATTGATGACTTTCATGTTTAAGATGACCACATTCACTTCATGTTCCTCTTTCACACTGGTGAGGACAAGAGACCACCCAAAGGACCATCAGAATAGCCATTCTCACCAAATATCCAAGCTGAAGTGGGCCCAAGTGCATCTGCATAGAATTTGGAATTCCTGGGTCAACATTTGTCATTGTTGTGAATAAGTTTTCGGCTGATGGAAGTGTTTGCAACCTCCCCGGACATGCTGGGAAGAAGTAAACTTCTGCAAGCCATTCTTCTATTTTGGCCATCATGCTTGCCAAACACCATGTACAACATCTAATGATCTGAATGCTGAACTGGAGCCATATGGATTGTTTCTTTCCAAACACACCATGTGCTGCGCAGTAACTGTAGAAGGCTTAATGGGCGAGGGCAAGGAGGAGCCCACTGCTCAAAGACAGAGATGAAAAGTCAATTATAACCTTTATCCAAACCCATCATGAGAAACCCATCAGTAGGGGCATGTTCTATGGACAGATGGTAACGAGTTATTTAGCAATGCACACCACTGAAGAGATGTGTCTACAGATTTGAAAACACACTTCCTACAGTTTAGTATGGTGGTGGTTCATTAGGTTCTTGACCTGTTTTGCTTCATCCAACACTGTAGGCCTGGACATTTTGAAGGAATCATGCATTCAGGGGACAACCATGGTACATATGAGTAGGATTTGCTACCTGGCATCAGAGAGCTAGGTCTGAGTCAGTGGTCAGGTGTCCTCCAGGAGGACAATGACCCAAAACATATACCCAAAGGTACATATATTTTGGAAAGCAGAAGAACAAAATGTACTGTTTAGAACTGCCCATCAATAAGTACAGATCTAAATCCAATGGAGAAATGTTGGATAGAGCTGAACTCTGCCTTTGTTAAAAGCAATCATGAAAACATTAATGAGCTGCAAGTCATCACAGTGGCAAAGTCTGAGACACAACCAGCAGATAGCTGTTTGAAACATATAAATGGCAACATGAAATATTTGGAGGCTGTCATCACTGTCAAGGGTTGTGCAAACAAATAGTCATGAGAGTTGCCATTGACCTCCATAAATTTGCATAATTTAGTCAATTTTCAAACTTCACAGCTGCACCAGCTGTGTCTTTTAGTTGTTTACCTTGGAACATATCCTTCACATATAATGATGACATACATGTGGAATCATTAGAACTGCTGCTCAAGATATTGTCCACAACATACCAAGACGTGCAAGGGTGCTAGTGATGCTGACCACAACTACATTGGTGAGGATTGCCAGACATTTGTGTCACTAATGTAATGTTTATTTTGCCTGAATGAATACATGTCATTTGCAGATCTTGGTGTGGGGGACTTTGTCATATGAATTTGACATATGATGAGAACATACAGTTGGTATATTTCCATGTCTTTCACAAGATATTGGGCACAGGATACAGGATGCCTCTTATTCTCAGTTAGAAATCATGTTTACCACAAGTATAATGGATGAAATGGCTGGCAGGGTGTTTCACCCTAAAATAAATGCTGCATACCCAAACATGTTGTGTCACTTTCTATAGTCTTAGCTGTGCCCAATGGCATGTTTCATTAGGGATGTGATATGGGGTCCACAGGATGTGTGTGCATGAGATGTGGCTATTCTATTTTGACCCTTGATGTGCAACCTTTCATTACCTGCCAACATTTCTCATTGCCCATTGGTATACCTTGCTTCACAGTGGTACCTGCACAGTGGTCTGACTTCTCCATTTACATACTACTGCTGAAAGCATGGCTTGGTGCCAGCACACCAGCATGGGCCCATCTTCTCTCACACCTCATCTTCTATATCCAGTTCAGTCCTGCATTTTCTGGCCGTGCAGCCCTTGCCACACCACTGCTTTTCCTGTTCCCTTGGTAACTGCAGCAGTGACATCAGCAGAGTGGACCTCCAAATAGAGAATGACACATGTAGGTATTTCAAAGTCTGCACTTGCAGCCCTCATTCCATATCTTCACCCACTGCTCATATCAGAGGAGGGAAGGATCAGAGCAGTTCTGCAAGTGCAGAATCCAGAACACCCTATTGTTTATAGGTAATTAGAGCACCACTGCACTGCCACTGCTACTAAGGGAAGCAGGAATGCACCAGCCGAGAAAGGGCAGCCAACGCGGGGGTGAGGCAAGATCAGTAGTCGGCCTTAAAGTGACTCTTCATGTTCTGTGCTCTGTGCATCTGCAACACTTACACAGGGCTAGTTACAGCAATGGATGCTTGATATTGCAGCCATGTCTGGAAACCCCTATGGCAATCCCACTCTCTAGCCACATACCTAATATTGCAGATAGTTCACAGTTCCACCCACTACACTCTGGCACTATCCAGATAGTGGCGAATATCGGATTCAGGTTTTGAAACCCCTTTTATTAGCCCCTACGCGTTTCGGCTCATAAACCTTCTTCAGGGTTTTTTTTTGAGGGAGCAAACCTTTAAAATCTTGTCAATTCACAAAGACAATGGCCACGCTGCCGCCCTCCTTCTCCATCTCTGCCGCAGTCAGCCCAGACACCATACAGAGGCTTCCACGGTTAAATCCACAATACGAAGCTGGCAGAGCCCGAAGGCAATGCCGTTGAGTGCTGTCAGGAGAGCACTACTGGTCGTAGTGGCAGTGGTGAATTTCCTGGCTGCGTCTCGTGGTGCTCTCCTGACAGCACTCGACAGTGTTGCCTTCGGGCCCTGCCGTCTTCATATTGTGGATTTAACCGTGGAAACCTCTGTGTGGTGTCTGGGCTGACTGTGGCAGAGATGGAGGAGGAGGGCGGCAGCGTGGCCATTGTCTTTATGAATTGATAAGATTTTAAAGGTTTGCACCCTCAAACCCCCCCCCTGAAGAAGGCTTATGAGCTGAAACACATAGGGGCTAATAAAAGGGGTTTCAAAACTTGAATCCGATATTTTCCAGTCTCTTGTACCGGCTTTTTGGTTTCCTTTAGTAGTGTGCAGGTACTTTGCTGCTCTGCTTTGTTGTACTATCCAGATAGTGTCATGATGGTCAGGGAAATATTGAATGGCACTATCTGGATAGTGCTGCAAAATGTTGAGCTCTGAAATTTAAATGATTATTTAGTCATGCTAACAATCTATGTCCTTTTGATTGATGAGGCCTATATGTATTACTACTGGGATTGAACAGTCAAAGGGTCATTTGGTTTAAAAAGTTAATTTATGCACAATTTCAAATGAGACAATTAAAGTAATCACTTATACTGAAAAGTAGAGTTGGGAGCACACAAAGCAAGGAAAAGAATTATCCACAAACAACCCAGGTACACTATATACACATACAGTTCTAGTATAAGCAATTACAAGAGCAATTACAAAGTTAAGACATAAATAGCAGCCCAGCTTGCACTGGTCTTACACCCTACTCAATGACAGTAAATTTGTTTATACAGGGGACATAGATGGTTCTACCAACATTTTATAGGACATCAAAAGAGGGAGATAAATATCAAGGTTAGGAAAATAGCCATTTTTAATAGATGGATACTGAATTGTGTACTTGCATGGAGATGTTAAATACAATAGTGCACCCACTTGTCTTACTACAGGTCTTAGCAAGTAGTATCAATGCCTTTCTGTGTCTATTTACATATGTCTGTGAAATGCCTAACTTGGAACCTGAAGAAATGTCTGTCAATAAGTCCTTAGTGGACCATCCTTATGTGAGATTCATGGCAAAGTTACCATCATAGTAGCAAATCGCAGAGTTTCCGAAAGAGAGTGTTCCTATAAGACACAAAGAGCCCCATTGAGAGAGGGGCATGTCTGGGTCATCCAGATGGCCCCAAGCAAGATGGGCCTGTTTGGACCCGATTCTGAACCGCAGGAAAAAGATGTTCCCGCGGTGGCCAGAATTGGGCCTAAGGACGGCCTGGCATGCCACAGCCATCTGTGGGGACATCCTCCCTGCAGGCGCCCCTGACTCCCGTGGCTCCGGCCTCCCTTTTTCCCACTGCCCAACCCAAGACTGGCCTGCCGTGACCTGGATTGGGTGACGGGGACCCCCCCGCATCTGGCCCGGCCCTGATCATGCAAAAGTGCTGTTTATTTCACCTTTGAGGTGAAATAAGCAGTGTGTCCATATGGGCCCAGCAGGATGTAGAGGGCCGTGACCTGAATCAGCCCTGTATGTGCTGCCGGGCTGGCCTACGCTCGCTCCATCCTGATCCCACCCTTCCCGTCCCCCACCGGCTCTCCCTGTCCTGAGCATCAGGATGTATGGGGAGGGCTCTGCACCCATATCCTGCATCACCTGAGGGGAGAGAACGTGAGAGTGTTAATACACTGCATAAGTAGACAGCTGCAGCCATACTACCTACAAGGCCCTTGCCTGTGTGAACCTTGCAGTGACAGGATCAATACATATGACCTACAGTCTCACAACAGAGGGAGCCATAGGGTTGGCAATGGGTAGGAACATAGCCTACTGCACAGAGAGGTGAGTTTGTGGACTGATGTGCCCAATAATCTCAGTCCAGGTACTGCCTGCAGTGAGGCAGCTACTTTCCAAATAGGGTGAGGTTTTGATAAACTCACAGGTGCTATCACTCACAGATGGCTCAACTAGCTGGAACTTGAGCACTGCATACTTACTGTAGGAATCCAGGTCAGCCTTTGCCAAGCTTTTTTTTTACTGTGTGGCTGTGTTTCCCATGACAATGGTAGTTCCCTTAATAGCTTTTCATGTGGCCTGCCTGCAACTTGTAACCCACCACTTGTAAACATATACAGTAGTGGGCAGAACATAGCAAGCACTTTTTGCTCCCATGTGGTTCAGATGGATGTGCCACATAGCTGTGTGCTTATTCTTGAAAGGGTCACTGGTTCATACACAGGTCCTAGTTATTATTTGGCAACTGAAAGGGCAGTGTGGGTATTTTTCTTCTGAAATGGGGAGTTATCATATTCCCTAATATTCCTGACTCACTGGCATATTTTTCACTCCACATGCACATATCCAGTCAATATGTGCATGCGGGGGGCATCTTGACCCAACCCTCCCATGTTTAAGCGTTGGAACACTGAAGATTACTGCAGGATATATGGAACTGATGATGTAGCCTGGATCAGGGGCGGCCCAAGGGGGGTGCGGGGCCATGTGCGGAGACTCGGTGCGGGGCCTCATTTGCATAAGTGGTCTTATTTGCATAAATATTTGCATAATGTTACCATTCACTAACTTTTAGTAAACATGTCTCTTAATGAGTGTATGGATAAAGAAAGACTAAAAGATTTCTACATTACTATAATCCAGTGCCAACCGCCAGGCACATTAGGAACTACTACAAAACGCTGCCCATTTAGAACCCATAGCAAACCCGCCGTATCCTGACAGCATTACCAGGACTCACAAAGCACCATACCCTACCTATCAAAAGGCAACACTGCAAATATTAAACTAATACATTTCAGAGAATACTGGGGAAAGAGAACAAGTGGCAACGTCAAATAGGAATTACATAAACAGAATACCTCAGCTCAGTTACACATGCAGAACATACACCATCACCAAACAAGGAATCACAATTTAGAAACAGGAAGGCAATAATTAAACTGGGAACCCCAAAAGCCAAACTTGGAATGTACAACAACACTGTAGAAATAAAACTATAAATTAATTTCCTCTTGTACCAAACAAAGCGCAGATGTTAATGATGCACATTTCCCAGAGCTGACATATTCCAGTTAATAAATTCAAAATAAAGAGATATCTTTCTACCTTTTGTGCATTTTTTTTCAGTTGCAATTGGTCCAGCCACTTTCTTCTAGTTTCTTCATGCTTTCTGCTAACTCTCCATCGTCTGCTGTCCATTTGTCCTTTCTTCTCTCTTCTAGTTTTTTTTCCATTCTCTCTCTCTACATCTGCTTTAACATACTAATCTTTCTCCTTTTGCTCTTTCCTCATTCCTATTTCATCCACACAAATTTTACCCCTCCATCCTCAATCCCCAATTACTCTCCCAATACCTGGCCAATTGTAGATTTTTCATCCCTCCTTCACAAAATATTTTTCCCCTCTCCATTTTAATCTCCCAGCCCCATCCCATTCTAATCCTCCCCCAACATCAGCTCCCTTCTAGTTCCAGTCTCACCCAGCATCCATTCCCTTCTAGTCCCTGCATCAGCCCATTTCCAGTCCTAGCCCCCCAACAGCCCATTTCCAGTCCTAGCTCCCCCATCCATTTCCAGTCCAAGTCCCTTCATCAGCTCATTTCCAATTCTAGCCCCCCCATCAGCCCATTTCTAGTCATTTCCTAGCCCCACCATCAGCCCATGTCAAATCATAGCTCCCCTCCACTCAGCCCAATTCCAGTCCACGCCCCCCCATGAGCCTACTTCCAGTTCTAGCCCCTCCATGAGTCCATTTCAATTCAAGCCCCCACCACAGCCCATTTCCAATCTTAGCTCCCCCCAACAGCCCATTTCCAGTCCTATCCTAGCTGTTCCATCAGCCCATTTTCAGTCCTAGCTCCCTTCCCTCACAGCCCATTTCCATTCCAAGCCCCCTCCCCATCAGCTATTTGCAGTTCAAGCCTCCCCTTCCACTCAGCCCATTTCCATTCCAAGTCCTCGTCCCCATCAGCTATTTGCAGTTCAAGCCTCCCCGTGCACTCAGCCCATTTCCTGTCCTAGCAACCCCCCAACCCATTACCAGTCCTAGCCCCCCGTCAATCAACTTCCAGTCCTAACCCCATCACCCCATTTTCAGTTTAAGCCCCCCCTATAACCCATTACCAGTCCTAACCCCCCATCAGCCCATTTCCAGTCAGCCCCCCATAGCCCAATGCCAGTCCTAAACCCCCCATCAGCCCACAGCCCATTACCAGTTCTAACCACATCAGCCCACCTCAAGTCCTAACCCCTCCCCATCAGCCCATTTCCTGTCCTAGCCCCCCCATAACCCATTATCAGTCCTACCCCCCCATCAGCCCACTACCAGTCTTAACCCCCCCATAGCCCATTACCAGTCCTAACCCCCCCATCGCCCATTACCAGTCCTAACCCCCCCATCAGCCCACTACCAGTCTTAACCCCCCATAGCCCATTGCCAGCCATCATCAGCCCACAGCCCATTGCCAGTCTTAACCCCCCCCATAGCCCACTGCCAGTCTTAACCCCCCCATAGCCCATTGCCAGTCTTACACCCCCCTCCCTAGTCCATTGCCAGTCTTAACCCCCCTCCCTCCCTAGCCCATTGCCAGTCTTAACCCCCCTCCCTCCCTCCCTAGCCCATTGCCAGTCTTAACCCCCCCCTCCCTAGCCCATTGCCAGTCTTTACACCCCCCCTCCCTAGCCCATAGCCAGTCTTAACCCCCCTCCCTCCCTAGCCCATTGCCAGTCTTAACACCCCCCCTCCCTAGCCCATAGCCAGTCTTAACCCCCCTCCCTCCCTAGCCCATTGCCAGTCTTAACCCCCCTCCCTCCCTCCCTCCCTAGCCCATTGCCAGTCTTAACCCCCCTCCCTCCCTCCCTCCCTCCCTCCCCCATTGCCAGTCTTAACCCCCCTCCCTCCCTCCCTCCCTATCCCATTGCCAGTCTTAACCCCCCTCCCTCCCTCCCTAGCCCATTGCCAGTCTTAACCCCCCTCCAATGTTCCCTCTAATTTTCTGTAGGCTGTGTGCGCATAAAATATCAGCTGTGTGCAGCTTTTGAAGGAAGGTTAAATTTTTGTGCGCCACATAACGACACTCAGAGTTATATACTTTAAAATTTGACTACACGTCAGAATACAGTATGTAAACCACATTGATTTTAATCAAATTAAATGAAAATAGACGATTACTAAATGAAGCGGGAAATTTCTAGTAATTACAACCATAACTTTTAAATTTTAAGATGTCTGTGTTGTTTTCTATCAGAATCAGAGCCGTAATTTTTGTGCGCTCTGTTGTAAAGTAGGTGCGCTCGCTCGGCGAGGTGTGTGCGCGCGCACACGTGCACAGCTTAGAGGGAACAGTGCCCCCCTCCCTCCCTAGCCCATTGCCAGTCTTAACCCCCCTCCCTCCCTCCCTAGCCCATTGCCAGTCTTAACCCCCCTCCCTCCCTCCCTCCCTAGCCCATTGCCAGTCTTAACCCCCCTCCCTCCCTCCCTCCCTCCCCCATTGCCAGTCTTAACCCCCCTCCCTCCCTCCCTCCCTAGCCCATTGCCAGTCTTAACCCCCCTCCCTCCCTCCCTAGCCCATTGCCAGTCTTAACCCCCCTCCAATGTTCCCTCTAATTTTCTGTAGGCTGTGTGCGCATAAAATATCAGCTGTGTGCAGCTTTTGAAGGAAGGTTAAATTTTTGTGCGCCACATAACGACACTCAGAGTTATATACTTTAAAATTTGACTACACGTCAGAATACAGTATGTAAACCACATTGATTTTAATCAAATTAAATGAAAATAGACGATTACTAAATGAAGCGGGAAATTTCTAGTAATTACAACCATAACTTTTAAATTTTAAGATGTCTGTGTTGTTTTCTATCAGAATCAGAGCCGTAATTTTTGTGCGCTCTGTTGTAAAGTATGTGCGCTCGCTCGGCGAGGTGTGTGCGCACGCACACGCACACAGCTTAGAGGGAACAGTGCCCCCCTCCCTCCCTAGCCCATTGCCAGTCTTAACCCCCCTCCCTCCCTCCCTCCCTAGCCCATTGCCAGTCTTAACCCCCCTCCCTCCCTCCCTCCCTAGCCCATTGCCAGTCTTAACCCCCCTCCCTCCCTCCCTCCCTCCATCCCCCCCCATTGCCAGTCTTAACCCCCCTCCCTCCCTCCCTCCCTAGCCCATTGCCAGTCTTAACCCCCCTCCCTCCCTCCCTAGCCCATTGCCAGTCTTAACCCCCCTCCCTCCCTCCCTAGCCCATTGCCAGTCTTAACTCCCCTCCCTCCCTCCCTCCCCCATTGCCAGTCTTAACCCCCCTCCCTCCCTCCCTAGCCCATTGCGTCTTAACCCCCCTCCCTCCCTCCCTAGCCCATTGCCAGTCTTAACCCCCATCCCTCCCTCCCTCCCTAGCCCATTGCCAGTCTTAACCCCCCTCCCTCCCTAGCCCATTGCCAGTCTTAACCCCCCTCCCTCCCTCCCTAGCCCATTGCCAGTCTTAAACCCCCTCCCTCCCTAGCCCATTGCCAGTCTTAACCCCCCTCCCTCCCTCCCTCCCTAGCCCATTGCCAGTCTTAACCCCCCTCCCTCCCTCCCTAGCCCATTGACAGTCTTAACCCCCCTCCCTCCCTCCCTAGCCCATTGCCAGTCTTAACCCCCCTCCCTACCTCCCTAGCCCATTGCCAGTCTTAACCCCCCTCCCTCCCTCCCTCCCTAGCCCATTGCCAGTCTTAAACCCCCCTCCCTCCCTAGCCCATTGCCAGTCTTAACCCCTCCTCCCTCCCTAGCCCATTGCCAGTCTTAACCCCCCTCCCTTCCTCCCTCCCTCCCTAGCCCATTGCCAGTCTTAACCCCCCTCCCTCCCTCCCTCCGTAGCCCATTGCCAGTCTTTACCCCCCTCCCTCCCTCCCTAGCCCATTGCCAGCCTTAACCCCCCTCCCTCCCTCCCTCCCTCCCTAGCCCATTGACAGTCTTAACCCCCTCCCTCCCTCCCTCCCTAGCCCATTGACAGTCTTAACCCCCCTCCCTCCCTCCCTCCCTCCCTAGCCCATTGACAGTCTTAACCCCCCTCCCTCCCTCCCTCCCTCCCTCCCTCCCTCCCTCCCTAGCCCATTGACAGTCTTAACCCCCTCCCTCCCTCCCTCCCTAGCCCATTGACAGTCTTAACCCCCCTCCCTCCCTCCCTCCCTCCCTAGCCCATTGACAGTCTTAACCCCCCTCCCTCCCTCCCTCCCTCCCTAGCCCATTGACAGTCCTACCCGCCCCCCCTCGGCTCATGGCAATAAAAAAAAAAAAAAGCTGGCCGCTGCCGCCACGGCGGCATGGAGTGTCCCGCGGGGCTCCCTCTGCCCGGCGGAACTCTCCCGGAGCGGCTGAGCCCCTCTCTGGAGGCTTGCAGATACGCAAAGGGAGAGAGTCTCCCTCACGTCTCTGTTAAGCCCGCAGGGGCAGATGGGAAATTTCCCATCAGCCCCTGCTTCCCATCAGCCCCTGCGGGCTTAACAGAGATGCGAGGGAGACTCTCCCTTCGCGTATCTGCAAGCCGGCAGCGAGGGGCTCAGCCGCGCCCGGAGAGTTCCGCCGGGCAGAGGGAGCCCCGCGGGACACTCCATGCCGCCGCGGCGCCAGCGGCCAGCTTTTTTTTTTTTTTTAAATTCAATTAAGAAAAAGCAGAATGTTCTTTGCTCGGGGCCCCCCGAAACGCGGGGCCCTGTGCAAAAAGCATTCTTGCTCAATGGACGGGCCGGCCCTGGCCTGGATACACAACAGGCACATTCAGAGTATGGCAGATACCAGAGTTTGCAGACACCACTTTCCAATCACTGACTGTTAAAGGTGCCATATGTGTGCTGTTGATCATTACCATCAATTGTGTTTACCCATGCATTCACTCACACTGCAGGTTAAGGGTCACGCACTATTAACTCTCATTCAAATGCATGATCAGTCCTAACACAGCTTCTGATGACTCATAATACCTAGGGCCAGCCCATACATATGTCGAACTAGGCAGGTGCCTTGGTACACAGATCTCGGTGGGCAGCTTGCCAACTAATCCCTCCAATCCTGAAAGCATGGTACATCCACCTTTTCAGTGGTGTGGGTGGCCTAACAGCAGCAGTACACATGAGGGTAGTCCCCACATGCCACTCTTGCCCCCCTCCGCCAGGTTATGAGTAGGCAGGGTTAAGTACAGGGTTGGCATGGTGGTATCTGCACAGTTGGCACATAGTTCTCACCACACACAAACTGCCTTTGCACAGGATCTCCTACCTGCCCTTCAGTAGGTGGTATAACATGCACCCACGCTAACACCACACACAGTATGGACTCTATTTTACATGCCAGTGACATATCTGGCATGCCCCTGACAGTACATAGAGCAGCACTGCACATAACACCCAGGGCAGGGACAACAGTATCTTCAGTAGCAGGCAGAAGGTGCTGCTGACACCATCCCCACCCCCACACACTGCTAACATGAATGCAGGCTGGCAGTGCCAGTGGCACAACTCCTTTGTGACAGCAGCAGCATGTGTATGTGCTGCCACTGTCATAGCAGAGTCACTCCTAACATAGCAGATATAGAACCGAGGTGTCCACCTAGTCCTTCCTAGCAGAATAACTGGCCCCATGGAATCACTCACTTGGCACCACCATTGGCACTTTGGCACCAACAACATGGTGCCCTTTGTTGAAACAGCACCATGCTGTGACTACAATGCACCACTACTGTCACTTATCTCAGCACCTGTCTGGGAGGTGCACACAGCCTATATGTGAATGGTCTCTGTGTGCTGTTTAACGGGCACAAATGGCTCTCTGTCTTACCAAGCAGCCCTTAATGCCAGCTTTTAGCTGGCATTAAGGTTCCCAGCAGCATTAAGGTTCCCAGCAGCTACGCCTGTAACGCACGATACTGGAATGGCTGTAAAAGGCACATATGTGTCTCCACCTATGCTCCACCCAGTTAATGGCCCTTCTCCACCTCTTTGCAACTTACCATCTGGTAAGCCTATGCTATCAGTACTTCCTACAGCAATAACTGCTACCGAGTGCTGATAACGCATGCACATGGCATCTTTGCGCCCTTAACAGTCCTTAGTAAAAGTACCCCTAAGTATTTTAAATTCCATCTCCCAAACAGAGGACCATGACCACATTTTCCTTCCATGTTTAATGAGTTTGCAACCACAGTTTAAGAGGAATATATATGGTTATTTTAGAAATACTTCTTTGGTAATAGAATTTTCATGATATTTTCATGGACAGGGTAATTTTCAAAAGCCATTTTGCTGGGTAGATAAGCTGTATGAATATTGCCCACCCTGTACATACATCAACCTATTTTGTGCACAGTAAAAATTTTGTATTAAACCTTCACTTAGGGGTATGTTTACTAATCAGCGGTATTGGCTTCCGTGCCATATTGGAGCTGAGGCCACATTTTATGCAATGAGTTGCAGGTCTCCTTTTACTAAAATGTGGTCAGGTTTTGAATTTACTGTGCATTATAAACAAAAACAGATGCACAGTAAATGAAAAGGCTACACACTAACTGGCAGGGGCATTGTCAGCATGTCCCCTACAGTTATCACACAAAATAGTTCCTTACCACATTTTAAATTCATTTGCAGTTTATCTCAGTGGTTAACTGCAAAATGGACAGCATGTGATGAGTACCACACAGTAACTGCAATGAACAATCCATTCCCACTCTCTGCCATAGCCCACCCAGCCCCTGCCCCACTGCTTGTTAAGCAGTTGACAAAGATTTTTATTACTCAAGCTTTTTTGAATGCATGGTAGCCTTTGCTGCGGGCCTGCGCTAATGTTTACCAAGTGTGCATTGCACATTAACTGCTTAGCACACTTTAGTATTAGTTATAACACATGTTAATGGTGTTAACGCACACATTAGTAATTCTAGTCCATTGTCTTGCATTTTCAAAACTGTGATGGTTGATTTTTCATGAAAAAAGCATAAGGTAGGTGCAAATCCTAGTAGGTAACGTATCCTTAGGCCATTTCCAAAGGGAAGTGCTCACAGACTTTTTCTTGGAGAAGCAGTGTAAAGTCTGTAGGAAAAAGTGCCTGTGGGCTTTGCAGCTCCCTGAATAATTTCGAAAATCACCCTCAAAATTTCAGACGCAACAAAGCTACCACAGAAAATCGGGGCTCTCCTTCAACACAGTTTATAGCAATGATGACTGAACCCTTGGCTTCATTAGACTACAGTATTTACATTAAAATGCTACTGATTTTAGCATGAGAGTTTAATCCTTTTATTTATTCATTATTAATGCATAATGGACCATGGTCAATCATGGTTGACTACAATATTCCAATCTGCCACTCCACTTGTAATTGTTCAAAACCTATGAAAACAAGATCAACATTTTCTTTTGATAAGCTCATATGAGTCATCACTGCCAGCTGTCTGGATTTTTTTGGGCTTTGGTGAATTCAAATTAGCTAGGGTGAAAGGTTGGATTCAAATACAGATCTGCAAAATGAAAGCCTCCTCTGTAATATTTTTTTTTAAGTCTGTGCAGTTGGCAGGTATTTGCAGAGCATTCTCCTCAAACACTCCTCTGCTATAGCTAAGAAAAGTAAGGCAGCAGTAGATCCTGGATGAGCAAAAATAAATAGCTGTCATGACCACGGAAGGTCCAGGTTAAACTCCAGCCACGTAGTCTGTCCATGTGTATTAACCCTTTCAGTGAGGACAATACACATCAACATCTTGCCTTTGAATCAGATTGTTTTGTCTATCCTGTTTCCATTGTTCCAAGCAAAACTGCAGAGAATGATTATAATTATAGCACGAACGATGAAAGAGACGTGTAGAGTCACATTTTTTAAATAAATGCTGCTGTTTTTCTTTTTCAAATTACAGTTTTGTTTATGTGGGATAATGCTTAAGCTAGTGGAGAACTGAAAATGCCCACGTCTTCCAGTGACACACCATCTGCTGTCCTTTCTGAGTCAGATGTTCTTTATGAGAACAGAGAGTAGACATCAGATGTAAGAATAAGAGTTTATTTGCAACAACAAAACGTCACCACGAAGACACGATATTTTCTTTCCATATGCTTCAACATGCTTATCCTAAAAAAGTTTTAGCAAGCAACCAGGTGGCATTTTCCCATGTGCCTCAGAATGAGCTATACCCATATATTTACCGTGGTACAGTAAAACATGCCTTCGGCATCATGGGCATGGCACTAACACGGGTATTAATAAAAAAAAATGTAATATCAATACTAGCTGCAGCCTGAAATCCCCATACTAATCAGCTCACAGTTAAAAAGCCGGTAGGATGGGGGAGTCCTTCTCCCCTCTCCCAACCACAGTATCAAAGCCCTCCAGCCCAGACAATTCAGCACTGTGCACTGTACTGTAGGCAGTGAAGCTCTGATACCATGTCTGCCCTTGAAGATCTTGCCCCTCTGCACTGGCTGGATGGAAGGTAAGAGGCCCCTGCTATTTATTTATATTTATTTATTTAAAGTCTCTTTTATACCGCGCTATTCAGCATCAGTGCGGTTTACAATAAACAACGAACATACACATTTCCAATAGTACTTTGTGTTTACATATGAACAGGAAATTCAACTTGGCTAACAGGGTAACTATATACAATAACAATATATACAATTTACAGGCTGGGGAGAGGGAGGAGAAGAGGTTGTTTAGAGGTAGGGATACTTATGTCTGCTATATTTTGATTGGAGAAAAACATCCCCTGGGCTAACTGCATAGCATGCTACTTTTAGCAAGTGCAAAAGAGATGTATCATGTATACTAAACTTTATTACATTGGACCCTTTTTTGCTTGCATGCATTTTGTGTGGTCTCAGTAGATAAGATGCACAGCACAATAGGATTCGGCAGCACACAGCATGATGCAAATTAATGGAGGTAGCACAAAGGTGTAATAACGTAGCCTGATGTTGCATCTTGTTTATCTGAATTGGAAATGGGCTTGGAATGACAGTAGCAGTTCAATCTTTAATTACAGGCAGAGGATGAATGCAAACACCCCAGGATTGTTAGGTACTGTGGTTCAATGACTGAACCACTTTCTTGTAGCTCATCTTGTGTCCATTAGCATTAACTTTCCATGGCGAACAGTCAGCTACCTACTGGAAAATGCCTAGTGTTTGTTGAGGTGCGCCTGACTCTGCAGTAAGTACGCATTTCTGTGTAAACTCACTTGTTTACTAAGGTCATCAATGATTCAGATTAAAAAAATACTCTGTAGCGTTTCAATGCAACAGTTGTGCTAGGATTTAAAAAAAAAAAAATCAACCTGAAGTACTTTGTCATAAAATAAAAATAAAAAAGATAAATTGAATCAATGTTAAAACATGGACACAGCAGTGAGAGTAAGAATTACCACTTAACTGATAGAACCAGACAGTGTCTGGCTACAGTTCTCCTGGGAATTTATTTCATAATATTAATGCATTACCACATCTGGGAGAATGTTCCAAAGCTGTTAAAGGATTTCTACCCATTTACTGTTTGTTTCATTGGCACAGTGTGTGTAACAGTTGTGAAGTAGCTTAATATGAGAAAATATGTCATAGGAAAAAAATAACACTTAGCTCGTGCTATCTGCTGCATAGCCCAATTTACTCCTATCTGTATGGCAGATAGCCTGAGCTAAGCATTAGTAAAAGGGGCTCAATAACACAGGTACACTACCAAAAAACTGCCTCCAGTTTTGCAACTGATTCCTATAGATTTTGGGGTGCTGAATCCAGGAAAAATAGCCAAAATGTTCCATCACGTCACGTTTTCTTGCAAAATTAGATTTCTTACCCATATAAGGAATGTTCACATAATTTCTTTTTAGCCGACTGCAGTTTATTTTCTTGGCCCAAAATAGAGGTTGTAATGGTTAACTAACTAGAAACACTCCCTCATGATATTTTAGAGTGTTTTGTATTCATTTTATACATTAACAGGACAATTGGGAGGCAGGGGGCTAAATCCAGTACTCGCGCTGGCGCATGTTCTTTCCTGTTCGCCTCGCCTCGTTCGCTCGCTCAAACACGGTGGTTGCGACATGAACGTTCCTGTCAAATTTCAGTTTCTTGCAAGTTCATTATTACCTTTTGTTTGCTCAGTCGTAATCCAGCTTTATTCCGAAATGGTTCACTACAGTTGTAGTTTGCAGTGCTGTGTATTTGTGATGGCTCACAGAGCCAGAGGTTGCGTCAACTCTCCGGACAGTTTTTGTTTTATTTGTGGGGAATATACCGTGAAAAAGCGGCAGAGGAACATTTCTGCATTTATTAAAAAAGTATATTTCGCCTATTTCGGTTTGAAGTTAGGCGATCAAGACAAACCGTGGGCTCCTCACAAAGTGTGCAAGACATGTGAGGAAGATCTACGCTTATGGATGAAAGGTAAAAAACAAGCATTTCGTTTCGGAATACCTATGATGTGGCATGAACAAAGAGACCACAGCAGTGACTGCTATTTTTGCTCTTGCATTGTGAAGGGATACAACTTAAAAAATAAGAACGTAATAAGTTACCCCAACCTTCCCTCAGCAATTAGGCCTATGCCTCATAGCAACGAAGTACCTGTGCCTGAACCACCAAAATCTTTGGATCATATTTGTGTGGACGGTTCTGATCATGATGAGACTCATCAGATGGCTTTTCCCGATGAGTCCAGTACTTCCGAGTTTGAAACTGAACCAGATCCGAAACCTGAACTTTTCTCTCAAGCTGAATTGAATGATTTAGTCCGGGATTTAGGACTCCCAAAAGATGCTGCCCAACTGCTAGGTTCTCGGCTTAAACAGAAAAATCTATTGTCACCAGGAACAACTTTTTATTGGTACCGCAACTGCGAGACACAATTTTTGAAGTATTTCAGCAAATAGGAAGATTTGGTATTTTGCAACGATATATATGGAGTGATGGAAAAGTTTAAACTCAAGTATGATCCTGCTGAATGGCGGCTGTTCATTGATTCGTCAAAAGACAGCATAAAAGGTGTTCTTCATAATGGCAACACATTCGCTTCAGTTCCTATTGCTCACTCTGTTATTCTCCAAAAAAAATACGAGAATTTGGCCCTGATTCTTCAGAAGATTCGTTATGATGAGCATAAGTGGATGATTTGTGGAGACTTTAAAATTCTATCCATGCTATTAGGGCAGCAATCCGGTTTCACCAAATATCCCTGCTTCCTTTGCTTGTGGGATAGCCGGGCCCGCGAACTACACTGGGGGAAAAAAGACTGGCAAATTCGGGAGCATTTGAGACCTGGTGAGAAAAATGTTCTTCATGAGAGCTTGGTACCTCATGATAAAATTCTATTACCACCTCTCCACATTAAGTTGGGTCTGATTAAGCAATTCATCAAGTCCCTTCCAAAAGATGGTGAGTGCTTTCGGTACCTTTGCTCAAAGTTCCCCCGACTTTCTGAAGCAAAGCTAAAGGAAGGAGTGTTTGTTGGCCCTGATATAAGGAAACCCATTTCAGATGGAGCATTCGCTGAAACGATGTCTGAGAAGGAAAAAGAAGCCTGGGATTCCTTCAAGGATGTTGTTCTCAAATTCTTGGGGAACAGGCAGGATGAGAACTATAAGGATATTGTTGCCAGGATGCTCAATGCCTTCAAAGAACAAGGCTGTAACATGAGCCTGAAAGTCCATTTCTTGCACTCCCATGTGAACTACTTTCCCGAAAACTTGGGGGCTTACAGTGAAGAACAAGGTGAAAGGTTTCACCAGGACATCAAGGACGCAGAGAGAAGGTACCAAGGAAGATGGAACACCACTATGATGGCTGATTTCTGCTGGTTGCTGCTGCGGGAAACCCCAGATGAAAAATACGCCAAGCAGCGCACCAAGAGAAGCATTCGGGGGAAGAAGAAACGGGCCCACCAGGAGATTGATTGACCCAAGAATGACTTTAAAATCTAAACTGTGTTGACAAATATCGTGTTTTTACTAAACTTTGAAATAAAAATTTGCTAGTTATTACCACAGTGTCGGATCTCATTTATTAGAATTTTATTTTCACACCATCGGGTGTTTGTCTTCATGTATTGCAATGGTGCGGTTTGCGTTTTCTATTCTTACATACATACCTGTACAACATTTTTTGCACATTTCTTTGCTTTGCTTTGTGTCTAACCTCGCTCTTATATGCTCAATGTTTGTGCACATGTATGTGGCTGTTTTAAATGCAGACAATTTTGCTACCATCACAGTGTGTTTTGTTGACATTACTCTATTCTTATGTGCTGCCTTGTTACAATTTTCTTTATTCTTATTTGAATAACTACTAAACAATTAGTATAAAGAATTCATCCAAGAAACTTTTATCTTGATCGCACTCAATCTGAAACGTTCACCTCAAACTGCTAACCCAATGTAGCAAAAATCTGTACGTGATGGAGCAAATTGGTTACCAGATTTGGATTCAGCGCACCAAAAAACGTAAAAATCAATCGAAACATTAGAGGCAGTTTAAAAAAAATTTTTTTTAGTGTACCTGTGTAATCAGCTTAATGATACTCAGTTAAAGATGTATGAATAAAGCCATTTAAAAAAGATACCCAGATAAGTCTATGCCACCGAATCTAACCAGTGCTTACATGTAGACAGATATATTTATCCAGATACCAGGGCCCACTGTATCTGCAGATAGATATTGTAGTGTCAGAATGTTTTCAGTAATAGGTTAAAGTTTAAGCACCTACCTCCACCCCCACCCCATCACATCTCCAAATCTATTTCATTTTAAATGGTCGTGGGCCTCAATCTATGTGTCCAAAAGCAGCCTGGGAAATTTAGGAGCTCATTTACTAAAGTGTGCTAGTCAGTTAACTTGCATTTTTGCACGCAGTAACTGTGTGCTCAGGCCTGCAGTAACTGTTATCACGGGGGGCATGATGCTTACTTCACGCTGATTCTCTCTGCCACGTGTATGTTGGGTTGCTGAATGGGTGGGGTAGGGGCGGAAAATGTGCATGGAGAGAATATCACAGTTATCATGGGAGACATATCACACGCTGTCAATGTTACCATTAGCACGATGCACATAACGCCACTACAATGCAGTAGATGGAGTTAGGTGCACTTGCAGTATCTGCATCATGCATTAGTGCATGCATCCACGTGTTAACTGTCAGGAGCATGGGGACTTTACACTTAAGACATGTTAGTTTTTGCTCTAAATGTGCATTAGATGAAAAAAAAACTAATGCACTTTAGTAAAAGGGCCCCTTAGAAACATACATTTGATAATTTTTTTGTGCTGGGGGGGCCGCTGGCTCGCCCCATCCTGCTGCACTAGACATGCGGGAAGAGCCGGAGGGGGAATTGGGCCCAGATGGCTTGCAGGGCTGCATGTCCTGCTGGGACATGCAACCCGTGTCTCTGCATTGAGCCCATAGCATTCTATTTGCTTTCTTGGCGGCTGCTGCACACGGGGCGGAAGGTTTCAACATATTATCCATGATAATGTCTAAATCCTTTTCCTGGGTGATGGTTCCTAATGTGGAACCTTGCATTGTATAACCATAGTTTGACTTGCTCTTTTCCTAGTTGCATAACTTTGCACTTGTCCTCCGAGACCAATCAGGCCACAGCACCAGCATTTTAAAAATCACAAGCACCCCTTAGCGCGAAGAGGAAGGACACAGCCACAATCCTCCGTCCACCGGGGCCCGATCGGCATTGGGGAGTAGAGCGGGAAGGAACGCTTCTCCCCGATCAGCACTCTGAGGCCAATCAGGCCACAGCACCAGCATTTTAGAAATCACAAGCGACCCTATTTGGCTCCACAAGTGCTATTAAGCGCAAAGCCATAAAACAAAGGATGACATGCATAACACAACAAATAACAAAGCAATAGCCTGCAGAAGCCAGCAACACCAACCATACCCAGCACAGCTTTTGATCAAGAAGCAACGAAGTGCACAGCCACCAGAGATAAATCACAGCCACTGGATTGTTTATCCTGGAGAAACAACGCCTTCTTCAACAAAACTAGCAGATTCAACTATTAGCAGCCTCCTGAAGGTACCACTTTCTTTTTGCCTACATAGCAACTAATCTTTTCTCCAGTATTCCACAGCCAACTCTTATAAATAATACTAGCCTATGACGAGTTAAAAGTCAGCCTACAAACCTAAACATCCTCCCTCAAAGGGATTAATACTAAGCTAAGAATAAAAAGAATCATAAGAAGAGAAGCTACCTCTGACTGAAACTTTATACACAAAAGGAAAAAGCAACAACAACAAAAAAATGAAACCACTGCTCTCAGTATTGGCTTTTGGTATATTAATTGCACGCTCAATATTCTTCACGACTCAGGCCCTATCACCAGCTGGCTATCCTATACTGGTCATACACACATACCATCGACCAGCCACAGAACCAAGAACATATGACCAATTTATTAACAAAACAGAGCGCAAACAACGCTTCATTCAAATTAATATAAACAAAGCAATTAATCCTAAATTCACACTCAACGAGGAAACTCCCAAGTTAAAATATGCATTCATTAATCCATGCTCCATCAGGAACAAAATACCTCTATTAACAGACTTCATCACAGATAACAACATGGACATCCTATTTATAACCGAATTATGGCTCACAACAAACGACACTGTGTTGATCGACCAATTAAAACCAGCAGGATACGACATATTAAATCATCAAAGACCTAACAAAAGGGGAGGAGGGGTAACCATACTAGCAAAAAAAGAACTACAACTCTCAAAAGGTACAACCCAAATCACTCAAACCATGGATGTCCTCTTAGTTGAAAGTTCAAGTATGACCCTATACCTAATCTGCAGATCCCCATCATTGAAAGGAGAAGAGCTAGCTAATATCACAGATCACCTCTGTAGCAGAATCACCCCCAACAAATACATAATTGTCCCAGGAGATCCAAATCTACCATCTATTCAACATTTCTTATAAACTGCTTTTTATGATATCAAAGTGGTCTATATTGAACAAACTGAAATTCCATTGAACAGGGCATTACAACTTGGAAACAACTGTTTACAGGGAACACAGGCAATGGAGGGTTAAGTGACTTGCCCAAGACCACAAGGAGCATCTGTGGGGACTAGAAACCCCAGTCCTTCCAGCCCAAGGTTGCTGTTCTCTGTTGGGATTTGAACTCCTGACCTTTTAGCCTGAGGCAACTTGCCCCAACCACTAGGCCACAATCACAACCCATGAAGCACAACGATTCATAGAAACAATGAATGCATTGGGCTTTAAGCAAACTGCAAAAACCTACGCACACTAAAGGAAATATCTTAGATCTCATTTTCCTACCATACGACTTCCCAAGTGATATACTCAATCAAAAATTAATGATCCAACAAATACCTTGGTCCGACCATTATTTAATCATATTTGGCATACCATCACTACCCAGTAAATCTACTATTAATCAAGTCACTTATCAGAAAAGAAAATACCACAAATTCGACAAAGATCAATTTTGAAAAGAAGTTTTACCGGAGATCCAAATGGACACCACAAATACTGAAACATTAATAAGCAGATGGAACACAATAATAAACCAAGCAGCCACCTTAACTAGCAGACCCACAACTTTCAAACTTCTAGCCAGGAAAAATGCAGTATGGTACACAAAAGAAGTACGCAAACTAAAAAGGCTCCTACGAAGGATTGAAAAGAAATGGAGGAAATCAAAAAGCCCTGCCGATAAAATAATCTACTTCAGCAAACTAGAAGACTACAAATCAATAATTAATAACAACAAACGAGACTATCATACCAAACTAATCTATTCAGCTCTAAATAAGCCATTGACATTGTCAAATCTCTTACTATTAACCAAAAGGAAGATAGCTCAACATTCACACCAGACACCAATATCATGGCTAGATTCTACAAAGAAAAGGTTCGCAAGATAGCTACATCGAATTACCAATTCAAAACAAGCATCCTCACTACCAATCAAACCTGAAAAACGTTCACCCTTATCAATGAAAGACAGCTATAATTAAATCTCTTAACACATCCACATCTATATTAGACCCCTGTCCAGCAACTTGGATTTGATTGACTCGCGACCACCTATCTCCACATATACTAAAGCTAATCAACTCCTCATTAGAACAAGGATATATCCCAGCGGAACTAAAAACTGCCTCCATTCGACCCATCTTCAAAGGAGAGGACCTGGACAAAACTCAACCAAGCTCCTATAGACCCATTTCAAACATGCCATTTATGTCAAAAGTACTAGAAAAATCTGCATAAAAACAACTCCAACATCACATAGACAGCCGCGCTCCACTTGACCCTCAACAACACGGGTTCATAATAGAACACCGAGTGGAAACCCTCATCATGGCCTTAACAGACAAGCTGCTAAAAGGCATTGAAAAACCCAATGTAGGTTTCATTCTAATATTTTTGGATATTTCAGTGGCATATGACTCTATAACACACGATTATCTCACCCACAGTCTACAGGAAATTGGATTCTCAGACAAGGTCCTATCATGGTTTATCTAACAACCTAACAGAAGCATCCAAGTAAAAATCGGTAACAATATATCAAAACCATTTTAAAAAAAGTCAGGAATACCCCAAGGATCTGCTTTATCATCACTTCTCTTTAACCTATATATCCAACCTCTTTGCAGCATAATCATTTATATGCTGATGATAAAATTCTTGGTTGACAAATCACAACCTCCATCTAAATATCAAGAAAACAGAAATTCTATATATCACAAAGGACAGCTACTTCAAACCACCTGATTCAATTACACTAAATAAAGAAAGCTTAGGTTAAAAAAGGGGTTAAAAAAGAGGTGAGATACTTGACCATCAACTCAACTTCAACAAGCAAATGAGTAACATAGTCAAAGCCATATACAACAAGCTAAAAGTGCTCCAACACCTTAGACCTCTCCTCCCCACAAGTGACTTCAGAACAACAGTACAGGCAATGTTCTTCCCACACCTAGATTTTTGCAATGCACTATTAAAAGGTCTCCCAAAACAAATAATACACCGACTACAGCTAGCCCAAAATACAGCGGCTAGAGTAATAGCTCAAGTACCAATTAAAGATCGCATCACACCAATATTGAAGCTTCTTCACTGGCTCCCAATAGAGAGAAGAATTAAATTCAAGTTAATCCACATGATATTTAAATCCATTCAAGATGAGTCGACCACCCACCTGAAGACTCTGATTACACCCACTCCAGACAACAGACCAAGGAGAAGCAACACCAAAGAACTCCGTATCTTACCAGCAGAATTTAAGAATTGCAAATCTATGATATCCAAGAGAGTCTTCTCACTTTACGCGCCACAAGTATGGAATTCTCTTCCTGAAAACTTAAGAGCCACCAAGGATCCAGTAGCCTTCCGTAAGCATCCAAAAACATATTTATCTATCGAACATTTTGGTGAACTAATTACCTAAATAAATAAGACCCACCAAAATAACCTCTCCACACAAAAAAACAATCTGTATAGGTAATATACATTCCCATACCACAAGATGACCAATGAGAATTTTCCACTCTGACAAATCTACCACTCCCTTATAAATAGTTATTAGAGGACATTAGCAGTTACTAAAACGTTTTCCATACCCCTTCTACCCCAAGTTACCTGTTTTTCAGTGTTTTTCATGTAAAACAGTTTCTTGTTCAATGAATAATACTATTAACATTGTTTAATGTAATTGTTTAGTTCTATGTAAACCGCCTTGATTCACGAAAGGCGGTAACAAATACAAATACAAATAAATTTCATCTGCCATTTGGACATCTAGTCTTCCAATTTTGCAAGATCCTCTTGAAATTTTTCACAATCCTTTTGTGTTTTATCAGCTTTGAATAATTTTGCGTCATCTGTAAATTTGATCACCCCACTTATTATTCCTATTTCCAGGTCATTTATGAATATGATAAAAAGCAGTGGGCCCAGAACAGATCCCTAGGGTACTCCACTATTCATCTTTCTCCATTGAGAAAATTGGCCATTTAGCCCTACTCTCTGCTTTCTATCTTAACCAGTTCCAGATCCACAATAGTACACTGCATCCTATCCCATGACTTTTTAATTTGGCTGGGAGTAAGTGGCAAAACTTGGACAGAAAGACTTAGAACTCCAAACCCAGAGGGAAGAAGAAGGGTCTGGACAAGAGAGATGAAACCCAAAGGATTATAAGAATTATTGTTGTGTATGCAGGGCCATCCCGTCCATTGAGCGAGAATGTTGTTCGCACAGGGCTCCGCGCTTCAGGGGGCCCCGCGCGAACCACATTCTCGCTCAATGGACTGCTGCAGAGGGAGCCGGGGAAGCCCGCGCGAAGCCCCGGCTCCCTCTGCACAGCCCGCCAGCATGAAGAGCCTTTACCTTCACGCTGGCGGCTGTTTCAGTGAAGCCGCGAATGCCGCGAGAGGTTAAAGGGCATTGCCTTTAACCTTTCCCGGCATTCGCGGCTTCATTGAAACAGCCGCCAGCAGGAAGGCAAAGGTTCTTCACGCTGGCGGGCTGTGCAGAGGGAGCCGGGGCCTCGCGCGGGCTTCCCCGGCTCCCTCTGCAGCCCCTGAGACGGCACGGGGCTCTTCTGGGGGGGGCGGCTAGGACTGGATGGGCTGTGATGGGGGGGGAAATGGACTGGAAATGGGCTGTGATGGGGGGGAGACTGAAAATGGGCTGGGATGGGGAAACAGACTGGAAATGGGCTGTGACGGGGGAAGGGGAATGGACTGGAAATGGGCTGTGATGGGGGTGGGGAAACGGACTGGAAATGGGCTGTGTGGGGCGGACACGGACTGGAAATGGGCTGTGATGGGGGGAGGGGTAAACTGACTGGAAATGGGCTGTGATGGGGGGAGACGGAACATGGGCTGGGATGGGGGAACCCGACTGGAAATGGGCTGTGATGGGGGGGAAACAGACTGGAAATGGGCTGTGATGGGGGGAGAACGGACTGGAAATGGGCTGTGATGGGGGGTGGACTGCAACTGGTCTGTGATGGGGGATAGGACTGGAAATGGGCTGTGATGGGGGGAGGACTGCAAATGGTCTGTAATGGTGGGGGGATAGGACTGGAAATGGTCTGGGATGGGGGAAACAGACTGGAAATGGGCTGTGATGGGGGAACGGACAAATTGGGCTGGGATGGGGGAAACAGACTGGAAATGGGCTGTGGTGGGGGGGGGGAAACAGACTGGAAATGGGCTGTGATGGGGAGAACGGACTACAATTGGGCTGTGATGGTGGGGAGGATAGGACTGCAAATGGGCTGTGATGGTGGGGGGGGAATGGACGAAATGGGCTGTGATGGGGGGAAACTTGGACTGGAAATGGGCTGATGAAGAGCTGGATTAGGACTGGAAATGGGCTGATGGGGGCTGGAATAGGGCGAAGTGGGCTGACGAGGGAGCTAGGATTGGAAATTAGCTGATGGGGGAGCGTGGAGGAAATGGGCTGATGAGGGACTGGAATGGAACTGGAAAAGAGCATATGGGAGCTAGGACTGGAAATGGGCTGATGAGGAGCTAGGATAGGACTAGAAATGGGCTGATGGGGGGAACGTAGACTGCAAATGGGTGATGGGCTGGAATAGGACACTGGAAATGGGCTGATGGGGGCTTGGATAGGACTGGAAGTGGGCTGATGGGGAGCTTGGAGTGGAAATGGGCTGATGGGGGGCTGGAATGGAACTGGAAAACAGCATATGGGAGGCTAGGACTGGAAATGGGCTGATGTGGAAGCTTGGGAGACTGGGACTAGAAGGGGGCAGATGCTGGGTGGGTCTAGAACTATAAAGGAGCTGATTTTGGGGGAGGACTAGAAAGGGATGGGAAATGAGAATGGAGAGGGGAAAAGATATTTTGTGTGGGAGGGAAGAAAAGTCTACGAAGGGCCGGGTATTGGAAGAGTAAGTGTAGATTGAGAATGGAAGGGTGAAATTTGAGTGGATGATAAAGCAATAAGGAAAGAAATGGAGGAAAGAGCAAAAGGGGAAAGATCAGTATGTTAAAGCAGATATAGAGAAATAATATGGAAAAAAATCTAAAAGAGAAGAAAGGAAAATGGATAGCTCGCAGAAGACACAAAGAAACCAGAAGAAAGTGACTGGAGCAATTGCAACTGAAAAGAAAATGCACAAGCAACAAAAGGTAGAAAAATACTTTTTTATTTTGAATTTATTAACTGGAATATATCAGCTCTGGGAAATGTGCATTGTTAACATCTTTTGTGTTTTGTTTAGTACAAGAGGAAATTAATTTATAGTTTTATTTCTCCAATGTTGTTGTACATCCCAAGTTTGGCTTTTGGGGTTACCAGTTTAATTATTGTCTTCCTATTTCTAAATTGTGATCCCTTGTTCTTTGGTGACGGTCTATATTCTGCATTTTAACCAAGCTGAGGTATTCTGTTCATGTAGTTTCTATTTGACCATGTCACTTGTTCTCTTTTCCCAGTAGGAGATGCATTGGTATTCTCTGAGATGTATTGGTTTAATATTTGCAGTGTTGCCTTTTGATAGGTAGGGTTTGGTGCTTTGTGAGTCCTGGCAGAGCTGTTATGATATGGTGGATTTGCTATGAGTTCTAAAAGGTCAGTGTTTATAGTACTTCCTAATGGACCTGGCGGTTGGCACTGGAATATAGTAACGTAGAAATCTATTAGTCTTTCTTTATCCAGACACTCATTAAGAAGCATGTTTACTAAAAATGCATGTTATCATTATGCAAGTATTTATGCAAATGAGGCTCCCTATGCAAATGAGGCCCCGCAATTAATCTCCGCACATGGCCCCGCACCCCCCTTGGGCCGCCCCTGTGTGTATGCTTAGCTCAGATGATCTGTTGCTTCTCCAGCCTGCAATTGGTAAGGCAGGCATTGCTTTGGTTGTAAAAATTAAAGAACTTGTTTGTTTTAATTTAACCTCAATTAATTGTTTGTTATATAAAAGGCTTTCTGTCAGGTCTGGAATCTTACCATGTGCCCATACTATTATGCCATTATAGGTAAATACTGATCCCAATAAGATACATAGGGTCCTTTCACAAAAGTGTGCTAAATAGAGAGGGGATTTCTAAGCTCATGAAGGATGGCCACATGAATCAGTAGCTTCCGGCAGGCCTACTTTTAAGTACCCAATTGTGCTGCTTATTTTTAGTTATCAAGTGCTGATTTGTGATCTCGGAAGCTAGCGTATCTTGTGGATGGCATCGACATGCGGAGGTGTGACCTGCACGGAGCAGCAGGTGCACCTACTCTTGCCATCTTACTGGGCAGACTAGATGGACCATACTGGTCTTTATCTGCCATCATTTACTATGTTACTATGATTAAGCCCAATATGCTGGATGCAGCATTTGCCCTTCCAACGGCTATCAAGCAGGTCAAGACTAGCCCTACTTCTGAAGATATGGTACTACTGCTTGCCTTGATCGCATCAAACACTGCAATAATGGCAGAGTTCCAAAATATTAATGTTATGTTATAAACAAATTTTTAGGACATAGCTGAGATTTGTGCCAAACTCACTACAGAGAGCCAGGAGGGGTTCAATATGATGCAGTTTCTTTACGTCAACTTACTGGTGTTGGACATGGTATTTGAGAAGCTGCTGGAGATTGAACATGCTCACCTAGTACCTGCTAATCGTCCATCCTCAATAATAGCCAAGCTTCTATGTTACCACCAGGCACTCCAGATATTGCAGGCTGTAAGGGTGAAGTCCACACTGATGGTGACTGGATAAAGGTTGATGAACCTGACTTGGCTAAGATGACAGCACACAAATGCAAGCAATTTCTGGATTTGTGCCCCAATTTGAAAGCTGTTGGAGCTGCTTATGGCCTATTTAACCCTGCAAGAATGAGAGTCATCCGGAATAATATTACTAGGAATTTTGACAGTCTGGTCTCCCTCATTGCTATCTTGCAGAAATAAGAGTCACTCCTGGAATGGAAGACAACATGGACTAAGAAACAGTGATGACTGCTTATGCTTACTGTTGAGGTTGATAGCTGTCTGCTTTGTCTACTTTCTTCTTCTGATGTGGTTGAGTCACCAGGCTTTGCAAGAAAGAGATCCATTTCTGCGGCCATTTTCTCATTTCACCTATGGGACTTGTATTTAAGGCAGCACACACAATATTATTGCTCCTGTCTTGGCCTTCTGGGTGATTTGCCTGGCTCTCTGATTGCAATTCACGAGGACCCATGTGTTGAAGTTTGCTTCATGTTTTGGAACTTGTTGTATGTCCTGGTTTGCATTGTGAATGGGCATGCATGGGGGGGGGGAGGGGCATGTGAATGCATGCATGCATTTGATGTGAAACAATGAGGTTACATATCCTGCAATGCTTAAATATGGCTAAGATAAGGAAAGCGCACGTGCTTCTCAATGTAAAAGGGTTAAGATATCCTAACAAGAACCAAAATTCTCCAATATCAGAAGCAGCTAAAGGCTGATGTTTGCTTCAAGAAATCCATCTATCCAATATGGAATCTCAAAAGCTGCAACAGAAATAGGTGGGAAAATGCTTACATTCAGTTTGCCAGCATAAGAAAGACAGAGTAGCCATTCTATTGAGTAAATAATTAGATGCAATTGATGCAGTTCCTCTGGGGATGGAGAGAGCTGATGGGTTAGGGCACAGCTAGATATGAATTGTAAGCCTTTCAATGTCTATGCCCTGGTTTCATAAGTACATAAGAACTGCCATAATGGGCCAGACCAAAGGTCCATCAAGCCCAGTGCCCTATTTCCAACAGTAGCCAATCCAGGTCCCAAGTACTGAAATTTCCAAAAAATACAGTAGACAAGCAGTGTTTTTCTCTTGGACTTCTTCTATATAACTGCATCATATCGGACCCCTCCTGGCTTTCTGTAGTGAGTTTGGCACAAATCTCAGCTGTGCTCTCCAAATTAGTTTATAACATACCATTAATATTTTGGAACTCTGCCATTATTGCAGTGTTTGATGCGATCAAGGATAAGCAATGTTTTTCTCTTGGACTACCTTAATAACTGTTCATGGACTTTTCCTCCAGGAATTGGTCCAAGCCATTTTTAAAAGTAGCTATATTGTCTGCTTTTATCAAAGGCTGATTATATGTTGAGAGAAAAAAATATTTCTCCTATTTTAAATATATTACTTTGTAGCTTCATGGCATGTCCCCTAGTCCTTGTATTTTTATGGAGAGAATAAACAATCAATTTGCGTCTACCCATTGCACTCCACTCAAGATTTTATAGACCTCTATCATCTCTCCCCTCAGCTGTCTCTTCTCCAGGATGAAGAGCCTTAATCTCTTTAGTCTTTCTTCATAGGAAAGTTGCTCATCTGCTTTATTATTTTGTTCGTCCTTCTCTGTACTTTTTCTAATACCACTATAACTTTTTGAGAAATGGATACAGAATTGAACACAATATTCAAGATGTCGCACCATGGAATGGTGCAAAACCATTATGGTATCCTTTGATTTATTTTCTGTTCTTTTCCTAATGTTTCCTAATATTCTGTTCGCTTTTCTGATTGCAGCCACACACTGAACAGAAGATTCCAACGTTTTGTCTACAGTCACACCCAGATCCTTTTCTTGGGTGGCAACTGCTAGCACGGAACCTAGCATTGTGTATTTATAGTTTGGATTTTTCTTCCCTACATGCATCACCTTGCATGTGTCAACATTAAATTCCATCTGCTTTTTGGATGTCCACTCTCCCAATCTCATAAGGTCCTCCTGCATTTTCTTCCAATCCACAACTCTGAATAATTTGGTGTCATTTGCAAATTTAATCACCTAGCTTGTCGTTCCTAATTCCAAATCATTCATAAATTTGTCAAAAAGCACCAATCCCTATAGAGACCTCTGGGGTACTCCACTATTTACCTTCCTCCATTAAAAAAATAAACCGATTGGCCCTACTCACAGTTTTCTATCTCTCAAATATTTTCCAATCCCCATAAGGACATTGCCTCCTATACCATGATTTTTTAACTTCTTTAGGAATCTCTGATGTGGGACTTTATTAAACGCTTTATGGGCCCGATTCCCTCAAGCCGATTCCCCCTCCAGCTCTCCCCGTATGTCCTGAGCAGCAGAACAGGGAGAACTGGAGGGGAGTAGGAGGGGGCGGTGCAGGGGGGGTCCCTGCTGCCCAATACAGGCCCCGGCAGACCAGCTGTAGATTGGGCGCCAGGGAAGAGGGGGGGGGGGGCTGAGCCGCAGGAGTTGGGGACTCCTGTGGGGAGGACGTCCCTGCAGGTGGCAGGGGCATGCCTGGCCATCCATGGGCCCGATTCTGTGCACCACAGGAATGTTTTATTCTTGTGGTCCAGAATCAGGCTCAAATGGGCCTATCTTGCCTGGGGCCATCCAGAGGGCCCAGATGTGCCCCTACGTGAATCGGGTTCCACATCAACTGGCTCACTTTTACCCACATGCTTAGTCACACCTTCAAAGAAATGAAGCAGACTGGTGAGGCAAGACTTCTCTTGGCTAAACTCATATTGATTTAGTACCATTAAACCATGTCTGCCCAAATGCCCAGTAATTTTGTTCTTAATAATAGTTTTCCAATATTTTGCCTGGCACCAAAAATTAGGCTCAACAGTCTATATATTCTTTGATTACTCCTGGAGCCTTTTTAAAAAAATAGGTATTAAGTTAGCTGCCTTCCAACCTTCTGGTAGCGTAGATGATTTTAATGATAGATTAAATATCACTAATAGTAGCTCTGCAATTTTATCTTTGAGTTCTCTCAGCACTTTTGGATATATATACCATCCAGTCCAGATGATTTTCTCCTTTTTAGTTTATCAATTTGTTCTACTACATCTTCCAGATTGAAAGAAAATCTTGCATGTACACTGCCTCTTGCTAAAATACTAGATGTCACTCTCCCTAAAGTTTGTGAGTTCGCTCTTGTATGCTTGCCATCCATAAAGCAATGCGAGCTATTGATACCCAGTTGCCTGTGCCAAGGAAGGCCTCTCAGCAATGTGTGATTTGGCTTGATCTGAGTCTCCTCATAGGTAGAATGTTATCATTTGGAAGTTCTGTCAAGAGTATGGGCATTTGAATGCTCCAGGATATCTTACAAGGTAAATAGCTGTTCTCTTTTGCAACTTTATGTTCCCTATTTAGACTGTCTAGTTCCCAGTTCTTTGCCTGGAAACAGCTTGCCTTTGGACTCGGTAGAAGTGACATTAAGGTTGCTAAGCTCACTGAAACCCCTAATCTTCAAAACTAGTGCAAAAACTTTATAAAGACTGGGCATGCAGTGGCCAAATTTTACTGATAGATGTGTGCCATGAGAAACAATAAGGTTGTACCATGGTGAGGATATGCAAGAGTGTGATTGCTTTATAGAATCTGTTTCATGGCCATTATTCTGGCATAGTATTTTTAGAACTTTGCATCATCCAAGCCAATTTCAATTACTACTTTTTATAGCACACAGAGCTGGATGGTATCCAATGTACTGTTTTAGCAAAAGGTGTGTTACTATGATTCTAGTAACTATGCTGGGAACCTTCCTACTCAATATCTGAAAGGTCATAAAGAGCATCAGTGGGTTGCCTTTCTGAGAAATGAATAGAATGCAGTGATTGTGTCAGATGCGTGGATCAGAGAGGCTTTTAAGGATTATTATGTCTCACTATAATGGATTCCAGCTAGAATGCATAGGGCTTGGCGAGCTCAGTCTAATTTGTGTTGATCAGTGGTAATGACCATGGTAACTACCAGCATGTTTTATTTTCATGCCATTACTTTTATACTTTTTGGGAGCAGATATAGCAGAGAATAACAGAAATTATTAGCTTCAACTGTACCTTATCTTACCAAAATTATTTTTATAAGGTTGACTGATTAATCTATTGGATCTATCGGATGTCCAGCTGTACGTCCGTTCAAAATTGGGGCATACAGACGTAGACCCAATTCTGATCCTGCGGGCACGTCTAGCCCCCACAGGATCAGAAACTGGTCTACCAGCCTGGATGTGAAGTCCGTGCCCCGATTATAATTAGCCACGTGTCCTGCCGATCCCCATCTTGCATAGCTAGACTCCTGATTGGAGCTGCAGTGCCATGGCATCCTGTCATCATGGCAACGCAGCTCCATTCAGGAGTCACGATCCCCTGCCACTAGAGAAAACATCCTTTCCCTCCCATGGCCAGGGTTGGGCTGGGGGATCCCCCTGCACCCCCTCATCTCTTGTCTCTGCATGGGGTCATGGTCCCCCGATCCCCAGGGAGACTTATTCCATCTCCGTAGCCAACCTGAGACATACAGGGCTGAACTCAGAATCGGCCATGTACATCTGGGGTCACTCTCTGCCCACTGCCCGCCCTCGCTCCACCTCTGTCCTGCCCCTTCCCTCCCATGTACAAATAGCCTGTTTGTATGGGGAGACTGTCCCCGCCAGACTGCCTGGCCATTTAGCGGGTCTGAATATCTGGATCAGAGGTGGAATAAGTCCCCCTTGACTTTGGTGACCAGGCTGGCTGGGTCCCGGGATACAGGTGAGCAGGGCACGGGGTTCCCCGCAGCCTGATCCCAGTCTCAGAAGGCACAATTTGGGGTCAGGCAATGGGGAACATGTCATTTGTTGCAATTTGGTGCAGTCGATTGGGGCTCCTGTATGGAGCCATGGTGCCATGGCGATGGGATGCTACGACACCATGACTCCATGCAGGTGCCCAGGCTGTGCTAGCCAGGCACAATCCAAGATGTCTAGCAGACCAGAATCTGGGCACGTCTTGCCCATCCTGGCTGGTTGCACCCGATTCTGATCCCACAGGGACGTAGCCCCCAGTGGATCAGAATCGGGTGCAGATCAGGTCCGTCCAGATTTTGGATGTCCGGACAGGATGAGAATTAGCCTCAAGGTGTCTGTACATTGGTTATGTTTCACTTGTTTTGTTTATACTTTCTCAGAATGGGTGACATTTTAGAAGCCTTATTCATACTTTGGATATCTGAAAATGGGCATAGAGATGTGCAAAACACAGAGAAGTCTTGAAAGCCATTTTAGAAGCTGGCTCTGGGGACATCCCCAGTGTGAGGACGTCCAACTCTGAAGGGAGGTGTGGCTGGGGCATTCCCAAGACTGTGGGGGTATGGTTAGGGCATTCCCATGGACCAGGACGTCTCCACCTGATTACAGAAACATCATGGACATCTGGAATCACATCTAACTTTAAACCAGCTCCGAGGCACGCATAGCAACAAACAAACATATGACAAATGCTCTCTTAGACAGAAAAGCATCCAGAGTGTGTAGAGAGGAAAGCCCTCTGTCATCCCCAATACTCAGCACAAGTTCAACTATAGCAGCAGCAGGATTTGACCCCTGGCTGCCCTGTTAATAACCCACTAAGCTAACCATTATGCTATCCTAGGTGTCCAAGCTCTGGAATACAATTCTGAGAATGTCTAAGTAGAAGCCCCTGCAGAAGTCCCTATCAGGCATGTCCAGGTTTGTGAAATTACGTTGGCACCTGGACATGCCTGCATTTTTTTTCAGACATTCTAGCTTAGATGTCCCAGATTGCACTTGGATGGATCTTCTAAAATCTCCCCATTAAGTAAACATATAAAATAAATGTAGACTTAAAAATAATAAAGTGTGCTAAGCATTTAATATGCAAATAAATAAATAAATGTTAAATAAATTAGCATGTGCTAATGGTTAGGACATGGCCATGGTTGCTGTGGAAGCAAAAACGTGTAATAAAGACTTTTTCAAGTACATTCGTAGCAAAAAATCTGTGAGAGAGTCATTTGGTCCATTAGATGATAGAGGGGTTAAAGGGGTACTAAGAGGCGACAAGGCGATAGCGGAGAGACTGAATGAATTCTTTGCTTCGGTCTTTACTGAGGAAGATGTAGGGATGTTAACCATGACTGAAGTGGTATTTAAAGGTGCGGAAGTATTGAAGGAAATATCGATACATCGGGAAGATGTATTACTACTATTTGATAAACTGAAGAGTAGCAAATCACCTGGACCAGATGGTATACATCCAAGGGTGTTGAAAGAACTGAAATATGAGATTGCAGACCTGCTATTAGTAATCTGTGAACTATCATTAAAGTCATCTGTAATATCTGAAGATTGGAGGATGGCCAACGTAACGCCAATTTTTGAAAAGGGTTCCAGGGGTGATCCGGGAAACTACAGACCAGTGAGCCTGATGTCAGTGCCGGGAAAAATGGTAGAAGCCATCATAAAGAAAAAAATTGCTGAACATGTAGATAGTCATGGCTTAATGGGAGACAGCCAGCATGGCTTTAGACAAGGAAGATCTTGTCTTACTAATCTGTTATGTTTTTTTGAAGGTGTGAATAAATAGGTAGACAAAGGTGAGTTGGTTGATATAGTGTATTTGGACTTTCAGAAAGCCTTTGACAAGGTCCCTCATCACAGACTTTTGGCAAAACTAAAGAATAATGGGATATGAGGCAGTGTGCTATTGTGGATGGGGAACTGGTTAAAAGATAGAAAGTAGAGGGTAGGGCTAAATGGCCAACTTTCCCAATGGAGAAAGGTGAATAGTAGTGTACCCCCAGGGATCTGTGTTGGGTCCGCTGCTTTTTGACATATTCATAAATGACCTGGAAAAGGGAATAACGAGTGAGGTTATCAAATTTGCAGATGACACAAAACTATTTAAAGTTGTTAAAACCCAAGAGGATTGTGGAAAATTGCAAGAGGATCTTGCTAAATTGGAAGACTGAGCATCAAAATGGCAGATGAAATTTAATGTGGACAAGTGCAAAGTTATGCACCTAGGGAAGAACAACCCAAACTATTGTTACACGATGCAAGGTTCCACATTAGGAACCACCACCCAGGAAAAAGATTTAAGCGTCATTGTGGATAACATGTTAAAACCCTCAGCCCAGTGTGCAGCGGTGGCCAAGAGAGCAAATAGAATGCTAGGTATCATAAGGAAAGGAATGGAAAATAAAACAAAGGATACCATAATGCTTCTGTATCGTTCCATGGTACGACCGCACCTTGAATATTGTGTGCAATTCTGATCGCCGTATCTTTAAAAAGTTATAGCGTATTAGAAAAGGTTCAGAGAAGAGCCACCAAAATGGTAAAGTGGATGGAAGGATACCCCTATGACGAAAGGCTAAAAAGGTTAGGGATCTTTAACTTGGAAAAGAGACGGCCGAGGGGAGATATGATAGAAGTCTATAAATTAATGAACGGAGTGGAACGGGTAAACTTAAATCGATTGTTTACATTGTCAGAATATAGAAAGACTAGGGGACATGCAATGAAGCTACAGGGTAAACTATTTAAGACAAATAAGAGAAAATATTTTTCACTCAATATGTAATCAAGCTCTGGAATTTGTTTTCGGGGGATGTAGTAAAGGCTGTTAGTGTAGTTGGGTTTAAAAAAGGTTTGGAAAAGTTCCTGGGGAAAGGTCCATAAACCATTATTAAAAAGGGACCCAGGATATCAATACTTGACCAAATACAAACATTGTGGAGCCTGTGTCTTTTGGGGAAACTGCTAGGTACACATGACCTAGATTGGCTACTGTTGGAAACAGGATACAGGGCTTGATCGACCTTGGTCTGACCCAGTATGGCATATCTTATGTTCTTATGCACTTACCACATGTTGGTTTTCATTTCTAACAAAAGTTAACACACTAAGAAAAGGGTCCTATAGTAAGTCTTTGTTAAACGCATGTGCGGCGTCTTTTGTTAAAGAGTACATCAGCCGGCACGAGATTCTGAATGGTGATTGATGCTAAGTTCGAGTATAAATGATGGGTATCCCCTGACGAAACATGCGATTGTGAAACGCTACGGCGCTATTATACAGGCGTTGGGAGAAAAACTCACCTAGTCTCAGATAAGCATCTTTTGATATGCATCATTTTGGAATATGAATTAATGGAACTGTTGTTAAAACCCTCCTTTTAGCTTTAAAGAATAAGTAAGCAACAATTATGGGTCATTGATGTGAAGTTTAGGGCGCTGTTTTCATATTGCCATATATGTTCAGTAAGTCGCCCCATTCTGATTCTGAGACCCAGTTGCATAACAAAGCTAAGTAAAGGGTTCACACTGTTCACTGTTCTGAGACCCAGTTGCATAACAAAGCTAAGTAAAGGGTTCACTGTTTTAGTAAATACATCATCTTTAGGGTGAGAAAGTAGAGCTTGATTCTTCATTTTTGTTACACCATCGACAGCCAAGTCATATAGATACCACAGCACTAGTAAAATAATTATCTCTTACAGGATCAGAATTTATATCAAGATGACATTGCCTATTTTTCCTATCCTAAATTGAATCAGTTATGGTTATTCCATACTCTGACATATAAAGAAATATATTGAAATATCTGACACACTTTCCTGTGAATTTCTTTTGAGTTGTTCATGTTCTGTCATCACCTTTGCCCACATAGACAAGGAAAATTGCCGTGAAAACAGATCCATATATATGCATATCATTATCACCATGCAAATAATTGGCATCGCTCTCTGGATATCAAAGCAATGCCACATAACATTTCAGAAGAGAGATAACACATCAGATCTTCTCTTCTGTCTCCTAACTATCATATTGATAAACAGAAAGGACCATTAAACTATGGTCATTTCTGGTCAAATAATTTAGCAGAAGAATATCAGAAAATTATTAAGGGAACCCATGCTGCCTAGAATGGTACATAAATTTAGGAGGACTGTATTTTCAAGCGATAAGCTGTAACACTAAGAACTGGAGCAAATTTTAGCTTGCTTTAAATGAAACATACTATATCAATGAGAACAGAAAAAGTTGCCTACTCAGGGAAATAAATCTAATTTTCAACTATCCCAATTAAAACTTTTTTTTTCAGTGACACTGAATTTCAACTGTTTTCAAATTAGTTCTGATGTAAATGACTTTGAACTACATTTAAAAATTGCTGATAAAGTAAGACTAAAGGAAAATGTCTTAATTACCAAATAATATATAAGAAAAAGCTGTCATTAATCAAAACATCCCATGAAAACGAAGACTCTGAACTGTCCAGTTCCTCTGCTTCCTGACAAGGTAGAAATTTTCAAACTGAACACTTGCATGAACACCATCCAATTCTTCTGGAAGGTTATATAATAGAATATTTAAAGCACCATCATAGAGGAAATTGTACCATGCATACTCCAAATGTAAAGGCCAGAGTTACTAAAGTGAGCTATCATGTTAGTGCACATTAATACAATTAAGGTGCATCGGGGCATGGTTACTAAAATGCGGCAGTACACCACACGTTAAGCCCCAAAACCTGGCACTGGAGTGGCGCTGGGCCCATGCTAACAAACAGCAGCATGACCTGCATGCCCCCATGTTGTTGGCATTGGGTTTCATGCCACCCAATACTAAAAGTAATCTGCTGCTCTTACCATAGATGCACTAAACACTATCCATTGAGGTGTTGGTAAGTACACACATGCAACGTGCATTCATTAAAGACGCTTGCGCTAACCGTAATGTGCACGCTGTGTCCCTGGACCACCCAGTCTCAGCCCCAACTTGCTCTGAGTAGTTAGCATGAGATTCTTAGCATGGTCGCATATTTGACACGCAGTAAAACTTACCATGGCACACTTAGCATGTGCTAAATCAGTAGTGTTATGTGGAGTCCGAGTCACAGAGGGGGACATCTGGGCTGTCCGAATGTCCCCGATGAAAACAGGACTGTGTGGACCTGATTCTGGTACGTGGAAACAAAATATTCCCACAGTAGCCAGAATCGGGCCTGAGAATGGCCCAACATGTCCCTTCCTCCTGCAGGGTCATCCTCCCCACAGGCACCCTGACATCTGTGGCCCCAGCCCCCCAGTTCCCCGCTGCCGACCCATGGCCGCCGTCGACCCATGGCCGCCGCCGACCCATGGCTGGCCTGCCGCGGCCTAGATCGGGTGGCAGGGACCCCCCACACCTGGCCCCTGCCCCAGGGGGGGATCCTTGGGCCCGATTGGCACATCCCCACGGCCTGGAAGCATGTACAGGGCTGTGACCTGAATCAGCCCTGTACGTGCTGCTGGGCTGGCCTGCCCTCACTCCACCCTGTTCCCGCCCCCTGATAACTCTCTCTGTCCTGCTGTACAGGATGTACAGGGAGAGCCAGAGGGAGAATTGGGCATGGATGGCTTGTTTGGCTGCATATCCTACCAGGACATGCAGCCCTGCAACCTGTGTTCATGAATGACCTCCATAGTAAACATGCCCCATTATTAGTAAATGAGCTGCACTGCATAAAATGGGATCCATGGTAAATAAAGTATGCTATTGCATGTTAGCAGATGATAAAAAAGCAGTAAATCTAGCTCTAAATGTTTCTATATTACAGTGTTTATATTCTGCTAATCCATTGTGTTCTCAACAGATTAGATATTCAGTGGTAAGGATCTGCATTTTTAAAGCACCTGCCCACCACCGCTGAAAGTAAAACCGGATAATCGGTGCTGGAACCTACACAGTATCCAGTGCTGAATATTCAGTTACTCTGGCAATTGCGACAGTGGCGATGTGTAGTTTAGCTATCTGGTTAGTGACGGAATATCACCACTAATCAAATAGCTGCTGTGACTTTCCCCGCTCAGCCCACAGCCGCCCCGGATTTAATGGGGCATCTTTGTTCTGTGGGGATGTTCACAGGCACTATCTGGATAGCACTGCTGAATATCAGGATTACAGGGATTTAGCAGGTCCTGCTAGCTGGCTAAACACTTTTCAATATTGTCCACAAAATAATTATAAAATAACAAAAAAGACTTACACATTTGTTAAAGAAAAGGTACATATGGAAAACACTGAATAAGGGGCCATTTTGCTAAAGAATGCTAAGCAGTTAGCACTTTAATTAACATGTGCATACCCATGATAACCTTTACTGCGCTGGAAAAACAGCCCACTCTAATTCATATACTTTATTTATTTATTTATTTACATTCTCTTATATACCGCACTATTCTGCATCAGTGCGGTTTACATTGAACAAACTGAAATTACATTGAACAGGGCATTTTAACTTGGAGATAACTATTTTACAGGGAACATGGGCTATGGAGGGTTAAGTGGCTTGCCCAAGACCACAAGGAGCACCTATACGAGTGCAGCTTCTGGAATGGGGATGGACATGGGCAGCTTATGAGTGAGAAATAGGCATGGACTTAACTTTGAAGTTAGTGCATTATGGGGTATATTTACTAACATGCTCTAATCATTTGTGGGGGTTTTGCCTGCATGGAAAGAATGTTGCACTAACAGTTAGCACTGGGCCTTGAACTAAAAGTCATGTTAACCAGTTAGTGTGTGATTGGGCGTGGACTGGGCAGGTTAAGGGTGTAACATGGGTATTGATGGTGCATTGTGATTAGCACAGGCATTTTAGATGTGCGCTAACCATGAATCTTGTCATTAGTGTAGGTGCACTTAATGCCACCTCAGTGGGTGGTGTTAAGTGCACCCATGTGCCAGTGAGCACAGTGCCAATGTTAGCAATGTGTTAATGAAAGGAGGTCAAACATACACACCCCTTAAAGTCGGTGCAGGACTCCACGCGAGTTTTGCAGCTCAAATGCGCATTACCGGCACATCCCTTAGTAAATATGCCCTGATAACTAAACATGTACTGTTACCAGTATAGATAGTGTGAATGTATTTACCATTTCCTAAATAGGAGGTGGTAAATGTGTCCATGCTATCTGTCGCTGCACTTACTTCATGGTTTTGTTGTGCAGTAACTGTATGGGAAGGTGCTGAATATGCCCCAACAGTTACCTCATAAGCTTTGCAGATACCGCATAGATACCATGCCACGAGTGCAAAGCTTTATCACAATTTAGTGAAAGGGCTCCTTATTTGGCAGTCATGGTAGTACCACAGGATTATCACTAGGGATCAGAAGCAACAATTTGGACCTGAATGCAGACAGGCAGGAGCATCCAGGGATCATTCCTGCCCCCTACAAGCCACCAGGGAACCTCGTTAGAGCCAGGGGTGTTAGGAAGGTGCAGTTACTTGCTTCTTAATGTCAGGGGTATCAGGGGATGGGGACTTACTTCTTGATGTCAGGGAGGTCTCAGGGTGGCTTAACTTGCTTCTGAATGTTGGAGGCATTGGGGTGCTATAAGGATGCGCTTACCATCTCTCAAAGTATGCATCCACATGCTAATTCACATGGTAACTGCTAACCTCATTTTAGTAAATATTCCCCTACAGTATTTCTGTCTATAGCAAGCTATAACAACGTGAGATAATTGCCACAGTGTTGGTTTGGTAAATGTGTTATTGGAGTATGTCAGAAAGTTAAGCCTCTGGATGCCATAAATGACCGCTTCATGGAGCCACTGGTGCAGCAATCAATGAGAGGGGAACTTTAGATGTAATTATCAGTGGAATGTCGGAACAGATGCAGTGGGTAAGAGTGGTGGATACTATTCCCACTAAGCAGCTCAAAGCTGTGCGGAAGTCTTCTGCCTCTACCTTGTGATAAAACGCGTGATATTGAAGCACCATTCTTCCAGAAATGTTGGTGGTGGAACTACTTGGCACTGGTGATCATAATTAAAATATGATATAATTACTGAAAGGAAAATTTAAAAAGCTGTAATAGTAACATTTATTAATGGGGGACAATAAAATGAGTAGAAGTACCCCTAAAATGAGAAGTTAAGAGTGTTTGGAGTCTGCTTGGTACGTGGAGACTGTTAAAAATGATATCATGAAAGCCTAGATAAAATGCTTTCATAAAATTATAAAAAATGCAAAAGAAGAACAAACATCTGCTGGCATGGCTAAATGGTATAGTGAAAGAAGCAAATAATACCAAAAGGACATTCTATGAAAAATAGAAAGCAGAACATAATGAGGAAAATATAAAAGAGCATATGTATTGGCAAATTAGGTATAAAACATTAAAAGGGTAGACCAAGAGAAAATATGAGGACAGGACTTTCAAAGAGTCAAAAACTAATGATAACAGTTTCAAATACAAGAAAAATACAAATGACTTGCTGTGTTAGATGAGCATGGGGTAAAAAAATGTGCTCAACGGGGATAAAGCCATAACAGAAATACTAAACAAGCCATTTTTTAGATGATAAAATTGGGAGAGATGCAAGAGAAAATTCACAAACTGAAAAACACAGCACAAGGAGTTGATAATATTTACCTAAGAGACAAAAGAAATGCAAATATGAAACTTCAGATCTGCTACTGCTGATCTGTAATCTAGCATTAAAATTTGCCACTCTACTTAACGGGACTTTTTACTAAAGTCCTCTAAGCAATTAACAAGCACTTTAATAGGTGGCAACAGGCCACAGTGACAGACAACTCACAGACATGAGAGTTGTCGGCTACTAAAACACTAATTGTCCATCATGTAAAGGGGTGGGTAATGGGCAGGGTATTGGTGGAGTGCAGGGGTACATAAGAACATAAGATATGCCATACTGGGTCAGACCAAGGTCCATCAAGCCCAGTATCCTGTTTCCAACAGTGGCCAATCTAGGTCATACGTACCTAGCAGTTTCCCCAAAGACACAGGTTCCGCAATGCTTGTACTGGGTCAAGCATTGATATCCTGGGTCCCTTCTTAATAATGGTTAATGGATCTTTCCTCCAGGAACTTGTCCAAACTTTTTTTAAACCCATATCACATGTTAACTCAATGTGGCAGTTAGTGTGATTGTACGTAGCAATACCTTTATGGGTCGTGTTAGGTTCACCCATATTAATTGTGCCACATGTTAGGGAATATATCTGTGAGTTAACTGCTGGGAACATGATGCCCACACCCTTGACAGTTACATTGGAGCTTTGCATGTAATACAAGGACCTGGTGTTGGAGACTAACCAAAATAAACATTTTTTTTCTAATTTCAAGTTTCTTTAATGTTAAAAAAGCAAATGAAACAGGGCAATCGATGAACCATCTGGGTTACCAAACATATCAAATACCATATCATCATGTAAGGTGCCCTTTTGCTATACTATGAAAAGAGTTACCATGGGATTTAGTGTGCAGTGATGTCCTACAGTAACTACTAACATGGGCCAAAAGCAACCAACACAGTAAAAGTCCCACACTAACTGCTCTCAGTATGATGGGGTAGAATTTGGGTGAAAAAGTGCTCTATTCAGCACTGAAACTTCTGGAGTTTGTTGAGAGGTTGGCACCACACTACCCTCAATACTCTTCATAATGACAATGTTTATGACCATGGGATGATATACCAAGGGCTGCACAGCAGAGAAGGGTCAAGTGTCTTCAGCAGTGGACTTGCTAATCTACTGAAGAGGGCTTTAAACTAGATTCACTGGGGATGGGTGAAGAAAGCCCCCAGGTAAGTGAAACATTAAATACCTCTCTAGACATGGGTAAAAGAGGAAACATCTGGAAAGTGGCATGTCTAAATGCCCGTAGCATGGGAAATAAGATACTAGATGTTGAGGCTTTAATGGAAGAGGTTGACATGGATTTAGTGGCGGTTATGGAGACTTGGTTCACAGACAACCTTGACTGAGTTGTAATTATACTGGGCTGTACTTTATTCAGAAAGGACAGGGTAGGAAGAAGGAGAGGAGGAGTGGCACTATATGTAAAAAATAGTATCAAAGCTATAGAATTAAAGGGCTTAAAAGGGAAAGAGGAGGCACCGTGGGCTAAACTAGAAAGAAGGAAAGGGAAATCCATATTCATTGGAGTGATATACAGATCCCCTTCACAGGGTGAAGGAGTGGATGGATATTTCATAGAAGACATATGCAGCATTGCCATGAAAGGAGAAGTGCTACTGATAGGTGATTTCAATATGCCGGATGTTGATTGGCAAATCCCTGCTGCGGTGTCATCTAGAAGAGATCCTGGATTCTCTACAGGGAGAATTATTCAGGTAATTGGTAACAGAGACAACAAGTGAAGGGGCCATTCTGGACTTGATGCTTACCAATGGGGAAAGTGTTTCTGATGTTATAGTGGGAGATCATCTTGCATCCAGTGATCACCAGATGGTGTAGTAGTAGGACTAGGACTAGGGCTGATGAAATCCATTCTTAGACTTTAGGAAAACTAACTTTGCCAAGATGGGACAATACCTCAAGGAGTCGTTAGCAGGATGGGAACTGCTGGGGGATATAGAAAAACAGTGGGCAAAACTGAAAGGGGATATTTTAAGCAAAACAAATCTTTTTGTTAGAATGATAAATAAATGTAAAAGGAAAAGGAGGCCCCTATGGTTCTCAGAAGAAGTAACTGAAAAGGTGAAGAGGGAGACCTTTAGCAAATGCAAGAGATCACAGGTAGAGAAAGACAGCCATCTATATTTGGAAAAACTTAGCGAAGCTAGCAAAGTAGTCAGGAAAGCAAAGATATAAATTGAAGAAGAAATAGGCAGTGCAATAAAAAGGGGGGATAAGACATTTTTCAGATATGTTAGCGAGAGGAAGAAGGGCAAAAGTGGTATTGTCAGACCCAAGAGTGAAAGGGAGGGATATGTAGAAGCTGATGAGGATAAAGTTGAATTGCTTAACAAACATTTCTGTTCTGTGTTCATGGATAAACGGCCAGGAGCAGGACCTCAGAAAACACCCACAAATAGGAACAGAAGTGAAGGGGAGCTCGAAGAATTTATGTGTTTGTAGGGAACTAGCTAAACTAAAAGTAGATAAAGCAATGGGCCTAGATGGGATACATCCAAGAATACTGAAGGAACTTGGGAACATTCTAGTAGCTCCACTGACTGACCTTTTCAGTGCTTCTTTGGATTTGGGAGTGGTCCCAGAGGACTGGAGAAAGGCGCATGTGGTCCCTTTACACAAAAGCAGAAGTAAGGATGAGGTTGAAAATTACAAGCTGGTTAGTCTAACCTCTGTGGTGAGTAAATTATTGAAAACGCTGCTATAAGTGCGAATAGTGAGTTTTCTGGATTGCAGGATCTGAGGTAGCATGAGTTTTGCAGAGGACCCCTAGGGATGGATCCTAAAGTTACTTATTGGGTTAGAAATTGATTGAATAGGAGGCGACAAAAGGTACAGGTAAATGGAGCTCACTCTGAGGAGAAGGAGGTTATCAATGATGTGCTGCAAGGATCTGTTCTTGGCAGGGGTGGCCCAATGTTTTCTGCTGCCATAGGCAGAACCCAAGCCATGCTGCCCCCCCTGAGTTATGCCACTCCCCTATGCCCAGAGCCATGCCCCCACTGGGCTGAGCCACTCTACTACTGATTCCGGTGGTGGGGTCAGGGGCAGTGAGGCTCGATGGCATGCCTTGTGCTTCAGGACACATGGCCTGCCGCTTCTGATCCCCCTCCAATATAACTTCAGGGGTACAGAAGCGGCAGGCCATGTGTGCTGAAGAACATGGTCTGCCACCAAGTCTAGCCGTCCCCCTTCTGATGTCAGAATCAGCAGCGGGGGGCGAGAGCGTGGTAGTGCTCAGCACGGGGGGAAAAGGCGATGTGGCTTGGCACGGGGGGATGGCAAGCCATGTTTGCCAAAGAACATGCTGGCTGCCTACAGAGATCTGCCACTTTAGGCTGCCGCCTAGTAGAATGGCTTTTTCTCACGATATTACAGCTGGTAGTACCATAGGCATCTTATACAACCTGATGCAGGGTCATGGAGGTCTGACCCGAAACATGTCACATCGTGTTATCATCTGTTTTCTATGGTGTTCAGCTTGAGAAGAAGATGGAATTGAAGCAGTTGAATTTATCCTGCAGTTAAGTGTGTTTTTTAAGTCACTATTTTTGAAAAAAATTAATAAAAGGAACAATCACGGCGAGGGTAAGGAATTGATTCCTCTTCCCTTTTGATTGGAGGTTCCGACAAAATGTTATGGTGAATCTATAGCCTTTCTTGAGTGGTGCTTCGGGGTTTGCTTTTGGAATTGTTTGTTCACCCTGAGGGAGGTTTTCTTTGGGGGATTCTTGCCTAGTAGACAGGCCAGCCCTGGTCCTTGGTTCGATTTTTTTAAAGATCTTTGTTACTGATATTGCAGAAGGGCTGTCGGGTAAGGTTTGCCTGTTTGCAGATGATACCAAAATCTGCAATAGATTAGACACCCAGGAAGGACAGGTAACATGAGGAGGGATCTAGCTAAGCTTGAAGAATGGTCTAGAACAGGGGTGACCAACTCTAGTCCTGGTGCACCACAATGCAGCCTGGTTTTCAGGATGTCTCTCTTCATGAGATATATTGACATACAAGGTCTAGAATTTGGCAGCTGAGATTTAATGCTAAAAAATGCATGCAGGGTCATGCATTTGGGCTGCAAAAATCCAAGGAAGTGATAGTGAAGTACTTTTGCCCACAAAAGAAGAGCAGGACCTGGGCATGATGGTGTCTGACGATCTTAAAGTAGATAAACAGGTAGAAAAGGCAACAACAAAAGCCAGAAGGAACTCTTGGGTGCATAGGGAGAGGAATGACCAGCAGAAAAAAAGGAGGTGATAGTGCCTCAGTATAAGTCTCTGTTACAACCTCATTTGAAGGTCAAAAAGATATAAACAGGTTGGAGTCTGTGGAGAGGGCGGCTACTAAAATGGTTAATGGTCTTCATTATAAAGCATATGAGGAAAGTCTTAAAGATCTTAATATGCAGGAGTGGCTCTATAATGAGGCCGAGTGAGGCGATAGCCTCAGGCGGCAACTTTTTATGGGCAGCAAAAATTGCCCCCAAAAAGACTGCCTCACACGGCCTTCAAAATAAAAAAAAAATTAAAAACCCAGGCTGCAGAAGCCACTGAATGAAGTGCCCTATGGCCGCAGCCCCCGCCAGAGCCCTGACAGCATTTCAGCACGCAGAGGGAAGCACTGCCAGGGCTCTGGCAGGGGGCCGTGGCCGCGGGGCACTTTATTCTGCCACTACTGCTGCTGCTGCTGCAGCAGCTTCTGCAGCCAGGGTTTTTTTTTTCAATTTCCCTGGGCTGGGGGGGGGGTGGTAGCATAGGAAATATTAATGAGCTGATGGGGGGAGAGCTAGGACTGGGAATGGGCTGATGGGGGGTTAGGAATGGTAATGGGCTATCGGGGGGCTAGGACTGGAAATGGGCTGATCGGGAGGGGGGCTAAGGCTGGTAAGGGGCTGATTGGTGGGGTTAGGCCTAGAATTGGGCTGATTAGGGGGGTTAGGACAGGAAATGGGCTGATTGGGGGGATAGGACTGGAAATGGACTTATTGGAGGGGTTAGGACTGGTAATGGGCAGATGGGGGGCTAGCACTGGAAATGAGCTAGGACTGGTAATGTGCTGATTGGGGGGGTTAGGACTGGTAACGGGCTATCGGGGGCAGGACTAGAAATGGGCTAATGGGAGAATTAGAACTGGAAATGGGCTGATTGGGGGGGGGCTAGGACTGGTAATGGGCTATCGGTGAGCGTAGAACTGGAAATGGGATGATGGGGGGTTAGAACTGGAAATGGGAAAGATCGGGAGGGGGGCTAGAACTGGTAATGGGCTTATTGGGGGGGGGATAGGACTGGAAATGGGCTGATGGGGGGTTAGAAGAAATGGGCTGGTGGGGGGTTAGAACTGGAAATGGGTGATCAGGAGGGGGGCTAGGACTGATAATGGGCTATCGGGGGGCTAGGACTGGTAATGGGCTATCGGGGGGCTAGGACTGGTAATGGGCTTATGGAGTTGTTAGAACTGGAAATGGGCTGGTGGGGGGTTACGTATAGAAATAGGCTGATTGGGAGGGGGTTAGAACTGGAAATGGGCTGATGGGGGGGGTAGAACTGGAAATGGGCTGATTGGGAGGGGGCTAGGACTGGTAATGGGCTGATTGGTGGGGTTAGGCCTAGAAATGGGCTGATTAGTGGGGCTAGGTCAGGAAATGGGCTGATTTGGAGGCTAGGACTGGAAATGGACTTATTGGGGGGGGGGAGGTTAGGACTGGTAATGGGCAGATGGGGGGCTAGCACTGGAAATGAGCTAGGACTGGTAATGGGCTGATTGGGGGGCTAGGACTGGAGTGGGCTAATAAGGGGGATAGGACTGGAAATGGGCTAATGGGAGAGGGGAGGAGAGTGCTGCTGGCCCTGGAAGAAAACTTGGGGCTAGGGCTACAAATGGGCTGATGCGGGGGAATGGTAGAATAGGACTGGAAGGGAGTGAATACTGAGAGGGTCTGCCAGGGGAAGGAGGGGGCAGAAAGGGAGCTGACACGGGGCAAGGAGGGAGCTGGAAAGGAGCTGACACCTGGGATGTACTGAAGGGGGACTGGAAGGGAGCTGACACTTGGGGATGGGAGTGGTAGGTAGCTGGGTAATGGGGAGGAGGCTGGAAGGGAGCTGACATGCGAATGACACTGAAAGGGGGATGGACAGAGGGTAGGGAGGCTGGAAGGGAGCTGACTGTGGGGTGGCACTGAGAGTGGACGTCAGCTGATACCTGGGATGATATTTGGACTAGAAGTGGATGGACAGTGGTTTAGGAGGGGGACTGGAAGGAAATGGACATCAGTGGCAGTCGTAGGAATGCAAAGCAGTTGACATTGGAAGGTACTGGGAGGGGAGGACTGGAAAGGGGGCTCATACTGGGGAGGATTACTGGAACTGGAAATGTGCTGATGGAAGGAAGTGAAGAAAACAAAAGAAGAGATAAGAAATGGCAGATGGACCATGGACCATAGACCACAGAAAGAGCTAAGAGAAAACAGGAAAGCAGAAGCCTCAGATTGGGACCAGCATGATCAGAGAATAAAATGGTTGGACAACAAAGGTAGAAAAAATAATTTTATTTAATTTTCGTGATTGGACTTTGTGCTATTTTTATATTTTACATAGTATTGGGGAACTGCATCTCTTATATATCTGATATTGCACTGCATGTGGACACTGGCTTCTTGGGGTTTCTACATATTTTTATTTTTACTTTAGATTGTGGTTACTTATTCTGTACTTGGTCAGGGTCGATGTTGTGAGTGCATGACTGATGTCAGGTGTTCTGTTAACATGGAGTTTGTACATAAAGATCTATACTGTACTGTAGTAATTTGACTTGTTCAGCTTTTCAAATAGGTGTATGGATGTTCCAGGGCCCACTGTAGTATTTACAGTGACACTTTTTTTGGATGGGCTCCTTATGTGAGTTTTGGAAATTTGTGCTGATATGGTATGGTATGGTAGGTTTGCTCTTTGTTGTAGGGTTGTGTATTAGTTCACAATATGCCTGGTACTGGAGAATAGTTGTTGTTGTTGTTGATGTTAGTGAGATGATCAGAATCAGGGTTTTTTTTTAAATATTGAATTCTGTGGGTGAATATCCTGGTTCTGCTCTGCACCTACTGTGGATGCAAAATATATGTTGAAAAACAAAAAGCAAGAACCATAACGCAGTTTATAACAACATAAAAATGAGTTATAATTTAGTTTTATAAACTGTGCTGTCGGTTCTTGCTGTCTTTTTGTTCCTTGGTGTGCAATCAGGACCGTACCCAGCCCTGTGCAAGCGGTGCAGTCGCACAGGGCGCAAAGGCTTGGGGGGCGCATTTTGGCTGTCTGCTGTTGCCCTGCCGCCATTGGAAGGACAATAGTAGGCAGCCAAAATGTCAGCCTTTTCGCAGCACTATAAGCAGGTTTGGTCCCTACCTCCTCCGACGCGATGTTAGAGCAGGGAGGGACAGATCTGTTTAAAGTGCCGACGCCTTTCAGATCGGGTGCATGCCCCCTCCTCCTCCCCATACCTCCATAACTGAGGGTGGCAGCAGCAGGGAAAGAGCAGGCAGCTCTGGACAGAGGTATTGGAGGGAAAGGGGGGGGGGGCGTGAGCCCAAGCTGCGAGTCGCAAAGCGTGCGATTGCAGCTCGATATGGCCCTGTGTGCAAACATCTTGCATTTCCTCCATATAATCTAATCAGCTTTTTGGTTTGGTTCAGTCTCTGATTGGATTTCTGAAAAAGCCCCACCCCCTTCTAAGGTTGGGGGGGGGGGGGCACCATCTCATTCTTCGCCTCAGGCAGCAGATTGCCTTGAGCCGCCCCTGTTAATATGTATAGTTTAGAGGAAAGGTGGGATAAAGGAGATATGATAGAGATATTTAAATACCTCTGTAGCATAAATGCACAGGAGGAGAGTCTGTTTTGACTGAAAGCAAGTTCTGCTACAAGGAGACATAGGATGAGTGTGAAAGGGGATAGACAGGAGTAATATGCGTAAATATTTTTTTACAGAAAGAGTGGTAGATGCGTGGAATAGTCTTCCAGTGAAAGTGGCAGTGACAAGGACAGTATCTGAATTCAAAAAAGCATGGGACAAACACAAAGGATTTCTAAATGTTGAAAGGGGAGTATTGTAGTTGATATGGAAGGGCAGACTAGATAGGCCATGTGGTCTTTTTCTGCCGTCATGTTTCTGTTTCTAAAAGCTTACTATACCACTCTCTGCCACAAGGTACCAGGGCAGTTTACAGTTCTAAAATCATACACAAAAACAAGACCAAAGAAAAGGAACTACAGCGAAAACAGGATAGGGAAATTAAAAACAGAAAAAAACATTAGAACAACATCTCAGAAACTGATGATATATCTGCGCTATCATGTCATCCCCTGAGAGGCCATAGTGAACAAATGGGTCCTCAGAACAGATTTAAATTTCCTCAAGGAGGATTCCATTTGCAGTTCCATAGGTAGCCCATTCCACAGGGATGGAACAAAAAAATAAAATGCTGCATGACTCACTGCCTCAAGGTGTGCACGTGATACAGGAGGTATAACTAACAGATTAGTATTTTGTGAACGGAGAGACCTTCCCAGACAATATGGTGTAAGTAGCGATGCTTAATAAAGAGGGAGACCCATATAGAAGGCTTTATGAGTTAATATGAGAACCTTGGACCAAAAGCAAAATGAGAGAGGGAGCCTTTGATCTTTTTTAAAAGACAGAGATACGTGATCAGTCTCCCTGGCATTAGATAGACGATTTTGGACTAAATGTAATTTTCTGATATTAGAAGAATGAAGAACACAATAAATTGCATTACAATAATCAAGTCTGGATATAACCATAGCATGAAGAAGAAAGTGTAGAGTATTAATTGAAGGAAAAGGTTCAACAGATCAAATCCCATTTAAAGTGAAAAATGAGGAACAAACTGTTGAAGCAACTTGAGCATCAAAAGAGAGTTGGGAATCAAAAATGATTCCAAGATGAGTTAGGGTACTTACCAGAGGTTCTGTGCTACCAATTATGTGTGGACTATGTGTAACTTCAGTGGTGCTCTTGAAGATCCAAAGTACCTGAGATTTCTCAGGATTTAATTTCCAGTGGTGATTACGTAGCTAGCCATTCAGCAACTGTTGCATGTGTTTGGGAAACTTCCTTTGAGTTGCACAATTGCTGCATGTCTCATAGATGTCCTCGGTATTAAATACTATATTGGAGACATCTGTGTAGATGTCCCTATAGATGTCAATATCAGGCATTGCCACGTTTGTGAAATGTCGCCCAACCTTGGATGTGATTCCTGTTTTTATGGATGTTCAGGCTTGGATGTCCCAGTTTGCATTTCGATGTCCTTTGAAAAATGTGCCTTTAATTTTTTAAATAAATAAACAACTCAGAAGTACATTAAGCAGTTACTGTGAGAATTAGTTTGTGGTAACTGTTAGCACAAAGCTGTGGTAACTGTTACCATGCGAGCACGGCAGCTACCATGCTCTAATTCCTATGGTAACTGCCCATCACGCAATAGGACGGGAATGGGCGAGTTAGGGGCAGAGAGTGGGCATGGAAATCACATTATGGTTAGCATGGGGATACATATCACACATTTAGCACAGGTGCAGTTAACATCACCTCAGTAGTGGGATTAGATGCGCCTGCATTAATTGCAAATGCTGCTGCCACACATTAGGGTGCTTTACTGAGTGCTAACTGTTGGGAACATGCTGGCTATCCCCTAAAGGTTAGTGCATAATGTTAGCGCTTACCACACATTGATTTTAATACAAAACATGCAATAAATGCAAAAACTTACTGCACCTTAGTAAAAGAGCCCCTAACTAACTACATGTTCGGGATACCTCTAATGATTATGCATACTCCTTAGTGATATTCTGAAAACCCATCCCATGTGCAGCACTCAGGGACCATCTGTGGAAATTTCTGGCTTAGGCTATTCTCCAGTCCGGTTTCTATGGGAAGAATTATAAAGGAGGATTCTCTAATTTTATTGTCCCTTTAGGGATCAAACACATTTTCATTTTTTTAAAATAAATAAATGTCATTGTGTGTTTCATAAATATATTATATTAATGATTATAACTTTCAGGGTGTTTAATCTTCTCTATATAAAGAAAGTTCTATATCTCATCCTAGCCAGGCTAAATCCAAACACTAAAGGAGTTTCATTCAGCACAAAAACAATCCTACCCTGCCTGTCTTCATAAATGATTTTACCGTTTTCTTCCACAGAACTGGCATTTTAAAAATTGGCCAATTTGTTTATATTGTTATAAAAATCTTCTTCCAAAGAATATTTATTTTTAACATTAAGCAATCTGTAAAAGTTGAGAGCAAACTAATAAAAATAAAAATGCATGGGGCTTTGAAAATGCTAATTAAAGCTTAAACATTTGATTACAGGAATGGGCCCAAGAGACAAACAATGGAAAAAAATTGTAATTACTAGGCATTATTTTGACTTAGTACAGCTTCTTTGCAGTATTCTTGGCAAATGATAAGCTGGTGTGAGCTGACCCATATTGTACTTTTGCTTTACCATTCATTCCCTATTTTCATCATCTTTTCATCCTGTCTGATTTCATTTTCTCACTACTATCTTCATCTGTGCCATGATGTGATCAGTGAAGCATGTAACCCAATTAATTTTGTTAGCTTCTATACCTTTGAAAGTGTCTTCATTGTGTTATGACAACCTTTCTTATTATAGCACTTTTTATCACTGGAATAACTATTTCCTGACTTTGTTACATACATAACTATGGGGTATGTTTGCTAAGGACCATTAAGGGCACACCAATTTGCGTGCACTAACGGCAGCATTAAGAGTCTCATTGTGCGGTAAATGTCGGGGTGGGGAGTAGGCATTCTAGTGATAAGGGTGCTAGTGACTGGTTAGTGGGTGTTAACTGAACATCAGGTGTTAAGGGCGTGAAGGGTGCATGTTAACATCCACTAAGACTAGTTATTTTAACGCGAGATAAGGGATCCTATCTGCAACTCACATTTGAGCTGATGGACAAGTCACATCCATATGTCCCGTATGTGTTAGACAGTAAGTGGGAGGATAATGTGGGAAGAAGTTAGATGGTATCAGTGAGGGGTGCTCTTGTCATTTGTTGTGATGTCAGTGTGTGGCATAGGAGTGGGGATGTGTGTGCCAGTGAGGAGCCGTAATGAAAGAGCATGAGTGGTGACCTGCACATCTTCTGCAGGTGATGTATGTGTGATATGTCCTAAGGAGCAAAGTGCCACCATGTGGACCAGGATGGACCAGCTGTCAGGAGAATAAATGAGTGATCATGAAGCCTATGAGGAGATGGATGTTGAGAACGATTCATGGAGACTGAAGAGAGTGCTGTATGAGCTAGCTGATGCAACTTTCCCCTGCTGCAATTTTGGATCTAATATTGAGCATAGTGACATTTTGGGGCCAAATACATACCTGTCAGTCCTTCATGTGTCAGTGTGTGGTGCAGATCGCTGCTACCACAATCGTGTTCAGATGCTGTCCTTGTGATATGGGTGTTCTGGGGCATTTGCTGGCCCTCATTTCCCTAAAATTTAATGCTTAGTCAGGCCACACTAGATCCTCAGTGTTGTAGCATGCCCCTTCTCTAACTTGCATGCATCCCCTCCACACGTCAAGACTTTGCTTCCCTATGTTCCACAGTTCACCTGCAGTGAGCACATTTATAGCTGCTGTCTATAAAATGTACTTGCATGCACTGTTAGCATGTCAAATGAAGATCTGCAGAATGCATATGTGGCAGACATGAGCTGTGTATACACTTTACATATCAACGTTTTGTGGGACACCCCTGCCACACAATAGTTGCTGGATGACACATGGCATTGCTACTTGCAGTTGACCTGTAATGGTTACTAGCAGTCCTGTGAAACACTGATGTGTATCTGTGAGCAGCAAAGAATATAGCCACATGGGTCCGAGGTGCATGCGCTTGGCTAACCACAACCCCAGGCCTATGAAATATGTGGATATTGCTCCACATTGGGGGTATGATATGGGCATGTGATGTCCTGTTGTAGACAGCCTTCAATGATGTTGTCCAGGGCTTAAAATCTGCTGTTGGGAGTTAGCAAACTTGTCCACATGGTATGACCAGCCTTACTGTAGGGGGGGGGGGGTGTCATCTCACAACTATCTCTGCAGTAGCAGTCTCTTCTGTTAAGCAATAGAATAGCTGAAATCTGTTGGGTGTCATAGGTCTGACCTGTACCCAAGGTACATAGAACCATAATCACCTAGCAGCACAGTGGACCACCAGCACCACAGCATCTCTCTAGTGTGGGATGCCAACCACAAGTGCCCATTCTAACTAGCTGCTATGAAGTCACAAAGAACGGTAGGTTATGACCAGCCATAGGTGGAGTGATATGGGGAGGAGCTCTCCAAACACTGCATGAGCATATGTTTAGTCACTGTAATCTGAAAACTGACTAATATTATTACACATGGTCCATGGGAATTCAATCTAAGCCACAAATGTATCAATTGGGAAAACCTTAGAATAATATTAGGGAAATCCATTGATTTACCCAATACAAGCATTGTGGAACATGTGTCTTCTGGGAAATTGCTAGATGCTTGTGACCTAGATTGGCCACTGAGGATACTGGGCTTGAAGGACCTTGCTCTAACCCAGTATGGCATATCTTATGTTCTTATGGTCTTAGTTTATTTATACTGGGACTGTCCCATGGGCATATAGTTTGGACCACATATATTACACCATGTCAAGATATAGCACCACACATTAATTCACGTGATGATCCATTTTATGAAGCACAGCAAGAGCAAGCATATAGCTCTAAAAGTGCATTCTCCAAAATGGGGAACACCTTGTGGACCTCTTATCTGAATGTTAGACTCTCTCCACTTCACTATTCTACATTCAATGTGCTCTGACTCTGTGCAGGGTTTTCTATAGAGAGTGATCACCATTTTCAGTTTGGTGCAGATGACTTGAAGTTCCAGCAAAGATGTGGTCAAAGATATATCTGAATGGACCACAATAAGTACCATCCCCTGATACAACACAACATTATCACCTTAGGTTCAGAAGCCAGCATTGATTAGGTACAATTTCAACTGCAAACTGTGGAGAGAGCTTCATTTGGAAATATAAAGTTGTAATGCAGACACGCATTTCGCCTTTTACATGCTGCAATTTCACAACTATATAACTGTGAATGATATTCTTCATTACATGCACCATCACATGGATCATTGTGTCATTTATTGCCTGGACATGCTGTAATATATGTGGTCCTACATATATTTCTGTTGGAGAGTGCTATTAGATTAAGATATCTGGGACAATTTCCCATGTTGAAACATTTCACACATCTTGGCCAACCATGTAGTTTGCTGAGAGTACATATCCTCACCTTATCATCAACCCCATAGCTCACCTCCTCTAACAGCTGCATCTCTGTGTACACTGTACATTGATGTTGTAGCCTCTCATGATCCCCTCGCTGAGCTGTGTGGAAAACATCACTTCTTCACATGCATTGCTCAGTCAGAAATCTGGGTTCTTGCAAAAGTACAGAGTATCCATTACATTTACAAGGTCACAGCATTGCAGATGGATGATATTATTCACATCTTCCTACATATAATCACTCAGGCTGACTGGTGGCAGTGATGGAAGCTGCATCCCAAGGGGTTGACGCAAAATGTTCTCATATATCAGTGTGCTACATATTTGATTTGGGAGGACTGATGTGCACATGTGCAGGGCATGCTGTATAACTACAAGATAAGTACTTTTGTACATACATCAAGCTCAAACATTGTTCCCATGAGGTCCATCCCAGACCATCCTGCCTTCTCTGGGGTCCAGGCACACTTGCTGCTTCATTATATTAGACATGCAATACTGGGCAGTGTACTAGTGATCTGGGTCGCCACTATGGCAACAATTTGGGCTATGTGTGCTGGTATTGGTTAGCACCTTTATTTTCCAGGATGCACCTCAGAATCGGAGCACCTATATACTACTTTTGCCCCTATGAGGAATGCAGCGCCCCATCATATCAGCTCTGGAATGTGCAGGGACATAGTGTGTTTCATAGATATAAGAGTTGCCACATGTGCAAGTATCCTTTTCCACGGGCCACCCTGAATGTGAGGAAGGACGTACATCATCTTGTCCCCATACCAAGTACTACAATAGAAGGTCTCTCCAGATTCTTGAACAGATTTATTTCACTACCAGACTGCTGAAAGTGTTGAATGCAGTATGTCATGCTAGCCATTATGTGCTCTGTACAACTGCTGCATGTTGAAATGTTATTTCTCCTCTGGCCCTGGTGTCTTGCACCTGCTGGCCAGGGACTGTTGTGTAATATCTGAAGTCATGCTTTAGGGCCCAGCCAGCTTTTTCCATGGAATCTAAATACAAGCAGTAGTCCCTAAACAGAAAGGGTGGTACTGACACCAACCAGCATGACCTGCCAAAACCATAATCACACTCACCTGCAGGTTTCAGGCAGCCCCTGGAAAACTGCTGTTCTATCTTTTGGAGATATCTATTGAGCTTGATACATCACAGTCAGCCTGTATATGTTGTGAGACACTGAGCTGTATCAGCCACTCACATACCATCTGTGCCCAGTCTGCTAGTCATCACCCACTGCATGTATCCACAGGGCCCATGGATTTCTGCCACACTAGACAGAAGCCCTGGCCATGCTGCCCCCATGCTCCCCTGTGCTGAGGCGTGCTACTGTCGATTCCGGTGGCAGTGTCCGGGGGGGGGGGGGGAGTATGGCTCGGCTCAGAGAAAGCCATATGTTTCAGCAGACAAGGTCTGCTGCTTCTGAACGCCCTCTGACATAACTTTGGGGATTCAGAAGCAGCAGGCCCTGTATGCCAAAGCACATGGCCTGCCACTGCCCAGCTATCCCCCCTGCCACTGGAATCAGTGGCAGTGGGGAACAGCAGCGTGGTGCAGCACGGCATGCTTTGGGGGGGGGGGGCAGCAGGCCATGTGTGCCAAAGCACATAGTCTGTCTAGTCTTCCTAGTGGACAGGCCGGCCCTGTGTACCCATAGCCACCATGAAGATCTTGGCCAGTGACATGTTTGCCATATCCCTGACACTAGACACAGCAGTGTTGCACCTGATATGCAGGTCTGGGACAAAGGTTTTTTTTGCACCAGGCAGAAGCCACTGCCACATAGTGCTAGCATGGCTGGATGGTGGCAGTGGTAGAAACCTTTGTCCCAGCCCTGTATGTCAGGTGCAAAACTGCTGTGTTAGTGTCAGAGACATGCTAAGCATGTCACTGGCAGGCACAGCAGAGCCCATGGTGATGCCTCTCTTCTATATGGTGGCAAGGTTTAAGGCAACAGAGTAACAATGGATATCAGGGATGTATGCCCTAGGCGACCAGCTAATTTGCCTAGTGGACCAGCCAATCCCACTGAATCACTCACATATAACCATCTTTGTAACTTTGGCAGCATGCTGTGACTGCCTATGGACCATTACTATCACTAATTGCAGGGCTCCTGTCTAGGAGGTGCACACTGCATACAGGTGAACACGCTCCCTGTGTGGTTTTTAACCCACAAAAATGGTTCACTCCATTCATGGGAACCCTTAACACCTGCTTTGAGCAGGCGTTAAGGGTCCCAACAGCTGCATTTGTAACACCCACTAATAGCACCTGGTGTTAAAGTAGCGGTCAATGTCTCCACCCATGATCCACCCAGTTTATGTCCCTTCTCTACCCCTTTATCTCTTAGCACACAGAAACACGCTACCGGCCATTAAGAGGCATTATCAGCACTTTCTGCTGCATTAACCACTAGAAGGTGCCTATAACAGCTGCTAATGCACATTTATGCCCACCCTCTATGTGTATGGGTGGAGGTAAAATTTCACTGTACTGTGATTTTTTCCTAATGTTGTCCCCAATCCCATCTATAACCCCTTTTTGGTTATTACAGGAAAAACGCTTGAAATTCATCTTCACATATCACTGGTCAACAAATTTTTACAAAAGTCTTGTTACTGAAATAAAAATATATAAATATATAAAGTAAAAAAACACTCAATTTTAACAAAAAGTAGGCATATATCCAGCTGTGGATTTAATTATCAAAACATTTGCTGTTAAATACAATCAAAATATTCTTTATAGAGAAAGGTCTCAGCATTAAACGAGCCAGTGTATTCTATGACATATAAATCACTAACACCGATTCTCACATGCCCCAGTCACATCAATGACCTTCTCTATAAAATCCCCAAATAGATCCAGGAATACCGCTTAAAAACAAACTTATCTCGAAAACAACGTCATTTGACACGGTCATTCCAGCCCCAAAGCCTCACAACAAGCGCTTACAAGCGTTTTGCATATCTTCTCGCTACTTCAGGCGGACACTAGTACTAAAAATAAAAACATACAGCAAACAAAACATGAAATAACACCATCTGACAAACCTACATTCCAACACTCAAAAACCCACTACTTACCCAAAACAAGCCTAGGTACCACACGCAAATAACCAGCTGTAGAACTCACAAATCATCTTCAAACAAACGCACATGCACCAGACTTCACATCACAGCATTTTAAAGAACCTCCTAACCTATCACATCCTCAACCCAATAAAGACAACCCTTTCACGCCCTACTAAACTTTCACCCATCTACTTAAATACAGCTCCCCCATTCAATCTGAGCATTAAGCCCATAAGGAATCATAGTACAAATCATATAAATCCACCTCTGCTCACAAGCCACCAAGGTCTGTTCCCGAGTTCAACCCCCACGACCCACCATCACCTGATCAAGGCAAAAACACCGCAAATCAAAAAACATATGACCCTTTTCATGACAATGCATAACAATAGGGGCTTCAAATACCTTACACGCAATCCTACTTTTATGTTTCAAAATGCGCTTCTTAAATGGTCTACTAGTTTTTCCAATATATAATAATTCACAAGGGCATAGAATCCCATATACCACGGAACAGGAATCACAAGACGTATATTTTTTCAGTTGGAAACGTTTTTCTCTATATTTAAATTGAGAAATCACCATGGAAACCCCACATATTGAACAATTTCCACACACTCTATGACCCTTATCAGAATTAGGGCTATGCAGAGAACGCAATATCGAAGGACATAAAAAGTCCCGCAAATTTTTTTTTATTAGAGTCTCTTTTATACCGCGCTATTCAGCATCAGTGCGGTTTACAATGAACAATAAAATACACGTTTCCGATGGTACTTTGTGTTTACAGTTGAACAGGTAATGCAAATTACGTTGTCGTTTCCACACGCATCTAATTTTTTTATTCTCAAGACCCGGAACTGTATTAATCACCTTCACATGCCTCTTGATAATACGCTGAACTTGAGAACATTACAGAGAATATTCAGAAATTAAATTTACCTGATCACACTCATCATCATCAGACATCTCAAGGAGTCAAAAGCAGAGCCCTATTACTAAACGAAGCTCATTTAAAGGCCTTCTGAATAACCCTCTCAGGATATCCCCTAGATCTAAACCCCTCCATCAAAGCTCCAGACTGTAACTTAAAAGCTTGATCATCAGAGCAATTTCTTCGATAACGAACAAATTGTGAAAAGGGTAAACTGTCTCGAAGCTGCAAAGGATGCGCACTCTCATAATGCAAAAATGTATTTCTATCCTTTGGTTTCCTGTGCACCGTCATCTTCCAACAATTCAAACCCTTACGTACCAACAGATCCAGAGATACAATTTCATTATCATTACAGGTGCTAGTAAATGATCATCACAATGATTCAACCACTTCAAAAATAATTGGAAATCAATCACTGTACCATTCCATAACACAAACACGTCATCAATAAAACGACACCAAAGTTTAATATGGGAAGCAAACGGGGAACCAGAAATCCACTGAGACTCAAACAAGCCCATGAACAGATTTGCTATGGATGGAGCCACCGTCGCCCCCATCGCAACCCCCGAGATTTGATGATAAATACAATCCTCAAAGATGAAATGATTATGAAAAATAGCTAACTCAACTAACAGTAACAAAAAATAAATCATTTCCTCCGATAGATCTCCACGACCACGGAGCCCACTTTCAACAGCTTGAAAAGCTTCCGCTTGAGGAACTGAAGTGTATAATGAAGTAACATCTAAAGTAACAAGCAAAACAGCTGAAGAACTAGCCAAAGTTGCATGGTCATCCACAATTTTCAAAAAATGAGTAGTATCCCTCAAATATGAAGGAATATCAAGCAACAGTGGACGCAAAAAAGAGTCAACAAACACAACTGGAGTGGAGTTTGGAGTGGAGCTTGGAGTGGAGGAGTGGCCTAGTGGTTGGGGCAAGGTACTTCAGGTCAGAAGGTCAGGGGTTCAAATCCCACTAGAGAACAGCAACCTTGGGCCAGAAGGACTGGGGTTTCTAGTCCCACAGGTGCTCCTTGTGGTCTTGGCAAGCCACTTAACCCTCCATAGCCCTGTAAAATAGTTATCTCCAAGTTATAATGCCCTGTTCAATGTAATTTCAGTTTGTTCAATGTAAACCACACTGATTCAGAATAGCACAGTATATAAGAGAATATAAATAAACTGCTCTGATGTTCAAGATTTTAAGTTACAGTCTGGAGCTTTGATGGAGGGGTTTGGATCTAGGGGATATCCTGACAGGGTTATTCAGAAGGCCTTTAAACGAGCTTCATTTAGTAATAGGGCTCTGCTTTTGACCCCTCGAGATAAGTCTGATGATGACGAGTGTGATCAGGTAAATTTAATTGTCTGCAATTCCATTCCTTCCGCAAGTAGTGCCAATCCTTTGCTCGGCTATCCCACTCACATAAGAAACACATGTATTTTATATATCCCTGCTGCAGTCCCATTAAAAGGGCAACTACCTTTAAGTCACCACAGAGGTGCCAGCTGTACTTGTTATAATTAATGGAAGTTAGTAGATGCTTTAAGTTATCGTATGTCTCTTTCATGTGGATGGCATGCGCTACTGGAATAGATGGAAGACGGTTTCCATTGTTCAAAACACAGCCTTCAGACTCAGTTTCGAAGAGTCTGTATAGTATCCAGTCTTGTGGGTCATGAGTGATTTTTAAGGCATTCATGAGATTTTCAATATCAGAACAGAATTCCAGATTACTTTCCTTTTCTAAAGAAAGGCTCCAACTGCTGGTGGCGCTTTCGATATGAAGTAATATTGACATCTTCTAGAAGATTCCATTGTTGGAGTCTTGATCCTAGCAATTTGCCTTGTTCTTGGATAAGTCCAAATCATGAACCAGATCATTTAGTTCTTCCTGTGTTATTCTGTGTGGAGTTGATAATGCATCCCAGTGAAAATCTGGGTCACTGCATGCTGATGGACCAGGAGAAGAACAGGTCGGCTCACCCTTGTCCTCATCAGATGAATCAAGAGAATATTCTGATGGAGGTTCTGGAATAGGAAGTCCCTCACCATGTGGAACTGGTCTCAATGCAGACGGAATGTTTGGGTAGACTATGCTCATCTTCTTTTGCTTCGTTATTCGAGGAACCAAGCAGAAGTAACAGTCATTTATGTGGTTGCTTGGCTCTCTCCACACCATGGGGATTGCAAATGGCATTGATGGTCTTTTGCAATTTAACCACTGTGAAAGCTGTGTAGTGCAGCATATAAGCGAGGCCCAAGGCTTGTCTTGGTCACCAATCTTGCATGCGAAGTAAAGATGATATGCCTTCTTCAGTTTAAAAGTGATACTTTTCTTCTGGTTGGCAAATGTCACTTCCCCACAAATGTAGCAGAAATTGTCAACGGTATTAACGCACTTTCACGGCATTACTGTTCTGCATTGTAACTAAATGGCTAAAATTATATGATTAACAAAAGTTACATGTAACAGTAGCTTAAACTGTCTCGCACACATTCTGAAATATTTTAAATGCTCAACCTTTCCGACTGCGTATAGTACACTGCTGACGTCAGATGGCTTCAGCAGCCGTCTGGCAGTAGTATTGCATTGCATCAGAAAATGATATAATCAACTCTGGATGATGTGTGCTTGCTGGTATTATGCAATGTGATGCAATATTACATCATTCAAGGCTTATTTGGGATGTTATTGATGTCCTACTGGATAAATTTATACGGTGAAATGTCAAAAATGAACTACATGCAATATCTTCAAAATGAGAGCCAATAATTTTTTTTTAATGTTATATTCGTGTTCAGCTCACCAAGATACTACAGATTAGGGCCTTTTAAAATCAGTAATGATTTCAGTGTCGACAAGTGATACATACATGAGACTTCTGTATTTTGCTTCTCCAGAAATTTGCAAATAATAAGAACATAAGATATGCCATACTGGGTCAGACCAAGGTCCATCAAGCCCAGTATCCTGTTTCCAATAGTAGCCAATCCAGGTCACAAGTACCTGTCAGGTTCTCAAAAAGGTACATAGATTCCACGTTGCTTATCTTGGGATAAGCAGTGGATTTCCTTGGTCCTCTTTAATAATGAACTTGTCCAAATCTTTTTTAAACCCAGCTAATTAACAGTTTTAACTACATCCTCCGGTAAGAAATTCCAGAGTTTGATTACATATTGAGTGAAACAATATTTACTCCTATTAGTCTTAAAATGGGCTACACTGCAGCTTCATTGCATGTCCCCTAATCTTTCTACTTTTTGAAGGACTAAACAACTGCTCTTTGTTTACACGTTCCACTCCATTCATTATTTTATAGACCTCTATCATATCTCCCCTCAGCCATTTCTTGTTTTCCAGTTGAAGAGCCCTAACCTTTTAAGCCTTTCCTCATAGGGGTATCCTTCCATCCCATTCACCATTTTGATGGCTCTTCTCTGTACCCTTTCTAATTCTGCTTTATCCTTTTTAAGATATGGTGACCAGAACTGCAAACAATATTCAAGTTACAGTCGCACCATGGAACAATACAGTGGTATTATAATATCTTTTGTTTTATTCTCCATTCCTTTCCTTAAGATTCCTAGCGTTCTATTTGCTTTCTTGGCCACTGCTGTACACTGGGCAGAGGGTTTCAACATATTATCCATGATGACATCTAAATCCTTTTCCTGGATGGTGGTTCCTAATGTGGAACCTTGCATCGTGTAATTGTAATTTGGGTTGTTCTTCCCTAAATGCGTAACTTTGCACTTTTCCACATCAGATTTAATCTCCCATTTGAACGTCCAGTCTTCCAATTTATTAAGGTCCTCTTGCAATTTTTGCAATTCTCCTGTGTTTTAGCAACTTTGAATAATTTTGTCTTTTGCAAATTTGATCACTTCACTCGTTATTCCCATTTCCAGGTTATTTATGAATATATTAAAAAGCTGCGGACCCAGCCCTGATGCCTGGGTACTCCACTCTTCACCTTTCTCCATTGAGAAAATTGGTCATTTGCCCTATCTTTTAACCAGTTCCTGATCCACTGCCTCCCATCCCATAACTTTTTAATTTTGCCAAGAGTCTCTTATAAGAGAAGAGACCTTGTCAAAAGCTTTCTGAAAATCTAGATACACTATTTCAACCTTTATCTAACTGTTTATTCACAAAAAAAAAAGAGATTAGTAAGACAAGACTTTCCTTGTCTAAATCCATGTTGGCTTTCTCCCATTAAACCATGGCTATCTATATGTTCAGTAATTTTATTCTTTATAATGGTTTCTAACATTTTGCCTGGTATTGATATCAGCCTCACCGGTCTATAGTTTCGCGGATCACCCCTGTAACCCTTTTAAAAAATTGGTGTTACATTGAAAATTCTCCAATCTTCAGGATAGCTAGGGTGACAACACTAGGGGTGGGAGGCACAATTTCTAGGACCCCAGAATTCTATCACTTTCGTTACTGTACTTGGGTATTGCTCCTGGACTCTTCCGTTACATCCAATATTACTGTGATTTCTTGGTTTTGTGAGCAATAAAAAGATTTTCATATAAAATTTAAAAATCGCCTATCATTCCATGGAGATTTTGGTAGGCTCTGATACAGTTTAAATAACCAACAACAAGTTTTTATCTAACATGCGAATGGCACACATGCATCCTGCATCCTGCATGCACGCTATGAATGTTTGCTTCATGCTTGGTTGGTTCCGAACACTGTCATTTTTTCCTAAGAACACAAAGGCGTGCTCAGTATTAGTTGGGGCACTGTTTAAAGCGCTTCTCTGAATAGTACATGCTTGCAGACATGAGCAACTGGATGGAAGAAAGTGCTTTGCATGTTATCGAGGTTTATAATTATCATACTGTGTTGTGGGATCCGAACGACATAAATTACTGTAAAAAGAATCCGAAGGAAGATACATGAAGGGAAACATCTACCTTACTTGGGCAATAGAAGATAAATGTAGGAACAAAATGCTAAGTTTGCTCTCATCCTACAAAAGAGAGAGAGCAAAGTGAATAAGTCCAAAAGGGACAGGAAAAGGTAAGTAAAGTGAATTTGCTCAAAGGTTTTGAATTCAGAACAATTATTATGATGACATTTCAGGTTTTATTAGTACTCTTTAAAGATGCATCAGAAGTTTACTATGGCTGATAGTTTGCATATGAAGTGTTACATTTCTTGGGAGATAGGGATAAACCCATAAAGTGCAAAAATACAGCGAGTCATAATTACTAAGAATAAGTATATTGCCATGTGATAATCCCTTCTTTTACACAATATTCATTTACCCTATCTTATTTTGCAAAGAAAAACAGGAAATCTTCTAGGTTTGTTCTTCAGGGGCAACATGGAAGCCTTTTTTGATTACTTCACAATGGACTTTCAATTAAAATTCCATCTTGCTCATAGTCCAGTGATCCTTGTGGAGTATATGCATTGCATGAATGCAATCTTAGATAATTATCTAAATGATATCTTTGAATCTAAATGAATAATAGTCATCACAACTGATTCTGCTGTCTTGGGTTCCAACAGAATAGGTTTTCTTAAAACTCTAAATACTGCACTTTTTATTATAGCAAAAACATTCTCTACCACTCTGTGAGCTCTGCTTAATCAATAATTGAAGATTTCTTAGAAGATCCACGTTCATGATTTCCCAGGTAGGGTTTCATCATATTTTCACTAAGCGCAAATGCATTATCTGCAGCAAAGAAATAGGACAATTTTATGTATCATCTTGGAATTTCCTCCAATGGAGACAATCCCAAGCTGCCATCTTTCATCATGTTGTGTAATTTAGAGTCTTTAGAAACTGCATCATCTGAGATTCTTCTTTGCCATCCTGCATCCACAAATAAAAATGTGTAATCTTCATTAACTAAGGCAAATAACACAATGCTAAATCACTACCTATATTCATTGGTGCCAGTAATAGAACATGTTTCCTGTCTATAGCCCCAACACAGTGAGTCAGGTGCTATATGTCTTTGAATATCTTGCTTATTTCCATCCGGGCCATGGGAAAAGTAGGAAGCTGAAAAACCAAAACTAAGGGGCTTGTTTAGAAAGCCGCGGTTGCGGTTTCCGATCGTTAACGGAGCCGCAGCCCCATTGATTTCAAATGGAAAATCATTTAAGGACATCTGCTACACCTAAATCGTGAAGCCTAATCTTCAACGGTTCATGATCAATTTTGTCAAAGGCTGCAAATATATCTAGCTGCACAACTAGTTAATTGTCAGGAAAGGATTTTGAAGCATGAAAAGAAATTGGGCTGACATTAGAGGCAATTGAGAGAGATATGAGCCTGCTTGCATGACTAAATAATGATGTGAAAGAGGCAACTGAAGTCAAAAGGTATCCTTTAAAAAATGGAAAGCAGACAAATTAGACATGAAATATTGATAAGGAAGGTCAAGTGAGAATTTGGAATTTAAAACTTTTTTCAAAGTGTTAACTTCAGACTTCATTATAGATGATATTAGTGAGACATCTATACCAGAACCATTCTTTCCCAGACTTCTCAAGGAACTCAAGTATGAAAATGCAGACTGGATATCATTAAACTGTAATATAATTGAATCTGCATTTGGGTCATGATGGGATTTTGGGAAAGATGACTGCTACCTTAGGTTGAGTGAGAACTTCTGGAGAGACACTAGGAGAGGTCTTTTACTAATGGCACTAGCTGGCAGTGCGTGCTTTGGTGCACAGGGCCATGACAGCGCAGGATGATTCCTGCATTATCTGTGCAACCTGTATTAGAGGTGCAAGTGAGCAGGGTAGGTGCAAAGACTGGGCATGGTGAGCTCAGCACAGTTAGCACTGTCTTTATACCGTGTTCTAAATGTTGTGGTGCTATTGGCATATTAGGTGCAATACCTTAGCATCCATTAGTAAAAGACTCCCTAGCTTTCTTTTGGTAGAGGCTTTCTTGAAGGTGAATCCTCAGATTTGGGTAAAGGAAGACCAAGAGGAAAATATATGCAGCAGCTTCTTCAAAGTTGGTTCAAGAGCTAAATGACTATTATGTTACTATTGTATCCCCATGTCCTGGAGAAGCCACCACAGATTTGAGCTGTGTTTTGACTAGAGAGCTTAAAACTATGTTGATCTCCTGTGACAGAACTCTGTCACTGTCTCTAGCCTCAAGCAGTGAGGTTCAGCCTCTCTTCCTGATGACCACTGGGATGAAGCTAAGACCTGGCAGTAGTTGATTCAAGGAGGTTGTAAATAAACATTATTGGTCTTCATTAAGATCAGGTGGAGAAGATTCTTCTTCTGGTGAGACTTGGCTGCAACTAATAACAAAACCATAAAAAGATACCAAACCAGGTCAACAATATAAATCCATAAAAAAAGCCTGGTATAACTTGCAAAAAAACACCTTTTTTTCTTTTTGTCGGAAAAGCCGTCACAGTATGGAGGACTCCACCCCCTTACCACTGCAGCCTATCCATTTTATTAGAAAAACTTTAATATCGTGTATGTCAAAATTACTTAGCTGAAAGAGGCTGTTGTGAATCTACAACAGAGGACGACCAGGACGACGTGTCACATTTCGGGGACTATTTTGTACCCCCCTGCCTCAGGTCCAGTCGTCACGAAATATCCAGCCTTCTCTGAATGAAATGCTGAAAGAAACGCTGAAAGAAGCGGTTTTTATAAAGGCACCAACAAGCACAGCTGTGCCATTCAAGGAGCTACTAATTGAAAAACCCGTTAGAAACTGAGCCAGCCAATCAAAGCAGTTAGGGGAGGAACCACCACACAGGCCCATCCCACTGAGTTGACAGCGGTAAAGTTTAAACACTGAAAATGTTTCACCTGATGGTATGCCAATCCAACTGCATGTTTAGACCATTAGGATAAATCGAATTTAGCAGAAAAATCCACTTTTGTTCAAGATTCTGTAATATCTGAATTCGGTTTCCACCCCGAGGGTTCTGTGGCACAAAATTTATAACTCGCCAATGTAGATCCTCAAAAGAATGGGAATAAGAAAGACAATGATCAACCAGGGGGGCCGACTGCAATCGTGTGCGAAGTCGAGAGGCATGTTCCCCCAAGCGTGTCTTAAAAGAGCAGGAAGTGCGACCCACATAGTTGAGACCACAAGGGCAAACAATTAAATACATCACATAGTCTGTGGCGCAAGAAGTGTGCCAACGTGTTGTGAAACTTCTTACGGAATGTAAGTCAGTCCAAACAATGCCTGAAAGAGTATTATTGCAATATTGACAAGAACCATAAGGGAAGTGGCCAGGTGAAACATGAAAAGAAGGAGGGCGATCTTCCGAAACTGTAGTCTTGACTAATAAATCCCGAAGGTTGGACTTACGAGAAAAAGCAGTCCGTAGTGGTTTTCTGAAACAGGTATGTAAACCTAAAATTGGCCATAAATCATGAATTATCCGAGTAACCAAAGAAGAACCTCGCATGTATGGAAGAATTAGCGTAACTTTATCTTCGTCCGATTGGTCATTAGACCTGTGATCAAAAAGCCAATCACATTGAAGGTAGCGGACTCGAAAATAAGCAGATCATATTAGCTTATGAGGATAGCCCCTAGCAAGCAAACGTGAGCTCAAATCCTGTGCATGTACTTTAAAATCCGACAGTAAGGTACAGTTACGTCGCAAACGTAAAAACTGCCCAAAAGGGCACGATGACTTCAGCTACATTTGCCTATACTGAGGAGCAACTCTCTCAATTTAAGAAATTAAAATCTTTATTTGATGATGGGGAATCTTTGGGCTCTTCAACTGTTTTGCCTCCAACAATATCTGAATTGAAGGATTTACACAAGAAACATATTCGCACCAGTCTGCATGGGTTTTCTATGGCCCAATACTTGAAGTCTTATTATTTATTATTTTATTTATTTATTACAATTGCTTATATACCGCACTATTCGGTATCAGCGCGGTTTACAGTATAACAAAAACAACCTAAACACAAATTGTTTGGTTTTACATAGAACAGGAATATCAACTTGGATAATGGGGTTAAACTATATACATGAGGGGTCAATTAAATAACAGGGTTGGATTATATACATGAAATTTTAGTTGCACTGAGTTATATGCAACACAATGCTTACTTTAGGACGAAATTTGTCTGATCTGCAGGAAGGAGCTTGGGACTGTGATAATGGCTTAGATTGGGTGTTATTAGGTGGGTATTTTAGGTTCCATTGCTGGCTGGGTAGAATTGGCAGAATAGGTGAAACTTGATTGCCTTCCTGAATTTAGTTAGGTCTGCAATAGCTCGAATGTCAGATGGTAATGCATTCCAGCATTTGGGGACGTAAAGACTGAAGGCTCTGTTTGCCGTTATACAGTTGCATTTGGTCAACATCTTCGGTGTTAATAGTAGATTTAACGCTGTTGATCTTCTGGATCTGTTGGGTGGCACGGTTTGGATCAGATCAGTAAGTGCAGAAGAGGAAATGCGGTTGATGGCCTTGAATGAGAGAAGTAAAGTTTTGAAGATGATTCTTCCGTGTATTGGTAGCCAATGAAGCTGTTTCAGAATAGGAGTAACATGTTCACTTCTGGATGCACCATGGAGGATTCTTGCTGCAGCATTCATGGCCAGTTGTAAAGGGTGTAAAGTGGAATGAGGGAGACCTTCTAAAATGGAATTAGCAAAGTCAAAATGCGGCAGGATCAGAGCTTGATATATGGTCCGGAAATCATCTGGGTCCAGTAGGGAGCGCAGATGCCTGAGAGAGCGGATTTTGAAATATACAGCTTTGATTATGTTGCTTATATGAGTTTTCATGTTCAGATGTTGGTCTAAGGTGACCCCCAAGTATTTTATTGTTTCTTTGGTTTGTAGTTCAGCTTCCTTGACTCTTACATGAGATGGTGGAATAAAGTTGGGATCTCTGGAGATGAACAGTACCTCCGTTTTCTTGTGCTGGATACGGAGGTTTTGTGATTGTAGCCAGTCTGATATTGCATTGAAGCATTCTACAAGTGGTGTAAGGTCCATTTGCACAGTCGAGAAAGGCATATATAAGAGGATGTCATCTGCGTATATCAGACAGCTCACGTTAAATGATCTAATGATATTGCAGATGGGCTGCATATATATGTTAAATAATAGAGATGATAATGAAGATCCTTGAGGCACACCTTGTGTTTGATGGAAATGTTTTGATTCTTCTGAACCGGATTTAACGTATTGCCACCTACCATCTAGGTAGGACTTGCACCAAGCAAGTGCAGTATTGCAGATTCCCTTTTCTTTCAGCCGCCCAAGAAGGAGCTCGTGATGTACCGAGTCAAAGGCCGCAGCAATGTCTAAAAAGATGAGCACAAAGCCTTGTCTAATGTCATCAACACCTGTGAGTATGCTGTTGAATAGAAATGTGAGAAGGGTCTCGACTCCATGATACTCTCTGAACCCGTGTTGGCAGTGATCTAAAGGAGCTGTGGAGTCTATATGATCCTGAATTTGCCTTTGTACCTCTTTCTCAATTATCTTTGCTAGTAGGGGAATACTAGCTATTGGTCTGTAAGAATCGACCTTTTGAGGATCGAGTTTGGGGTTCTTCAATAAGGGCCTGATTGAGGTTTGTTTGAGTGTTGTGGGGAAGTACCCAGTGGTGAAAGAAAGGTTTATTAGTTTTGCGATGACTGGGCTGAACTCCTTGCGTAACTCCTTAATCCAGAATGCTGGGCAAGGGTCCGTTTGAGCTGTGGAGGTATTGAGGGAGGCTATTGTATCTTCGATGCTTTTTCGGGATGGTGTGGAGAATTCGAGCAAGGGGGTTATTCCAGTAGGTGTTTGAAATGAGGCTGTTGAGATTTTGTCGGTCTGTATGATCTTTGATTGGAGGTATTCAGCGAATTTTTGTGGTTGGATATCCACATGTTGATCAGGAGATGGTTCCTTTGAAAGGGCTTGGACCAAGTTGAAGAGATCCCGTGGTTTGTTCAGAGATCTCTTCAGAGTGTCGGTGTGGTGTTGTCTCATTTTCATTGAGATTGCTTCTCTGTGCATTGAAAGGTGAAGTTGGTAGGTGGTCAAATCTTCAGTGGAGTGCGATCGGCGCCACTTTTTCTCAAGTCTGCGTAGTTGTGTTAGAGAAGCTCTCAGCTCTTGGGAGAACCATGGGGCAGTGTTTCTTATTCTCCTGGATATGTTATTGGACTGAGGACGTTGCGAGATGGCATTGAGGTTGAGGTTCCAGGAGGAGACGAGTTCTTCAGGATCAGAAGTGGTTTTGCTCAGGAGGGAATGGGTTTGAGAGAGGATTAACTCTTTGTTGAATGTGCGGAAGTTTCTTGTTGAAGTGTGTGTTGTGCAGTTGTCCTTGTGGTTGCCAGACCACTGGCTAATTTTGGTGGGTATTTGGAAAGTGATGAGTTTATGGTCTGACCAAGGTACGTCAATAACATACATCATTGGGTTGTGGTCTTGCTCGAGGGCTGAAAGAGGAGCGAACACCATGTCCAAGGTATTTCCCTTTATATGTGTGGGTTTGTTGATGATCTGTTTAAATCCAAGGTCCTCCATGGCTTCGAGGAATGCAGTTGCATGGCTTTGATGAAGTGAAGGGAGATTAAAGTCACCCATAATCCAGATTGGTGAGTTAGGGTTGTGGGCATTAGCGGCAAGGTCAATAATTGTGGGGAGGTCCTCGGGAGATGAGGATGGTGTTCTGTATACTAGATTGATGGTGCATAGCTGGTTTTTGATGGCAAGGGAGTCCAGGTTGCTTGAACTAGATGATTCAGTGATCTGAAATTGGAGGTCTGATTTGGAGAGTATTAGTACTCCTCCTCCTCTTTTGGTTTCTCTGTGTCTTATGTGAAGAGAGAAGTTGGGTGGTAGTAGTTGATTGAGGAGGACGTTATCTTCTGAGGATAGCCAGGTTTCCGTGATCATGAGAAGGTCCAGATCGTAAAGAGATATCATGTCTAGGATAACGGGCCACTTTTTGCGTATGGAGCGTGAATTTATCATGGCACATTTTAGGTTTTGGCAGAAATTGAGTTTTTCATGCTTGGGTGACCTGGATTGTTGGAGTGGGATGTGTATGAGGTGGGAACGGCGTGTATAAGTGTCGCTTCCTGGGTGGGGACCAGACCATCTTTTACCCGAGTTGCTCAGAATGGGGATATGGTTTTGCGAATGAGAGAGTGCATTGACGGATCCCAGCCAATGTGCGAGGAAATACAGGCTAATAAAGGCCAGAGAATGAGAAGCCATATTGCGTGTAAGGGAGTGTGAAATTGTGATATATTGAAGGCACAACTCTCAAGGAATTGTATACAGTAATAGTGGGAGGAGTACAGTATTGATAAGGAGGCTAGTGCAACGGGACTTGGGTCATACGATTGCACTTGTATACATATAGTAGTGTAGTGGTGGTTTATACTTGTTCAGTAGGTAAGCACACAATGGTAGCAGGTGTTGATACTCTTAACAGACTAAGTAGATAGTAGCACTGTATAACAATAATACAGATATGTGTAACAATGATACAGACATGGGATACAATGTGATACAATGATACAATGTGAAGTAATGATACAAACAAGTGATGAAGAGATCGGTCTAAGACAAATTGAAAACTAAATACATGCTACCACGAGGGAGCAGACTGGTAATGAAATGTAATGGTCTGTTCAGTACCTCGGAGTGTAAGATCGAGGGCAAGTTGGAGCATTATAGATGCGCAGGCTGGTTGGAGTAATGCACTTAGGCGACGTTGCGGTTCGTGTTGTAGTGCGAAATTGCCGCTGCTCCTTCTGCATCTAGAGGATCACTCCCAGGGCTGGGGAGAGCCGGTACGGAGGTGGGAGCTGTTGTTGAGTGGTGGTTGCCTGGTCTCACTTTCCCAGTCCACGCCTAAGGGCCACGCCAAAGGGCCCTCTGGCGAGGCCCTCAGGCGCGGGCCCGCCAGTCGCGGGCGCGCCTGCCGGCGCGAAACTTTAAAGTATCCTGCTGTGCCCCGATTGGGTGAGTGATGCTTCGTTGGCCCCTCCCGCCGCTGGTAGCTCGATCCCCGGGTAGGGGAGAGCTGCTGGTGATGGCGGGGGCTTGGAGAGGGTCTGCGCTCGCCGGCGCGAAACTTTAAAGTATCCTGCTGTGCCCCGATTGGGTGAGTGATGCTTCGTTGGCCCCTCCCGCCGCTGGTAGCTCGATCCCCGGGTAGGGGAGAGCTGCTGGTGATGGCGGGGGCTTGGAGAGGGTTTGCGCTCACCGGCGCGAAACTTTAAAGTATCCTGCTGTGCCCCGATTGGGTGAGTGATGCTTCGTTGGCCCCTCCCGCCGCTGGTAGCTCGATCCCCGGGTAGGGGAGAGCTGCTGGTGATGGCGGGGGCTTGGAGAGGGTCTGCGCTCGCCGGCGCGCGAAACTTTAAAGTATCCTGCTGTGCCCCGATTGGGTGAGTGATGCTTCGTTGGCCCCTCCCGCCGCTGGTAGCTCGATCCCCGGGTAGGGGAGAGCTGCTGGTGATGGCGGGGGCTTGGAGAGGGTCTGCGCTCGCCGGCGCGAAACTTTAAAGTATCCTGCTGTGCCCCGATTGGGTGAGTGATGCTTCGTTGGCCCCTCCCGCCGCTGGTAGCTCGATCCCCGGGTAGGGGAGAGCTGCTGGTGATGGCGGGGGCTTGGAGAGGGTCTGCGCTCGCCGGCGCGAAACTTTAAAGTATCCTGCTGTGCCCCGATTGGGTGAGTGATGCTTCGTTGGCCCCTCCCGCCGCTGGGAGCCCGAGCCCCGGGTCGGGGAGCGCTGCTGGTGATGGCGGGGGCTTGGAGAGGGTCTGCGCTCGCCGGCGCGAAACTTTAAAGTATCCTGCTGTGCCCCGATTGGGTGAGTGATGCTTCGTTGGCCCCTCCCGCCGCTGGTAGCTCGATCCCCGGGTAGGGGAGAGCTGCTGGTGATGGCGGGGGCTTGGAGAGGGTCTGCGCTCGCCGGCGCGAAACTTTAAAGTATCCTGCTGTGCCCCGATTGGGTGAGTGATGCTTCGTTGGCCCCTCCCGCCGCTGGTAGCTCGATCCCCGGGTAGGGGAGAGCTGCTGGTGATGGCGGGGGCTTGGAGAGGGTCTGCGCTCGCCAGCGCGAAACTTTAAAGTATCCTGCTGTGCCCCGATTGGGTGAGTGATGCTTCGTTGGCCCCTCCCGCCGCTGGTAGCTCGATCCCCGGGTAGGGGAGAGCTGCTGGTGATGGCGGGGGCTTGGAGAGAAAATCCTGATTGTAGGAGCCACGGGGTCGACGACCACGAAAAGTATTACCCCTCTGAAACTCAGTGGTGAAAGAAGCCTTTTTTGAATTATTCTTGTTTCTACTGGTGCTATGAAATACAGCGTCCGAGTCTACTGAGTCAAAATCCGTGTAATCATCTTCTATTATACCGAGGGGACTACGGGTGATTAAACCTCCAAAACAATTTACCAATGATTCTGCATTTTTGGCTAGGTGGATGGCCATTTTAAACAAATGCAGCTTTGATTTGATTGCTCTTCTTTTAGAGAGATCTCTTGCCAAACAGGATAAACTGGAGGCTCAGATGTCTGATTTGAAGAAAAACATTTTGGAGACCATTGAACCTCAGAGCTTTCAATCTCAATGGAGTGACTTTGAAAAACAGCTGGTCACTTTTCAGGATCACATTCGGGGATTGAAGATCACCAAATTCAAACGGGACAAGTCTGATTACGACAATGACTGTGTATACAAATGGCCATCTAGAACTAATTCACAGCATAATAAGAAGGTTTCCTTTGCTCCTAGTTCCGATGATTACACGGATTTTGACTCAGTAGACTCGGACGCTGTATTTCATAGCACCAGTAGAAACAAGAATAATTCAAAAAAGGCTTCTTTCACCACTGAGTTTCAGAGGGGTAATACTTTTCGTGGTCGTCGACCCCGTGGCTCCTACAATCAGGATTTTCTCGAAGGCCCGGATACCAGATCCAAGACCAGGAATCGACTGTTGTAAATCTTTCTGGATACCCCCTTACTGAGGAGCAGCTGCAGGTTTTGGAACAGGGCCTTTCATTTGTCCCTTCTCCTGCTTATAATGGTTTTGAAATGCGGGCAGCCCTCTATAAATTTTTCAGAAAATTGCGAGTTCTGCATTATTTTTCTAATTGTGCACATTCTCCTGATATCTCTTTAGTTAAATCTCCGTCCTATTGGCAGCCTCCGGGTCAGATGGATGCAGCGATATCTACCTTTCAAGATCTTATCTTGGAATGTCTTTCATCCTTAGAGAAAGTGAGGATTCCCTTTGTCCATAATTTGACCAGGGCACAACATCAAGCTTTGGTTCAACTCTCCAAACTGGACCTTGTCATTCGGCAAGCAGATAAGGGTGGAGCTACGGTGGTGCAATCCACTGAACAATACTGCAATGAAATAAGCAAACATCTGGACAATCATAAATATTATCGTCCAATTGCTGACCCGACAGCTGAACTCAGGAATTCCATACAGGATTTGATTTCATGTGCTTTCTTAAATAATTGGTTGACTAAACATGAAGCTGAGTTTCTCATTAATAAACATCCTAAGGTGCCGGTTTTTTATTTAGTCCCTAAGATTCACAAATCCCTATCTCAACCACCTGGTCATCCGATTGTTTTGTGTAGGGATTCTGTTTTAGAACCTTTGTCGCGATTTTGTGATCTATTTTTACAACCGGCAGCGGCAAAGGTTTTGTCTTACATTAAAGATACGGGAGATTTTCTGCAACAACTCTCTCTCTGCACTGCTTGTTCTACTTACACCTTTATGGTTTCATTGGATGTTCAATCTTTATATACGAAAATTGATCAGCGAGAAGTGCTTTTGGGCTTGGCTCAATACTCTTTGCCAGTGCCTCAACGTATCCCTAAACAATTTATTCTGGACCTTTTGAGCTTGGTATTAACCAGGAACTATTTTCTGTACCAGCAGCAACATTATCTTCAGATCTTCGGGATTGCCATGGGGGCAACAGTTGCCCCCTCGATTGCTACCATCTACATGTCTTGGTTTGAAGACACATATGTCTATTCTCATGTTTTGTTTTCCAAGGTATCGTTTTGGAAGAGATTCTTGGATGACGTTTTTTTCCTTTGGACGGGTACTAGAGCAGAATTGGAGGTTTTTTTGTCTGCTTTGAACACCTTCAAGGAAAATATTCAATTTACGTCCCAGGTGGAAACTCGCAAAATCCAATTTCTGGACATTACTGTAGAATTGACATCGTCTGGCTTTTTGACATCACTTTATCGCAAACCGGTTCAGAGAAACACCTTACTGCGATATGATAGTTTTCACCCTTCAACGTGATTGGCTTTTTGATCACAGGTCTAATGACCAATCGGATGAAAATAAAATTACGCTAATTTTTCCATACATGCGAGATTCTTCTTTGGTCACTCGGATAATTCATGATTTATGGCCAATTTTAGGCTTACATACCTGTTTCAGAAAACCACTACGGACTGCTTTTTCTCGTAAGTCCAACCTTCGGGATTTATTAGTCTACAGTTTCGGAAGATCGCCCTCCTTCTTTTCATGTTTCACCTGGCCCCTTCCCTTGTGGTTCTTGTCAATATTGCAATAATACTCTTTCAGGTATTGTTTGGACTGACTTACATTCCGGAAGACGTTTCACAACACGTTGGCACACTTCTTGCGCCACAGACTATGTGGTGTATTTAATTGTTTGCCCTTGTGGTCTCAACTATGTGGGTCGCACTTCCCGCTCTTTTAAGACACGCTTGGGGGAACATGCCTCTCGGCTTTGCACACAATTGCAGTCGGCCCCCCTGGTTGATCATTGTCTTACTTATGCCCATTCTTTTGAGGATCTACATTGGCGAGTTATAGATTTTGTGCCACAGAACCCTCGGGGTTGAAACCGAATTCAGATATTACAGAATCTTGAACAAAAGTGGATTTTTATGCTAAATTTGATTCATCCTAATGGTCTAAACATGCAGTTGGATTGGCATACCATCAGGTGAAACATTTTCAGTGTTTAAACTTTACCGCTGTCAACTCAGTGGGATGGGCCTGTGTGGTGGTTCCTCCCCTAACTGCTTTGATTGGCTGGCTCAGTTTCTAACAGGTTTTTCAATTAGTAGCTCCGTGAATGGCACAGCTGTGCTTGTTGGTGCCTTTATAAAAACCGCTTCTTTCAGCGTTTCATTCAGAGAAGGCTGGATATTTTGTGACGACTGGACCTGAGGCAGGGGGGTACAAAATAATCCCCGAAACGTGACACGTCGTCCTGGTTGTCCTCTGTTGTAGATTCACAAAAGCCTCTTTCAGCTAAGTAATTTTGACATACACGATATTAAAGTTTTTCTAATAAAATGGATAGGCTGCAGTGGTAAGGGGGTGGAGTCCTCCATACTGTGACGGCTTTTCCGACAAAAAGAAAAAAAGGTGGTTTTTTGCAAGTTATACCAGGCTTTTTTTATGGATGCAACTAATAACAAAGCAGAAGCCTGGCACTTTTTGGGAACTCTTACTACTCTGGCTGCAGTTTCAGTTTCCATGGAGGTAGTTTCTGGAATGTCTGGCACTGTATATGGATCAGAAAAGAAAACCATTTAGGAGGATGTGTGAATCATAGCAACTTCAATAAAATACATGCGTGTAGAGAAACAAAATAGAAATAAATACATATCCCTAATAATGGGAACAATGTGGGCAAACGGGAGGAAAGCCAGATTGACTCCTGCTTTGAGCTAGGATATTGGGGGCATTTTAGAAAATCTTTTTGTGATTTCAATGTCTGAAATTGCCCATTCAGATGTAAAAAACACTGAAATGGTCAAAGAGCCATTTGAGTATGCCCCAAAGTTACACATCTCTAGTGCGATCACATCCATGTCAGACAGGGGCATGGTGGAGGCATGTCCAGGGTGTTCTTCAAAAGACAAGTGTGTGCCTGATTTCAGAAATTGTCCGCATGTCTCTGCGCACCAGAGGTGCCTATTCCTGCTCCAGTGCATGAACAGGCATCAGAAAAATGCTGTTCCCACATCCATCCAGCTGTGGGGATTGGAGAAGAAGGTGCTATCAAGTTCCCACTATTTTTTGTAATGGCAAAGAAGCAAGAATTAAGACACTTGTTTTGTACCTGCTGTGCCACTTCATGTCAGGCTGGGATGTGTATGTTTTATGAGATAGACACGCTCATTCTGGGATACCATCACGGGCATGTCTCTGTTGCTTGACCCGTTGATGTCCATATCAAGCATGTCCAAGTTTACAAAATTTGGCTGAAGCTTACATATGCCTGGCCTATTGTTTTGCGTGGATTTATCTTTTTTTTTTTAAAATTCTGGAGATGCATATCATTCAAGGAGGAGACACGGTGATTTTAGAAGGCACTTACTACTACTACTACTGATCATTTATATACTGCTACAAGGCTTATGCAGTGCTCCACAGATAAAGATAAAGATGGCCCCTGTTCATCAGAGCTTACAATCTAATCAAGATATACAATACAACAGGTAAGGAAACAACTATGGAAAGTAAGGAGACACATAGGGAACTAAGCGGATCAGGATCTAAAGCAGCCTTAAAGAGGTGAGCTTTTAGCATGGATTCAAAAAGGGTCCAGGATGAAGCTTTATGTACATACTCAGATAGTTTGTTCCAAGCACAAGGAGCAGCAAGGTGAAAGGATCGAAGTCTGAAGTTGGCAGTGGAAGAAATGAGCATAGACAGAAGCAATCCATCAGAAGAGCGGAGTTCAAGAAGAGGGGTGTAGGGAGAGATGAGAGAGGAAAGGTAGTGAGGAGCAACAGAATGAGTGTGTTTATAGGTCAGTAGAAGTTTGAACTGGATACAGAAATGAATGGGGAGCTAATGAAGTCACTTGAGAAGAGGGGTGATATGAGCATATCGGGGCTGGCATCAGATTAGCTGCGCAGCTGAGTTTTGAACAGATTGAAGAGGAGAAAGATGATTCAGAGGGAGACCAACAAGGAGGAGGTTGCAATAGTCAAGACGGGAGGTGACTAAAGAATTGATCAGTGTCTTTGTAGTGTGTTCAGAAAGGAAGGGGCAAATTTTGCTGATGTTATAGAGTAGGGGTCTCCAAACTAGTCCTGGAGGACCGCAATCCTGCCAGGTTTTCGAGATATCCCTAATGAATATGCATGAGATAACTTCAAATACAATGGGGCAGTGCATGCAAATATATCTCATGCACATTCATTAGGGATTTCCTGAATACCTGACTGGTTTGGAGCCCTCCAGGACTGGATTTGGAGACCCTTTCTAAAGGGAAAGAAATGACAGGTTTTAGCTATCAGTTAGATGTGTGTGGAGAAGGAGAGGGAGGAGTCAAATATGACCCCAAAGCTGCGGGCTGAGGAAACGGAATAGAAGAGCTTTATCCACAGAGACAGAGAAAGGAAGATGGGGGGAGGTGGGTTCAGGGGGAAAATTTAGAAGCTCATTTTTAGCCATGTTCAATTTCAAATGAAAGTGAAACATTCAGGCAATGATGTCAGATAGGCAGGCAGAGATCCGGGACTGGAATGCCGGAGAGATATCAGATGTAGCGAGATATATCTGAGAGTTATCAGTGTAAAAATGGCACTGAAGGCCATAGGGGGAGATAAGCGCACCAAGGAATTGGGTATATAGAGAGAAAAGGAGTGGGCCGAAGACAGACCCTTGGTGTACACCAACTGAGAGTGGGATAGAAGTAAAGGAGGATCCACCAGAACAAACACTGAAAGAGCAACCAGGATAGCACAGAGCCCTTAAAACCAAGTGAGGAAAAGGTGTCGAGGAGAAGATGGTGGTCAACAGTGCCAAAAGCAGCAGAAAGGTCAAGAAGGATAAGGATTGAGTAAAGGCCCTTGGATTTTGCCAAGAACAGGTCACTGGTCAATAGAATGTAAAGGACAAAAGCCAGATTGCAGTGGATCCAGAAGGGCTGAGGGGAGATAAAGTCAAGGCAATGGCGGTGAACTGCACATTCGAGTAGTTTAGATATGAATAGGAGGAGGGAGATGGATCAATAACACAGGTACACTATCAAAAAACTGCCTCCAGTTTTGCAACTGATTCCTATAGATTTTGGGGTGCTGAATCCAGGAAAAATAGCCAAAATGTTCCATCACGTCACGTTTTCTTGCAAAATTAGATTTCTTATCCATATAAGGAATGTTCTCATAATTTCTTTTTAGCCGACTGCAGTTTATTTTCTTGGCCCAAAATAGAGGTTGTAATGGTTAACTAACTAGAAACACTCCCTCATGATATTTTAGAGTGTTTTGTATTCATTTTATACATTAACAGGACAATTGGGAGGCGGGGGGCTAAATCCAGTACTCGCGCTGGCGCATGTTCTTTCCTGTTCGCCTCGCCTCGTTCGCTCGCTCAAACACGGTGGTTGCGACATGAACGTTCCTGTCAAATTTCAGTTTCTTGCAAGTTCATTATTACCTTTTGTTTGCTCAGTCGTAATCCAGCTTTATTCCGAAGTGGTTCACTACAGTTGTAGTTTGCAGTGCTGTGTATTTGTGATGGCTCACAGAGCCAGAGGTTGCGTCAACTCTCCGGACAGTTTTTGTTTTATTTGTGGGGAATATACCGTGAAAAAGCGGCAGAGGAACATTTCTGCATTTATTAAAAAAGTATATTTCGCCTATTTCAGTTTGAAGTTAGGCGATCAAGACAAACCGTGGGCTCCTCACAAAGTGTGCAAGACATGTGAGGAAGATCTACGCTTATGGATGAAAGGTAAAAAACAAGCATTTCGTTTCAGAATATCTATGATGTGGCGTGAACAAAGAGACCACAGCAGTGACTGCTATTTTTGCTCTTGCATCGTGAAGGGATACAACTTAAAAAATAAGAACGTAATAAGTTACCCCAACCTTCCCTCAGCAATTAGGCCTATGCCTCATAGCAACGAAGTACCTGTGCCTGAACCACCAAAATCTTTGGATCATATTTGTGTGGACGGTTCTGATCATGATGAGACTCATCAGATGGCTTTTTCCCGATGAGTCTAGTACTTCCGAGTTTGAAACTGAACCAGATCCGAAACCTGAACTTTTCTCTCAAGCTGAAATGAATGATTTAGTCTGGGATTTAGGACTCCCAAAAGATGCTGCCCAACTGCTAGGTTCTCAGATTAAACAGAAAAATCTATTGTCACCAGGAACAACTTTTTATTGGTACCGCAACCGCGAGACACAATTTTTGAAGTATTTCAGCAAAGAGGAAGATTTGGTATTTTGCAACGATATATACGGAGTGATGGAAAAGTTTAAACTCAAGTATGATCCTGCTGAATGGCGGCTGTTCATTGATTCGTCAAAAGACAGCATAAAAGGTGTTCTTCTTCATAATGGCAACACATTCGCTTCAGTTCCTATTGCTCACTCTGTTATTCTCCAAGAAAAGTACGAGAATTTGGCCCTGATTCTTCAGAAGATTCGTTATGATGAGCATAAGTGGATGATTTGTGGAGACTTTAAAATTCTATCCATGCTATTAGGGCAGCAATCCGGTTTCACCAAATATCCCTGCTTCCTTTGCTTGTGGGATAGCCGGGCCCGCGACTTACACTGGGGGAAAAAAGACTGGCCAATTCGGGAGTATTTGAGACCCGGTGAGAAAAATGTTCTTCATGAGAGCTTGGTACCTCGTGATAAAATTCTATTACCACCTCTCCACATTAAGTTGGGTCTCATTAAGCAATTCATCAAGTCCCTTCCAAAAGATGGTGAGTGCTTTCGGTACCTTTGCTCAAAGTTCCCCCGACTTTCTGAAGCAAAGCTAAAGGAAGATGTGTTTGTTGGCCCTGATATAAGGAAACTCATTTCAGATGGAGCATTCGCTGAAACGATGTCTGAGAAGGAAAAAGAAGCCTGGGATTCCTTCAAGGATGTTGTTCTCAAATTCTTGGGGAACAGGCGGGATGAGAACTATAAGGATATTGTTGCCAGGATGCTCAATGCCTTCAAAGAACAAGGCTGTAACATGAGCCTGAAAGTCCATTTCTTGCACTCCCATGTGAACTACTTTCCCGAAAACTTGGGGCGTACAGTGAAGAACAAGGTGAAAGGTTTCACCAGGACATCAAGGACGCAGAGAGAAGGTACCAAGGAAGATGGAACACCACTATGATGGCTGATTTCTGCTGGTTGCTGCTGCAGGAAACCCCAGATGAAAAATACGCCTAGCAGCGCACCAAGAGAAGCATTCGGGGGAAGAAGAAACGGGCCCACCAGGAGATTGATTGACCCAAGAATGACTTTAAAATCTAAACTGTGTTGACAAATATCGTGTTTTTACTAAACTTTGAAATAAAAATTTGCTAGTTATTACCACAGTGTCGGATCTCATTTATTAGAATTTTATTTTCACACCATCGGGTGTTTGTCTTCATGTATTGCAATGGTGCGGTTTGCGTTTTCTATTCTTACATACATACCTGTACAACATTTTTTGCACATTTCTTTGCTTTGCTTTGTGTCTAACCTCGCTCTTATATGCTCAATGTTTGTGCACATGTATGTGGCTGTTTTAAGTGCAGACAATTTTGCTACCATCACAGTGTGTTTTGTTGACATTACTCTATTCTTATGTGCTGCCTTGTTACAATTTTCTTTATTCTTATTTGAATAACTACTAAACAATTAGTATAAAGAATTCATCCAAGAAACTTTTATCTCGATCGCACTCAATCTGAAACATTCACCTCAAACTGCTAACCCAATGTAGCAAAAAATCTGTACGTGATGGAGCAAATTGGTTACCAGATTTGGATTCAGCGCACCAAAAAACATAAAAATCAATCGAAACATTAGAGGCAGTTTAAAAAAATTTTTTTAGTGTACCTGTGTAATTAGAAGGATAGGAGGGTCTAGTGAAGATTTATTGAAGGCTTTATTGAAGGCTTTATTGAAGGCTCCTGGGGCAGTTGCAGTGGACGGCAATAGGTTGAGAATATGAGAGATGGAAGGGATGATAGTGGAGGAGATGGAGTTAATACGGCAGGTGGGGATAGGATCAGAGGAGCAGGTAGTGAGTTTAGAGGAGGAGAGGTGATGAGAGGTTTCCTCATCGGAGATATTAGAAAAGGAAGAGAGGGTAGCAGAGGTTCAGGGGAAGTATTCGGAGTGAAGAAGGGGAAGAGAGGATGGAGCTGATCTTGTGGAGAATTGAAGTGTAATCTTGTGGACTTTGTCATGGAAGTATTCAGCCAGGGCTTGAGCAGAAAGGGAAGCAGGGGTTGGAGGTAGAGGCACCTTGAGGAGAGATTTGAGAGTTGTAAAGAGACAGTGAGAGTCAAAGGCAAGAGAGCTGGTCAGATGGACATAGTAGTTTTGCTTGGCAAGTATTCAGGCTGATTGGAAAGAGGCAAGCATGAATTTGAAGTGAAGAAAGTCAGCAAGGGTGCGGGATTTGAGCCAAATGCACTCAGCTGAGCAGGCATAGGAATGTAGATAATGGGTAGTCGAAACCAGCTAGGACTGAAGTACAGTATGCCTCACAGGACATAGCATGGGGGGATCATCCAGAGCAGAGGAGAGTGTAGACTTATAAAAACTACTGACTCATCAACAGACTTAGATGGCATAATGTAGGAAAGAGGAGATGAGACAATAGTGGAACTTATATGTGCCCACCCTCTTTGAGGCCAGTCCCATGGTATTTGGAATGATTGATCTGGATATCTAAGACTGCATCCAGACAGCCTTTCTAAAATGTGCCTTTACGTGTTGAGAGTATAAGTTTCAGAGAGGTTGATAAAAGTCATCTATCTAGGTGAGGACTAACTTTTTGTGGACAGACTTGTTTATTTATTAGCATTTAGTTCATACCTTTCCAGTGGTAGTTCAAGGTGAGTTACATTCAGGAACATAGGTATTTCCCTGTCTCCAGAGGACTCATAATCTAAGTTTATACTTGAGGCGACAGAGGGTTAAGTGACTTGCCCAAGATCACAAGCCGTGCCAGTGAGATTCAAACCCTGGTTTATCTGGTCTGAGGTTCTGAATTGGTGCTAAATCTGATAATGGAAAGTACAGCTAAATTCTAAGTATCATGTGCTCCAAATATTTTTCCCCCAAGCACATAATGTTTGAAAACACACTGAATAAAGGTAAAATATCTCCTTTGAGACCTGATTTTCTCCTGTTATTCACAAAATGGAGGTCAAATTCATTAAGTGATGAAATGAGTTCTCTGGGAGTTATTTTATTGTTTTTTAAATGTACAAATTGCCTACATATGCAAATAGTGATTTTAGAAAGCTGATTATTTACAGTGGCGATTCACACCATGCGGAGAGGCATTACTAGAGTATGTAAAAGGAGTCGTTTGAGCAGGCCTAAAATATCAATATGCATTTTAAAATGGAAATGCTGATGGAATAAAAACATTTTCTATGTTGACATTTACATCTGTCCTGAGGAACACATACATGCCTGCTTGAAAGGATAGGTTCTAATACTGAAGCCAGCACCTCTCCAATCCCCCTGACATTAAAACCTACTTCCTGATCCCCAACATTAATTCTCCTCCCTTATTTGAAAGCTTAAACCCTAGTGGTAGTACCTCAAGAATACCACTAGGAGTCAGAAGTGCCATATTTAAAAACATTTATCCAGTTAACTCTTCCCCTCTCCAATCCCCCTGACATTAAAACCTACTTCCTGATCCCCAACATTAATTTTCCTCCCAGAGAGATAAGAAGAGAACCAAGACAGTACAGGGCCTTTAAAATCAAGAGAGGATAAAGTGTCAAGGAGGAGGAGGTGATCAACAGTATCAAAAGCAGCAGAAAGATTGAGAAGTATGAGAACTGAATAAAGGCCTTTGGACTTAGCGAGGAACAGAGGTGGGAGGGGATGGGATCTGGGCCAAGCAGGGGTGAGTCAGCATGGCAGGACATACAGGGCCATTTCAGGTCACAGCCCAAAAGGAATGTGCTGCTTATTCCATCTCAAAGATACCCTTGAGGTATACCAACTGAGAGAGGGATGGCAGTAGAAGAGGAACTTCCAGAACAAACACAGAAAGAGCGATTGGAGAGATAAGAAGAGAACCAAGACAGTACAGGGCCTTTAAAACCAAGAGAGGATAAAGTGTCAAGTAGGAGGAGGTGATCAACAGTATCAAAAGCAGCAGAAAGATTGAGAAGAATGAGAACTGAATAAAGGCCTTTGGACTTAGCGAGGAACTGGAGACTTTGGCACGAGCCATTTCTGTAGCATGAAATGGAGGAAAACCAGATTGAAGTGGATCAAGGAGGACTTGAGAGAAGAGAAATTCGAGACAGTGGTGTGCAATTGCACGTTCAAGAATCTTGGAAATGAATGGGAGAAGGGAGATGAGTCAATAATTAGAAAGATAAGTAGGGTCAAGTGAGAGTTTTTTGAGGAGAGGAGTGATTACAGCATGCTTGAAGGTTGCAGGGAAGGTTGCAGTGGAAAACAAAAGGATGAGAATATGTGAGATGAAAAGGATGATGGAGGCAGATATGGAGTTGAGTAAATGGGTGGGGATAAGATCCGAAGAACAGGTAGTGAGCTTAAAGGAGGAGAGAAGAAGAGAGCTTTCTTCATCAGAGATTTAGGAAAGAATGAAAGGATGATAGTGATTGAGGGGAAAAGTTGGTAATAGAGAGGGGGAAGAGGGGTGAAGAAGATTTAGTGGGGAACTGAAGAGTAATCTTATGCACTTAGTCATGGAAATAGTCTGCTAGGGTTGGGCAGAGAAAGAAGGAGGGATTGGAGGTGGAAGTGCCTTAAGAAGAGAATTGAGAGTAGAAAAGGGGCGGTGAGGGTTAGAGGCAAGACGGTTAGTCAGATAGAGAAAATAGTTTTAATTAGCAAGTGCAATGGCAGACTGGAAAAAAGAAAGCATGAATTTGAAGTGAAAAAAAATGAGAGAAAGTGTGGGATTTGAGCCAAGTGCGCTCATCTGAGTGGGCAAAGGCACATAGGTAGCGGCTAGTTAAAGACAACTAGGGTTGAGGTGAGGTGCGCCTCAAAGAATGTGGAATGGGCGGAGCAAGAGTATCCAGAGTAGAGGAGAGAGTATTATAGGAAGCTATGGCTAAATCAACAATCTTAGAGGACAAAGTGGAAGAGATGAGAGTAGTAGATAGAGTCAGTGGATCAATAGCATGATGATTCCTAAAAAGATAGGAGGAGATTGGGAAAGATTTAGTGGGGGAGTAATGAAGAGTGAAACTTAACAGGTTATGGTCAGATAAGGGAAGAGCGGAGGTATGGAAATTAGAAGGTAAACCAGTGATCGAGACATGCCCTGTGCATATTGCAAGGTCAGGTACATGCACAAACAAGGATGTTCCTGAATTGCATGGTCTTAGAAATTGGCACTTGGACATGCTGGATGACATGTTTCTGAAAGGGGGTGATTATGTTATGAGACTTGCACATTCCAGCCTGCCATTTCAGATACCCACATGCAGCAGCTGGCCAGTAATATGTCTGGAATATGTATTTATATGCAGTGTTCTTCGGCCAGAAAATATTAACTATGACGATGAAAGTACATATTTCACTTCCCTCTGGAAGCATTGCATCTATGAAACAAGCACTCTTTTGCATCTTATTCGTAGTCAGGAGCAGGTATAGGTATGGACGCCTCAACAACCAAGGACAGGCATGCTTGTGTTATTCTGAAATCATACTGTGATGTGCTTCTCCATTGCTCCACCCAGGCCATACTTTCACCATGCCCCCATGCTACATGGACATTCTTGTGCCAAGAGCATCTATATTACCTTCATTTCTAAAACGGATCTGTGGATGCCTATGTGATTTGCACGTCTGAATGTTTGTTTTCAGGTTCCAAATCATGAATAGAGCTTCTAAAATATCCCTCTCACTGAGGGTAATTTTATAAGGAGGGACCTACTTTTACACCTGAAAATAGATACCATAAAGGGGTATTTTAATCATTTATGCATATAAATTGCAGTTTACACATGTACTTGCTTGGACCTGAGGTCGCCAACAGTGACTGAGGGAACAATTATGTTTATTTCAGTGGTGTCTAACATTGCCTAAAAAATTCTAAAGAGTTATTTCACTTAGCTCCTTAATTGGTTCCTGTTCTACATGCAGTTTTGTGAAATTCGGCACTTAGAGTATGCATGTATATTTTAAGATTGGCAATTAGAAGTGTAGTTACTAGTGCTTATAGGTGTAAAGTAAGAATGTGCATTCATGTGCAGACATTCACTTTGTTTGGGCATTTAAAGTTTAAAGTGTCTGAAAATTGTTTATATGCACATTAACTACTAATTAATGTGTACACAATCAAACTACAGACCTGTGAGCCTTACCTCGGTGGCGGGAAAAGTCATGGAGGCACTCCTGAAAGAGCGAATAGTGAACTTTCTCAAAACCAACAGGTTGCAAGACCCCAGGCAACATGGTTTTTTTTTTTTTTTTTTTTTTAATTATTTATTTAACTTTTAATACAGCAAAAGACAACCACACAATACTTACAACAAACACCCACCCCATCCACCCCCCACCCCAAACCCCCCATCTCCATGTGAATAGGCAAAAAGAAGGCATACAAGTTTAGACTACAAAGCCCAAATCTACACAAAAGTAGGGAAATAAGCTGAAAGAAGAAAAAAGAAGAAAAAGAGACAAGGGACAAGCATCCAGTGGGCTTCCCCAAACAACTATACTCGGATTTTGGCGGATGCAGTATAACTATCTAACCAGTACCACTTGTCTGAGGAAGTGAACTGTTCCTCAGCGCTCCCCCACTTCATAAGATTACCAGAGTGATCCTGCGCCTTCTCGAAACTGGCATACAAACAGACCATGTTCCACCATTGATGGAAATCTAGCTTGCTGGAATCTTTCCAGCAAACTAGAATGAGTTTCAAAGCTATGGCCACTAAAAAGTCCAACAAGAAATGTTTTCCTTTCATGCCAGAGAAGTCGCTCAGGGAAGAGCGCAGTATCACCACCTGCCAAGTGAGAGGAGCCCGAAAGCCCAGGATCTTCTGTATCCTTTCCCAAACAGAGATCCAGAAAGAATGAACATGAAGGCAATCAAAGAACATGTGCTTATAAGTACCGGGGCATAGGTTACAAGACCAGCATAGATTACCCGTTCCCGGCTGCCACCTAGCTAGCCGAGCAGGAGAAATATATGCACGGTGCAGCAAGAAATATAAGGTTTGAGTCATACCTGCAGCTTTAGAGACCCTAGTGACCTTAGAGCAGATGCGTGACCAGTCCTGGGGAGAAATAAAAACACCAAGATCAATCTCCCAACCCCTGCGGCTGCCACTAGGGATTGTGTCTCCCTCCCCCAAAAAAGCGTAAAATTTGGACGCAGCGCCGGGTTTGCGGGAGTAAGTAAGAGCCAACTCCTGCACGCCCCAGGTCTGCGAGATATCCAGGTGGGACACTCCCGCCGCTGAGAGGCAACTAATTAACTGGAGCCACTGGAAAAAACTAGTTGCAGGTAGCGAGAACTCCTGTTGCAGACGGGCCCAGGGTTTCCAGGCCCCGTCCTGACACAATTGGCCGACAGTCCAGATGCCGCGTTGCTGCCATTGTCTCCAAGCGACGGTTTTTTGTCCAATCTTGAACAAAGGATTATACCAAATTGGCAATGAGAGAGATACAGGGCTGACGGGGTCCATAGCGCCCGCCAAAATATGGAAAGCCTCTTGCGTGGCCATGACAACGTCTAGAGCTGCAGAGGATGCTCGACATTTCATACCAAGCAGTAAGTGTAATGGGATTGGATCAACCAGACGTTTCTCCACCTCAACCCAAACCGGCGAGGAGCCCCTACTGTCTCTAAAGCACCACAGCGCTCCTTGCTTAAGCAGGAAAGCCAAATGATACTTACGAAAATCGGGGAAGCGCACCCCACCCTCTTCTTTGGACGCTTTAAGTTTGTTAACCGCGATTCTAGAGGGCTTTCCCTGCCACAAGAAGGCCGTAACTAACCTCTCCCAGTCTTTATAGACTCTCTGCGGGAAGGAGAGCGGCAACATCTCAAGGATGTAGTTTATCTTTGGGACGAGAGTCATCTTAATAGATTCCAAGCGCCCCCACCAGGATAAATGCAAAGGGGACCATTTAACGGTAAAAGATCGGATCAGTTCACTGATATGTCCACAATTAAGAGAAACAGTCTCCGCAATGGAACCACAGAAGCGGACCCCGAGATACTTGATCGCATTCCCCTCCCATACAAAGGGGAAATCACCAACATGTGCCGAAAAAGTATCCCTATTCATGGGAAAAGCCACAAATTTGGTCCAGTTGATCTTGTACCCGGAGACCCGCGAGTATTTAGTAATGACTTGAAATATCTCTGCCAAGCAGGCAACATGGTTTTACCGAAGGACGATCTTGCCAAACAAATCTGATTGAGTTCTTTGACTGGGTGACCAGGGAGCTAGATCAGGGGCATGTGATGGATGTCATCTATCTAGATTTCAGCAAAGCCTTTGATACTGTTCCTCATAGGAGGCTTATCAATAAACTCGGTAGCTTGGGGATGGATCCTAAGATGGTAAATTGGATCAGAAATTGGTTGACTGACAGACGACAGAGGGTGATGGTAAATGTAGCTCACTCGGATGAAGGGAAGGTGATTAGCGGGGTGCCCCAGGGGTCAGTCGTGGGCCCGGCACTGTTCAATGTATTTGTGAGTGATATTGCTGAAGGACAGAATGGAAAACTCTGTCTTTTTGCAGATGACACAAAAATTTGCAACAGGGTGGACTCCCCCGAGGGAGTGGTTAACATGAGGAAAGATCTACAAAAGCTGGAAGAATGGTCTAATGCTTGACAATTAAGATTTAATGCGAAGAAGTGCAGAGTCATGCACCTGGGAAGCAGAAATCCAAGGGAAATGTATGCGATAGGGGGCGAGAGGTGGTGTGCACGGATCAGGAGAAAGACCTTGGTGTGATTATTTCTGAAGATCTCAAGGTGGCAAAACAGTGCGACAAGGCAGTGGCAAAAGCCAGGAGGATGTTGGGCTGCATACAAAGAGGAATCACCATCAGAAAGGAAGAGGTACTTATGCCACTGTACAAGTCACTGGTGAGGCCTCACTTGGAATACTGTGTTCAGTTTTGGAGACCGTATCTTGCAAAGGATGTAAAAAGACTGGAAACTGTTCAGAGGAAGGCGACCAAAATGATTTGGAGCCTGCGTCAGAAGCCTTATGAGAAGAGACTTGAAGACCTAAATATGTATACTCTGGAGGAGAGGAGGTACAGGGGAGATATGATTCAGAACTTTAAATACTTAAAGAGTATTAATGAACAAACAAGCCTCTTATAAAGACAAGGAGTGGTGGGTTTACCCCTAAACAGTGACATGGGGAGTGGTGGCCTGCATGGAGCGGCAGGTGCACCTACTCTTGCCATCGTGCTGGACAGACTAGATGGACCATGCTGGTCTTTATCTGCCGTCATTTACTATGTTACTATGTTACTATGTTAAACCACCAACTCCGGGGTCCCACTCCATATAAGCCTGCAAGTTCTGAATTGGACAGGTGAGCAGCCACTCTGCCCTGCATAACACCACCCACTCACTCCTGCAAAACTGGTCAGTCTTAGACCGATGCACCAGAATACGGACCTGCGATGAACCCACTGTAACATATCTCCTATCTAACCGCCCGGCCACCCACCTTCCCTGAGCATGGTACCAGCTTGCTCACTCTAAATGCTCCAAAGAAGGCAAGCAAAAAGGCTGCCCAAAATACCACATCTCGTACGCAGAGGCGGTAACCTCGGGGAAAGCCTCCCATATCAAAATCAATATATCATGAGACACGGGGCGCCGCCGATCAGTGAGAGCTGCAGCCCCCTTTTTCCACCCTGCCAACAACCACCAGACCACAACAGAGGTCCTCGGATTGCCCCACCCCTCTATCCTACAGTAAAAAGAAACCCAGACAGGACTGATCTTACCAAATATCTGGACCAGCCGTCGGCCTTAGCCTGAACAATAAATCTTCCTAGTATCTCGTCCGTCAACCTGCCTCCTGCTCAACCCAAAGCTGACAGCAACTCACCCACCCTCCTATAGCCCCGCTGGTAAGATAGCGAGGTCACGGGTGCCACTGAGTACTGCAGTAATACGACTACTCCCGGATCCCAACCTGCCAAAGGTGGGCAGGTACCTGCACAGCCTCTGCATTCACTTCGGGCACCAACTGACAAAACTGTGACCATTGAAAACAAGCGAGCGAGTCAGCTATGCTGTTAAATACACCCAGTATATGCCACACATGAGCTGTCACATTAAGCTGTCAGCAATACAGGAGAAACACGTGTATCAGCGCCACCACCTGCAGACACTTAGGAAATTGTCTGTTAATAACCTCCACAACAGCTGCGTTATCACATCAAAATACCACACGTCGGTTTCACGGTCGCTCAGGCCAGAGCACCATGGCAGCTACAAGGGGAAACAATTCCAGGAAAGCAATGTTGAGTGTGAACCCAGAAGCATGCCAGGCCGCCGGCCATGCCTCCGCACACCACAACCCCTGGCAATAAAGGCTGAAACCTTGCCCTCCCCGCTCCATCAGAGAACAACTGCAGTTTTGCATTGGAGACTTCCTCCAACTGCATCACAGCACAGTCATTATAATCGGCCAAAAAAGTGTTCCAAATGCACAAGTCCTCCCACATACCCAGCGAAACCCAAATGTAGTGGTGAGGTTTACGCACTCCTGCCATAGACAGAGCCAAACATCTCAAAAAAGGGCACCCCATCGGAATAGCCCAGCACGCAAAATTGAGATGCCCCACTAGCGATTGCATGACATGCAATGTCACTTTCCGTGCTTCACCGACCTCCGCTACTAAATTGCGCACTTAATAACCTTTGCGTGAGGCAACCATACCTCAAGAGCTACTGAATCAATTCTATCCCTAAAAGCATCAAGCACGTGACTGGTCCTACAGTCTTTTCCTCTGCCAAAGGCACCCCAAACTCAGAAGCCATCTCCGCAAAGGTCGTCTATAGCATCGCACAAATGTCTGACTGGTCTGGGCCAACAAATAAAAAATCATCAAGTTAGTGCACCACATTAGAGAACGCCATTTTCTGTTCGACAACCCAGTGCAAAAAACTGCTGACCAATTCAAAATATGCGCATGAAATAGCACAACCCATTGAAATAAAACCGGCCCTCAAACTGAAAGCCCAATAACTGAAACGCGGAAGGATGAACTGGAAGGAGAAGAAAAGCAGACTCACTGTCCACCTTCGTCATAAGGGCCCCCAATCCACAGTGCTGCACCAACCCGACAGCGCTGTCAAAAGACGCATAGTGCACAGTACAATGTTCAGGAGGTATGTGATCATTCACCGAACCCCCCCCCCCCCCCCCGTCGGGGAAAATAGATTGTGAATAAGTTTGAACTTGCCCGGGTCCTTCTTTGGTAACACCCCTAAGGGAGAGATGATAAACAGCTGAAAAGGAGGCAATCCTGTGAAGGTCACACTGCGACTTAATCTTCGATCTCACAAACTCCCCAAAGCGTCAAGCTGATGGCACGTTTGGAGAAGAAATGTCCCGCATGTACCCCTAAAATATGAAACCCATGCATGAAGCCGTCGAGCATCCGCCCACCCAATTCCCCATAGGAGTGGAGGAGTGGCCTAGTGGTTGGGGCAAGGTACTTCAGGCCGGAAGGTCGGTGGTTCAAATCCCACTAGAGGACAGCAACCTTGGGCCGGAAGGACTGGGGTTTCTAGTCCCACAGGTGCTCCTTGTGGTCTTGGGCAAGCCACTTAACCCTCCATAGCCCATGTTCCCTGCAAAATAGTTATCTCCAAGTTATAATGCCCTGTTCAATGTAATTTCAGTTTGTTCAATGTAAACCGCACTGATGCAGAATAGCGCAGTATATAAGAGAATGTAAATAAATAAATAAAATAAATAAATAGGCCCATAGCCAGGGCCTCATGACCTCCACCCTCACAGGAGTTGAGGCCAAGCTAAACAAAGGTCGTTCACTTAACGGGCAGGGGGGGTATCAGCCACACCCTTCCAACTGCACTTGACTGCTGCGTGACCACCCTCACAAAGGGAACAGGCGTGCCTAAACTTGCAGTCAGGGAAAGGACAGGACAACTTTTTGAAGCGCCAACAGACATCCGATGCCTCTGTGGCTGTTTTTGCGGAGCCCACTCCAACCGCGCTCCAAAAGAACTGACTCTTCCCCGTAGCCCTTGGAGTTCCACCCCGAGCCACTGCCGTTCTACTCCCCGTCGGCCCTCGCTTAGCTGACATCTGTGTAAGCCAAAGATTGATGTCCTTCATCCCCCATGACAACTGAGTATTCTCCTCCATCCTATCATGAAAATCTTCATCATAATTCAACCAGGCCCAACCTTCATGAGCCTGTAATGCTGCCAGTATGGTATCTGCATAGGCCAAGAGCTCCCCATATTGCCCTGGGAAATAATGACCCCACACACTGGCAAGGCGAAAAAAGACCCATACCTGGTTGAGGGTATTCCTGGAGACTTTTCGAATCCTCCCTGCCTTCTCGTCCTCTTTTTGCTTCTTACAAACTCTCTCCAGACCACGTCTGCCCCTCCAACAAACGAAAAATATCGATGAATCGCCACCACTTTATCTTATGGTGCAAATTCCGTGGATCATCCTCCCACAGTTTCATGTAAGCCACCAATTAGATGTACCCCTCCGCGTCTCCTTGTGCGACACACCCGCTGCTGCGGGCGGTGGCAATGAAGAGTCGGACGAAGATGACGATGAAGACGATGCACGCCGACACCTATGGGAATATTTGTGCTTGTTCTTTGCTTTTTTTCCCCGCACCTAACACTGCCGACTCACCCATGGCACCACCCAGCCCGGCCACAATATGCTCATCTGCTGAAAGGGACCCCAGACGAAGGACTTCCTGGCTCGAGCCCTCCTGTGCCGTGACATCCTGGTCCGGCCTCTCAGATTGCCGCTGGCGGGATACTTCTGAGCAGGTTCGATCACACTCTGCCCCTCCCCTGGGCATCTCTGGAACAACCTGTGGGCAAAGAGAAGACACACCAAAAACTGTACAAGCAGGAGAACCCCATTGCACATAAGATGTTCCCTGACCACTTGTGTCCCACAAGCTTGGCCCACCATAACTCCCTGCTCCCGGACCACCAATCCCCCCAAGCTGCCATCCACCATACTCACTGCCCCAGTTCCAGTGACACCCAGAGGTTTGTGGCCCCTGCTTTAATGGCGGAGGGGGCGTCACCCCAGGTCCACCAGCCACCCTGCCAGGGCAACCTGCCCATCTGGCATCCCCAGGTAAATTACTCCCCCACCCACTTCCCTCTGCCTCCCCCCTAAGACTCCTGTTCACCTCCCCTGCATAAAACCCCTGCCCTGCATTGTTTGGCCCACTTTCTGGCTTCCCACTGGAGCTCTGGGCTGTCAAAGTGCCATCACTGCTCCGCACACTCTCATTCCCCCCAGCAGAATCCCTTCTCCAGGCCTTCCTCACTGCCTACCCACAGCCCCCCTCCTATCCCCCCACCAGCCACTGCCCCTCTGACTCCCTATTCTATTCCTGCCAATTCTCCCCCTCACACGATCCCCCAAACTAACTGCCCTCCCCAGCCCAATGTCTGCCCCATCCAGGCCTCCAACTACTGCTGCTGTTCCACCCCGGCCTCTGGCCATTCTCTGCTTCCCCAATCTGCTCCTCGCAGTAGAGCCTGGTCTCGATCTCCCCCTCTCCACATCCCCCCTGGGAGCCAAGCTGTCCTTTGCATCTGCCGCAGCTCCCACCCCCCACGCTGAGGACACTGCGCCAGCTTACCCCTTTTTCCACCCTTTGACTCCTTTAAACCCTGCATGCTAACTCCCCACCTCTAAAAGCTGACGAGGCCGTCCACCGCTGCAAAGCCGATCTTCAAGACAAAGCTAACCTTCGACTCAAGGCGAAGCCGACCTTCGACTGCTGCTCTGGCTGGGTGGGAGCGCAGAATCTGTTCTTGCCACTCCCCCAGCTAGCCAGAGCACCATGCGCCACCAATGAAATCACCCTGCTCCCTCATGCAGGACAATTTCAAATGCCGCCACTGCCATCGCTAAGTTACGCTGCACTCTCCCTCCCCCTCCCCCCCCCGCAAAGCGTCTCCTCATCGTGTTGGGCTGCAGGAGTCAGGGCACCCTGGCCCTGCAGCCCGCTCCATATCCAGACATTCTTCGCAAACTAGGGTTTCATATTTTCTGTTAAAATTGTTTCCAAATTTAGGAGCTTAGGAGTCATGCACTAAAATTTAGTTCTGTCATTCATTTTAAGTTTTCATACCTAATTTAGGTGCTTAGAGCTGAAAATTTGTGCTAAGCTGCAAACATTTTTCCTTGCCCTACTTCGTCCCCATTGCCATCCACTTTTGAGGATCCTAAATTTAAGAGACTTATGAAACAAGAAACATAAATTTAGGACCTCAGCCCCAGCAAATCTTTATAAAGGCCTATTTGGAATCCTAACTCAGAAATCTGAGAGCCTAAACCCTTTGAATATTGGCCTCAATAAGTAAAACAAGTTCAGTTATGCTTATGCAAGTCAGTTAGGATAGATAGAATCCCACCACCCATATTTCTTAGAATGAAGGGTCAGCATTCCAGTCAGTACTAGCTTATGACCAATCAGTTTTCTGAACAGTTGTATATTTACAAGAGGATATGAAGAAATGGTAATTAATGGCATGAAGAAAATGTGTTCAAATAAACAGAGCCATATGTTCTTATACCATTAATTAGTTTCCTCTCAGATCCTCTTTTTCTAACAATATTCCATCTGGATCTGTAATATATAGTAGCATAAGACTCTTATTTTATTGTGCATTTTACAAGGAAACAATTACTGTCTCCTTTTCAGAGTCAATATCCGTGGAAGTATATTCTTGTCTTTAAATAAATCTGAAATATCTTTAACTAAACTAGATAAATTAAATAAACTAGAAATTGAAGCCTAGAATGCACCTCTAGAGGCACAAGATAATATACTTCAGAAAAGAACCTCAAACAGGGTGAAGCATTTTTTTAGGTCAGAGTATTCCATCGATTTCTGATCAGGATATTAGGAGGAAACTTGAAAACATTACAGAAACATTGCAATCTGAAATGATCACGAAGGAACACAATAGGCATTAGTTCTCTCACTCATTATCATTACCAGACATGGGGGGCTCTGAAGCAAAAGTTATTATGCACATTGAGGTTATTTAGCATGCATCAGGAATAACAGTCCATGCATTAAGGCTCTATCATTTACCTAAACTGATCAGAGAACATTATCTGGTATGTGCTAAAATTAGCATATGCATACAGATAAATAAAGGAATGTCAAGACAGAGTCTTTAGTAACCACATACAAAACAAGGTGGCATGTGTGGCTAATCTTCTATCAGCCTCAATATGCTCATATAACGCCTCTTCTCAAGTCGCTTCATTGGCTCCCTATCCATTTCCTTATCCAGTTCAAACTTTTCCTACTGGCCTATTAGTGCATTCATACTGCTGCTCCTCACTACTTTTCCTCTCTTATCTCTTCCTATTTCCCTCCTCAGGAACTCCACTCTTCTGGCAGATCACTTCTATCTGTGTCCTTCTCTCCTACTGCCATCTCCAGACTTTGATCCTTCCACTTTGTTGCTCCTTATGCCTGGGACAAACCATCCGAGTCTGTACATCAAGCTTCATCTCTGGCCCTTTTCAAATCCAGGCTGAAAATTCACCTCTTTGAGGATGCTTATGGATCCTGATTCACTTAATCTCCTATGTGTTTCCCTACAATTCCCCTGGATATATCCTTGTCCTCAGCTGTTATATTATCCGTCTTGACTATACTGTAAGCTCTGATGAGCAGGGACTATCTTTTACAGGCATCTGTACACCTTCTGTCATTTACTTGGATGTGATCAGCTGTTAAGCAAATTAAGCAAAAACAAAACAGAGAGACAAAGATCCAGTAAGAACTGCAAGGGGAAATAGAAAGTACATTTTTTCTTAAATATTTATTGAGTAATAACTTTCTTTAAGTGTCTTAATAACTTTCTTTAACTTTTATTGAGTAATATGTGTTAAATTTAGGTCGAGTATTGATCCAGGCTGATCTTGCACAATCTTTAATATTTCACTCTTGCTCATTAGTGAGACGTCTGAGCCTGCATTTCATCCACCAGCTTTTTGAAGTTGGGTGAATATTGCGTGAGGGCCAGTCTCGGGGAATCCTGGAGATATTCATCTGTCATGTTGGAACGTTGTGTACTCTTTGTCATTTTCAGATGGGAAAATGCAGATTCACACAAATAAGTTGAACAGAAACAGGAGTGTACAGCTTCACTGCATCTTCTCAAGTTGGGAAATTTGTCTCTAGGCACTAGCTTCCAAAATGATTCTTGCTCAGCACGGGTCTTGAGAAAAATGTCATTTTTAATGGTTAATATTTTGTTTTCAAGAGATGGCTTGTTCAATGAGTAATTTTTACCGATAGCAGCTGCAGATTCTTTAATGTCCACATCTACTTTGAATGGATATGACAAGTACTCCACAACTGTTCCAATCTTTTGGAAGTCACAGAATCTATTTTCAAATTCCTGGATAACAGAACAGATTTCTGTCACATACTTCTCGTTCTGAAAAACAAAATTTGGATATTGTCCCAGATGGTCCTGCGTATTAGGAAAATGAACAAAAGTGTCGTTTGTAAGGTCAGTCATCATTAGCTCAAATTTGCTCTTGTAGGATGAAACTGTACTCATCATCTTGTCAATGCATTTGTTTTTACCTTGTAGTTCAAGGTTCATATTACTTAGTTCACCTGTAAAGTCAGCGAGAAATGCCAGATCTCATAACCACTCTTCATCTTCCATCTCTGCTTGGTTATCTCCCCTCTCCTTCAAAAAACTTCTTATTTCATTCAGCAAATCACAAAATCTTTGCAGAAATTTGTGCTTACTTAGCCACCTTAATCTGTGTGCAAAATGATTTCCACTGCCCCTTCATCAAGAGTAAGATTGAAAAGCCGTCTTTGAAGTGATCTTCCATGAACTGAATTTACAATTTTGAAAGTGAAGTCCATGACAGTCTTTGTATTGAGTCTCTTGCTTGCCAAAACTTGCTGGTGAATGATGCAGTGGTAAGAAAGGAAATCTGGGAAGTCGTCATGCTGTCTACAGAGGGCTATGAAACCGTAAACCTCACGTGTCATTGCTCTTGCTCCATCAGTAGTGATGGAAACAAGTCTATGCAATGGAAGATTACACTTTGTCTCAAAAGAATGGAAAGAACTGAATATTTCCTGACCGGTAGTTCTCCCTTTTAAAGAAATCATTCCAAATAGTTCTTCTTTAACACTGAAGTCTTCAAATACCATCCGGATAAAGACTAGTAACTGGGCTATGTCTCATATGTCTGTAGAGTCATCCAGTTGGAGTGAGAAAACAACACAATTTGAAACATCCTCCAACAACTGTTCAGTTTGTCTCCACACATCTTTTCTATTCGCCGCACGACGGTGTTTCTTGACAATTGTACATTTTGAATAGCAGCTATGATCTCTTTCTTATTTTTAAATCCTTCAAAAAGATTGTCAGCTGCTTCAAGAAAACAATCTTTTACAAATTCCCCTTCAGTGAAAGGTTTGCATTTCTTTGCGATCAGGTTGCTGATCTTGAAGGATGCTATGGTTGCATTAACCGAATGTGACCTTGGCTTTGCCATCAACTGTTGCTGAGTAGCCAATTTTGATTTAAGTTCTTTGAGCTTCAGTTTACGAATTTCACTTTTGGGTGGAAAATCAGCATCAAACGTATTGCTATGCAGAGCTTTATCATGACTTTCCAGATTACTCTTTTTGGGCAAGGATACTGGGGTGTTACAAATTAGACAACAACACTTGTCTTTCACCATGATGAAGAAGTAGTCCATTTCCCATTCATCATGAAAGTGGTAGGTTTTGCTCTTCTTTGGAACACTCATCTTCGTTATACTGGGGTGGTGAGATGTAAGAAGGTCAAATCTGCTAAGTTAGTATAAACACTGGCTGAATCTGGTCCAAAACTCTCACTGTCCCAAAGTATTAAAGATCAACAGTAACTGAAGACCTCTGGATGATGTGCAATACAAGGACTGGAGATGCCAAAACCGCACATGCAGTTCTAAAAGTTAAAATAAGAATTCATCATACTGGCACCAATAATTAAATACCACCAAACAATCATCAAAAAAATTCAGAGCCAAGTGGGGCTGGTGATCTACCTCTGACCTCTCCGTGATCTACAGGTAGATTGTGATCTACCTGTTGGACATGCCTGCAGTATATTATCCTTTCAAGTCATGCTCAGAATTTACTGGCAGTTTTTCCAAGCTACCTCTCTCCCATTATAGAGGGAGAAGAGATGGAGATCAGATGATTAGTCTCACCCGAATTTGCTTTGTGATGATGATGATGATGACAATTCCAAAGTTCCATTGTCTCATTTCATTAGTCTTTCTTGTATCTTTTCAACAGCATGTCTCTGTGGATCTCAGGTAACATATATATGAGGTGGGAACACACAAGAATTCTATGAAACCTTTCCATTGGATATTGTTGTGTTGTCATCAGCAACACTTCTCTACAGTTGTTTTGGTAGAGCAAAAAAACAAGCGAGTGATGTTACTACTACTACTACTACTACTACTATTACTGAGCATTTGTATAGCACTACAAGACATATGCAGCACTGCACAGACATGTAAGAAACAGTCCCTGCTCATCAGAGCTTACAATCTAGTTTATCTAACACTCTGTATCTCCTGGTTCTTACTGAAATTTGGCTTCTCCCTGAAGACTCTGCTTCAGTCACTGCCTCTGTCACAGAGTTTACCTATTTTCCCATACACCTTGGCCCATTGGCCATGTTGGCAGTGGTGGGTTTCTACTTTCTCACTCCTACTAATTTCAGCCCCCCCCCCTTCTGCCTCCATCTAATTCCTTTGCTTCCTTTGAAGCCCATGCCATTCACCTATTTACTCCACTACCTATCTGGGTAGCTGCCATTTATTGACACCCCCTCTCCCCCCAACAAGTCCACTTCTGCCTTTCTTACTGACTTTGACTCCTGGTTTTTCTCTTTTCCAGATGCATCTTCCACTTCCCTTACTCTTGAGGGTATTAACATTCACATTGATGACCCTTCTTACCCTTATGCTTTAAAGGACCTTTTTCTAACCACTTCATTCAACCTCAAGCTGCGCTCTACTGCTCCTACTCACAAGCATGGCCACTGCCTTGACCTTGTCATCTCCTCCAACTGCTCCCTCTCCAACATCTCCACCTCAGTTCTTCCCTTATCTGATCATCACCTGCTAATCTTCGTCCTTAACCACTTCCCTTCTCTACCCGATCTCTACAAACATATTTAAGAGTCTTCACATTATCAACCCTTCAGCTCTCTCCATTGTTGTCTTATCACCTCTTTCCTCCACTCTGTCATCTGAGTCCATTGATAAGGCAGTATCTTCCTATAACACTACCCTCTTCTCTGAATGCACCGGTTCCTCCCATTCCACGTACTGAGGTATACCATATCTTAACCCTGGATGTCCTCAACAATGTACTACCTACATTTCTGGGCCTGCTCAGCTGAGCGCCTTTGGCTTAAATCACATACCCATGCTGACTACCTACATTTCCAATTCATGCTTACCTTTTTTCAGTCAGCCATAGCACTTGCCAAGCAAGAGTACTATGTCCATCTGACTAACTCTCTTGCCTCCAACCCTCACTGTCTCTTTGCTATGCTGAACTCTCTCCTCAAGGTTGCTCCTCCCCCAATCCCTCCTTTATTTTCTGCCCGGACCTTGGCTATTTCCATGACAAAGTCCAGAAATTAGCCTTGAATTTTGCGCAGGGTCACTTCCACCCTTTCTTCCCTATGACACTGCCAACTTCAGACTTCATTCATTCCACTTTACTGCTCCATACGCCTGGAACAAACTACCAGAGTTTGTGTGTCAGACTCTTTCTGTAGCCCTATTCAAATCCAGACTAAAATCTCACCTCTTCGAGACTGTTTTGGATCCTGATGCTCCTTACTCTCTTCTCCACTACTTATGTGTATCTTACCATACTCTAGTCCCCAGTTTTGTGGTGATGTTTTTTTCATCTTGAATAGATTGTACGGTCTGATGAGCAGGGCTGTGTCTTACATCTATATGTACAGCGCTGCATACGTATTGTAGCGCTATACAAATAGTAATAATAAGAACACTGATAATAAGAAAGCCAGATCTCCTGATATTCCTAGGCTTGTCAAACTCTTGAATGCATTATATCACCTAGTCTCTGAGTTATTTCAAACCACAATGACTGCAATTAGTGGGAAGGAACAAAAAATCTGTTCCCACTCCTACTACTGCTAATCATTTGTATAGCACTATAAGACATACCCAGCGCTGTACAGAGACATGCAAAAGACAGTCCCTGCTCATCAAAACTTAGAATCTAGTCAAGCCAGACACCACAACAACTGGGGACTAGGATATATCTAGAGCAGAGGTTCCCAACTCCAGTCCTGGAGGGCCAAACACCATTCAGGTTTTAAGGCTGTCCCTAATGAATATGCATGAGATACATTTGAATACAATGGGGACAGTGCATGCAAATGCATCTCATGCATATTTATTAGGGATAGCCTGAAAGCCTGAATGGTGTTTGGCCCTCCAAGACTGGAGCTGGGAACCTCTGATCTAGAGGAATGCTAAGGAAACACATAGTTGGAGAACAGGAGATTAAGTGGATCAGGATCCAAAAGCAGTTTCAAAGAGGTGAGTTTTTAGCGTGGATTTGAAAAGGGCCAGAGATGGAATCTGATATACTGACTCAGGTAGTTTGTTGCAGGCATAAGGAGCAGCATGGTAGAAAGATAGAAGTCTTGATTTGGCAGTGGAAGAGAAGGGCACAGATAGAAGCAATCTGCCAGAAGAGAGCAAGAGGTACTGCCTGCCCTGCATAAAGGAGTTGGGCTATTTATTCAATATTCCAATCAGATGCAGAAATGGAAGGACCCCAAATGAGATTAACTATTTGTTTTCATGTATTTTAAACAACTGCAAAAATATCTTGAGCAAAAAACAAATAATAATACAGAAACATCTTAAAATACCATACGTTTTCTTAAGTTGTAGGGGTGTTCATTCATGAGTACTGGTTCAGTTCATTTAAACTGCATGCAAATTGCATGCACGTTAGAATACTATGAATGAACACACACATGACTACACACATTTTTAAATTTGCATAAGAGTATGCTGGTGGAAGTATACTGTGTAAAGTGGCAATATTCTTTATTGATTTGATGATAATGATCATGAATAAATCCCTTTGAGTGAGCAAGGTGGAGATTTAAAATTAAGTTAAAATCAGTATTCTCACATGGACTTAATACCAAACTTGAATGGACAGCATTCTATTAAACACATCAATGGTGTTCAACATATGTGTAAGGGAAAGTGACATCTTGTTTCCCTTTTAAAATGGTGGCAGCTGACTGTCAAAAAATGCTGATTCCAGAAGATATAAACCCTTGAGTTGTGCTGCAGGCTCTGTTTTTACTTGGAAGCCCTCGATGCAAGCATATGCCAAAACATCGATGTCGGATATTTGTAAGGAGTAGGAACAAGACAAGAAATGATAAAGCAAAGATAAGTACAGAGAGAGCACCATAATGCAATTAATGGCAGCCTAAAAATGAACTGTGATGGGATTAGCGTAATATACATAATAGCATGATCAGCCTTTCCACTAGGCAAACTAGGCGGTTGCCTAGGGTGGCATACCCTGGTGGGTGGCATGCTGATCCTTTAAAACACCCCTGAAAGTTGCATTGAAGGGGGAAAAAGTAGAAGGCCATGAGCGTGTGCACACGTTTGGGTACTTTAAGGCCCACCATGGCACTGAAGTGGCACTTCATCCAGCACGTCAAAAAAGGTAGGGAGGGATCGTCGTGCCACCCCTCCTCCAGTGAGAAGATGGATACCAGTGGAGGGGGGGGGGAGCAGAAACCTTTGGGTGGTCCCTGAGTAATAGCATATGAGTGATTGTTACTTCGTGTCTGTACAGAAGTTTAAAAATCTAAAATAATTTTCAGGCAAATGAAGAAAAATAGTGGCAAATGTGGCTGAAAAAGCCTAGGGGTCATGCATACTAAGGCACATTAGTTGTTAACATGGTGATAACATGGAAAAGCATGCCGCAGTAGTAGCTAATGTGGGCTAAATGCAGATAACGCAGGTATTTTTAAGCTATCTGCAGACTGCACGAGTGGGCAGGGTGTGGGCTGAGAGTGGGCTTGCTTGCAACATGTGGTTACCATAATCGTTGATAGTGCATGGTAACTGCATGTTTTGCAGTCATTGCGGGTGCAGTTAAAACCACCTCGATGGGTGGCATTAGCTGCAACTGTGATGTGGCTGCCCCATGTTGTCTTCTTTGTCATTGTGTTATCTGCCAGGGAAATGCTGTGCTCACCCCGACAGATAACGTGCAGCTGTTGCAGCTAACGCGGTGCTACTTGCCCTAACATATGCTAACTTAGTAAACATGCCCTTATGTGTATGGCATCATCGATGCCTCTTTTTAGATATAAGTGTAATTGAAATAGTGTGAAAATCACAAGATTTGAAGCTGGTGAATGGGTGCCCTTGTGTGATATAGCCTTTATAAAACAGGCATAGAACGCCTGTGTTTTTCAAATATGGCACATAGCGCTTATCACAAGTAAACAAAACCACAATGTTGAAAAACAATAGTGAAAAACAATAGTAAAGAACACAAGCAAACAAATACTAACATATATATATATATAATTACAGTTAAAAAAAACAGCTTCTCATGACCCAACAGAACTGTCAATTAATCCTCCAATAACTGGCCAAAGAGTCATATTATGAATAATATGCATTTATATTTAATCCCCTTGGATGTTTATTCCACAAACTGAACTCAGCTCCATTAAAAAGAACATGACAACATAGTCACATGCTTAAAATGAAGATTGGGAACTGCCAGTACTCAAGGCCTGTATGGGAACATATCTCACCAACTTCTCCATCAGATATTCAATATAACAGGTGCTCAACGAAAAATAAGTTAATTTACAAGATTAAAAAATCAGTGTAACCTATTTACATTTTAGTCAATTAGTTGGAGGGGCAGGCTAGGTAAGGGTAAAGAGTTGGGCATGACAAGGAATTCTGTCAGTGTTCAAGGATGGGTAATGAGGAGAGGTGAGATGCGAGTTGAGATTCTAATCGTTTGGGTAGTTGACTGTTAGTCAAGAACAGTATGTGATGGAGGGATGAATTTATGGGAGGTGATCACCATGACCGAAGTGTTCGATAAATAGATACGTTTTGAGGTGTGACCAGAATAAGGTAAGGTCAGTGATTTTTCGGAGCGCTTCAGGTAGCGAGTTCCAGAGCACTGGTGATACATATTCAAGTTCTTCGAAAGTCAGTTGGGGTAGTGAGCATGTTGTTTGTTTGACCTTGTCTTAGCCGTTCTTTGGGTGAAGCTTTGTTCTTTTGGGATAGAGTAGGGGGTGCTAACTTTCTAATGATTTTGAATTTGCTTAATAAAGGTTTATATTTTATGTGGCTTTGGATAGGAAACCAATGCAAGTTGTGCAGAATTGGGGTAATATGGTCAATATGGCAAGAATTGTGGATATTTCAAGCGCTATATGTTGGGCCATTGCAGTTGGATGTAAGGTAGTTTTTGGAAGGCCATGCAAAAGATTATTGAAATAGTCAATGTGTGCTTGCATTAGGATTCTGAAGTCAGAGTGCTGCAAAAGGGGTTTTAAGTATTGTAGGATTCTGATCTTATTAAATATGGTCCTTGCCATGTTTTTAATATGGGATTTGAATGATAGATGTCTGTCCAGTGTTACATCTAGATATCTTACCTCTTCTTTGACTTTAAGGTTAATGTCATCAATAGTTATATTTTGTGGTGGGCTATATTTGAGATTTCTGGTAGTTTATGTTCAATCCATGATTTTTGAGCCATGTAGCTATTTTTGAAGCAAGCAGTGATTGGATCGAGGTTGGGCATGTTAATGTTAAAGGGCATGTATAGCATTATATCATCAGCATAATGGCATAATCGATCGCAAATTGTTTCATTATGTGACGAATAGGCTGGATATAAATATTAAACAGTAGTGCAGAAAGTGCAAAGCCTTGTGGTACGCCTGTAGTTTGTGGGTATGTATTGGAGAATGATTGGTTTATGCAGACCTGTTGGGTACTGTTGGAAAGATAGGATGTGAACCATTTAAGTGTAGTGTTAGTGAGGCCTGTTTGCTGTAGTCTTTGCATTAAATCTGAGTGGATAACTGAGTCGAACGCAGCAGCAATGTCTAGGAAAATTAGGATGTAGGCTTGATTACTGTTGTCGGTCCCCTTTATGATCTTGTTGTAAAGTATTAGCATCAGGATCTCGATGCTATGTTGAGGTCTAAACCCAAATTGGTTATCATCAAGTGTAGAGATCAATGTGATCTTGGAGCTGCATGTATACATTTTTTTCAATTATTTTAGCTAGGAATGGTAAACTGGAGATGTGTCTATATGAGGATGGGTTATCTTTGTCTAGAGATCCATTTTTTAGTACTGGGCATATGATGGCTTTTTTGAGGTCTTTGGGCACGTTTCCTTGAGAAAGGGAGTGGTTGACTATCATCAGTAGAATAGGGGCTAGTTCATTACTTGCAGACTTAATCTATTTAACAGGGCAAGGGTCAGTTTTAGATGTTGTGGTGTTCATATTGGTTATTGTTCGTTTGAGGGAATCTAAATGTATGGGGTGAAACTCATCCCAGGTTTCAGTACGCGGTGTGATATCCAGAGTATGTAAGCAGGGTAGGATTGCAGTAGAGTTTGTTTTAGACATATAATAGTCATCTAGATTTTGTGGCGATATTTTGGGTGGACCTGTTGAAGAGTTACTATTAGACATAAGGGATTTTGTAATTGAAAATAGGTCTTTTGGTTTGTTAATTGATTTCATGAGGAGCATTGTGTGGTATTCTTTTTTCGCTTGGTTAACATGATGCCGGTAATTTGTGAGCGAATGCAGGTATTTGTTCCTGTTCTCAGAGGTTTTATTAGAGCGCCAAGTATGTTCATGTTTCTTAGTTCCCTTTTTATTAGTTTTATCTCATGTGAATACCATTTCTTAGATGGGTTTTTAGATGTTTGGAGAGAGTTTGGTGGCTTGATTGCCAGGTTGTTGGAATTATTCCAATATTTATGAGGGCATCTAGTTTTTCTGTGGTTGTGTGAAAAGCCTGGAGGAGTTTTTCTGTGAAGGTTTCTTTTTCAAATTGTAGATATTTGGAGTATTTAAAATGTTTTTGTTCCATTGGGATGTGTGATTATGTGACTTCTAGCGAGACTTCTATGAGGTGGTGGTCAGACCATGGTATGGGGGTTATAAAGGGGGCGGGGTAATTGGGGGTAGTTGGGCCTCACGTGGTATAAATATAAGGTCCAGCAAGTTACCTTTTTTTGTGGGTGGGATTATCAGTGATTTGTTTGTAGTCAAGTTGTTCCATAGCACTGATAAAAGAAGATGCTTTTGTGTTTTGTAATGAAGGGAGATTAAAATCACCAAGGAGGGCTACTTTTGTCTTTGGTGATATGCTGGTTATTTCATTAATAATGTCTGTAAGCCTGTCTGGATCAGAGTTTGGAGGTCTGTATATTAGATTGAAGGCCAAGTTTCTGCTGTCAATTAAGAGCAGATCAATGTCTGATGTTGTTATGGAACTATGGGATTGTGGCGATAATGAATCTTTTATTAGTATCAATACACCACCTCCCCATTTGTTCGACCTTGGTGTGTGAAATATTTTGTAACTAGGGGGATTAAGTTAGTTTAAGATTACGTTGTTGAATTCGCTGTGCCAGATTTCAGTTATTATTCAAGGAATAGCTAGATCTTGAATAATAAGGAAACACTATCAGTGGACTTTAGGGTATTGTTCACCCAAAGAATGGCTGTACTGTACCCAGAATAAAGTATAAACTATTATTCTGTGGCCATCTTTGCAGGCCATGAAGCAATTCCCTAGTATCCAACACCTCCCCCACATTATACTTAAAAGAAATGAAATCGGGATGTTGTCAGTGTATATACAGAGATAAAAACTGAACAAACTGATAATATCAGACCCTGCTCACCAATAACTGTACACCAGATAATCTGGTTGAGACACCACATATGTCTTTGCAGTGAGGAAATTATCTAACCAGGTCTCAACAACCCCAAAAATATCCAAGAGACAGAAGACTGCCAACAAATATCTCTTGGTCAATCATATCAAAAGCTGCAAATAGACTGAGAAGAACCAACGAATCTGTGTCTCCATGATCCAGGAGGTTTATTCTGAAAGTGGCTTCTAGATTTCCACATGCGTTTATGTGCAGAAAGCATCGTAATCCGGTCACATGTGTATGCAGTTTAGTCAGGCATTATTCTGAAGGTACACTCCATGGAGCAATGGTATATACCTTCAGTATGGGCATGCACAGGGACGGATTTGGGGCTGAGCATGGGCAAAGTGTATATTTACAAACAAACTTTAAAGAACAGGCCCTAATGTGTGTTAGATACCTGTGGTCATTTACAGCTGCTTTAGAGCAAGTGTAAGTGATTGCAGTGATATTTTTATGAGTTTGTGGCCAATCACATCTTCTGCAGTCAAATCTTGCAGAATGTCCACTATAGAGGGTAATAACAAAACAGGAAGCGGCAGGTTCGACACCCAACACCTTTATTAGTACAAATTAAGTGGCCTAAACCCAACACAGGACTGTGTTTCGTATATCACTTCATCAGGGGTTATCAGGGCACACTAAAAAACATATAAATTATAAAATTACATTAGGAAATACAATCAAAGTTAAAACAATAAATATTCAAAAGAAGGGTTAAAACATTAGGTTTAGTTCGGATTCATTTATTCTGGTCTCCTCATCCCTTCTGTTTCTCTGTTTTTTATGTAGGTTCCTTATAAGTGTTTGGTCAAGTACTCTACAATTATAAATGTTTTGGTTAAGCAATTTAATTTTTCTTTTGATCTTTATTTTTTATAGCACTTTTAATTGTATTCCATTATATATTTTTATAATTTTAATTATTTATATATTTATATATATTTTTTTATATATATAATTTTATTTATCACGGAATTGATTTAATATATATATGTATTATCCTTATGATTTTGACTTAGATATTCATGATGCGTTCATTTTTTGGGGGTTTTATTATGTTTTTAGTTTTTTTTTAAACTTAAGCCGCCTGATATAGTCCAATTTAGTCTTCTTTTTATGTATATTGTATTTCTCTTATGTTATATTTCTTTGTTTTAACCCTTCTTTTGAATATTTATTGTTTTAACTTTGATTGTATTTCCTAATGTAATTTTATAATTTATATGTTTGTTTCTGCTCGGTTGAGTGGCTAGCGCTGTTCTCTTTGTGGACACTATAGAGGGTAATTTCATAAACTCCCATGCAGTTAACATGCATTTCTACATGTGTATTTGGGGCCTATTCTAAAAAGTGAAGTGCACATATACTTTATAAAGTAGTGCATAAAGATGCATCTCAATTTAATCATGGCAGTGGCACCTTCTCTACGGCAGGCATACATGCCTGTGCCTAGATTTTTCAAAAACGCATGAACGTTTTTGTATTTTATAACTTAGATGTGTAAATATGTGCTCCGCCCAAATTTTGCCTCTATGCACGCCCACTCTGCAAATATACACAATACGATTTACATGCGTACGTAGAATAGCTGTCTAAAGCACATGCCTGCGTGTCCTTTGAAATAAGGACTTAGGTGCTTAAGTGGTGCACATCTTTACAGGTCTCCCTTCTAAAACCAGGTCTAGAATGTACAGTACAAGAGCTATTAACACTGTCTCCAAGCTCAAGTCTGCACAGGACCCTGATTAAGCAGAATCTAAACCTTGTGTCAGGCATCCTACTATAAAATGTCCTCCTCTGGGAATCACCCCATGACCAAAATTCCAAAAATGCACCTATGCCATGCCTACTTTACGAAGGCTATCCTGCTATTGTTTACAATATTATAAGTAATGGTGAATGCGGACATCCAGAAAAATGGAGCTTCAATCGGAACCATTAAAAGGCTATTAAAATACGCAGCTGCTTATTTCATTCATTGGTCCTTAAGTGCAAAATGTTTAGTAAATGAAGTCAAAAATATATTGCAGGAGTGTACTCATCTCATACTTAGCAGCATTTCTTCTTTCAGTTGCATTGCTCCAAAAACACCAGCATGTTACTTTATCCATAGCAACTGTGCGACTGCTGAATTTCGTATTCAAGAAAGCATGGGGCTAACAGAGGATTTCTGAAGGAAAAGCTTAGCAGTTGGTATGGAAGGGCAGATTGGATAAGCTGTATAGTCTTTATTGCTGCCATGTTTCTATGTTTTTATCAAGTTTCATAGCCTACATTTTTTGAAGCTAAAGCAATGGTAGCTGGGGCTTTCAAAATGGTTGGCAAAAGAAATACACTGTCTTACCCTGAAGAAACGTCTTAGCAAAAACTTCAGCAAGGTCAGGAGCAAGAAGTCTAAATTATAAATAGGATAGATGTTTCAGTATATCGATAGTCTGGAGTGAAAATAAGCTAAGTAATCTTTTTTTGTTTGGTATTGATGGCATGAGGAAACAGTGAAGTAGAGATATAGATATAGACTGATATCTGAATCAGACATGAATTATGAAGATTTTGAGATAATGCCCTTATCAGGTATGGACATTATTCATTGAAGTTAAGGACTTTGAACAATATATTGTGGATATAGTCATGAACTACCATCAATTACTATAGAGGATTTTGTATGAAATATTGGAGTGACCTATTGTTCCTTTGGTGGGATGAGCAATGATGAAATGAGAACAGAGACGTACTATATATGAGGTATAACTGAGTGTTCCAATGATATGTGAGCTCATCTAACCTTCACTATTTATTAGTATATTTTTTATGGAGTATGCTTAGATGATGACTTTTAGATATTAAAAGCATTTGTTTATTTCATAATATTACTTCAATATCGTAGCATTCAAAGCAATATAAATTCATGTAAACAGACATACCCCCATTTCAGGAAAATCATAAATCACTCCTACCCATTTCTCCTTCTTTTTGTCATCTACCCAGTAGGGAACAACCATGATTTTGGCTTTTGCTTATACAGTATATCCTAAGATATAACCGTAACTTATTATTCTGAAGTACCTCATTCTACTGTTGCATTAACTATCACTGAGAACATCCTATTTCTGATTTGTGCTTTCCTATAACTTAGGGCACAACATTTTGCTTCATTGCCTGATTATAAACACCTATTAGGGTGATACCAATTCACTTTGTCTGCTAAATAGTCAGTTGACCCTCTCTAAGGACCTTAAATTTAATTCAGATTGACACAGGGAGCCAATGCAAGGCCTTTAATATTGGCGTCACTGTTTACCACTGCAGCCAGCTTAATATTAACTGGGTGAACAGATTTTGCACTAACAAAGCTTCTGTATTAAACAAGATGGCAACCCCACCAAGCTCCCATTGCAATAATCAAGTTGAGATATCACTAAAGTTTTTTTTTTGGATATACCTAACTGTGTCTGGCCATGGTTTTTGGCTTCTGCTCCCTCCTCCTATTGTACCTCTGCGGAAGACCTCCTTCTCCTGCTGTTTGAGATAGCACTAAAACCAAAACCACAGTGTTCAATGCCTTTTGCTTTATATATGGCTTTAATCTACGTATCAAACTGTATTTATGAGGGGGGCGGAGTCTGCCGCGGTAGAAGATGGCCGCTTAGGAACGGAGCTCCCTCTCAACATTGAGGCATTCGGAGCTCTTGCTGCCAAAGGGTCCCCTAATAATCCCTAATCGGCGCTCAGAAGGGACGATAAAAGGATGGCCGCGCTAAAGCCCGCAAAATTGGACTTTCAACAGTCAGGGGGGCAGTCGAACAAGCGTGCCAAACAAGAGCTCCTCTCCCCACAGAAAACAGGGCCCGACAAAACTACCTCGGAGGGGCTGCGGGAAATACTGCAGGAGCTCAGAGCAGTCAAAGAAATCGTTACTGCTAACTCCGGGGCGCTTGCAGAGGTGAAAGACGACTTGCAGGAGCTAAGAAATCGTACAGGGGAGTTGGCCAAACGCATAGAGGATGTAGAATCGGAAGTGGACCGGCAGTCCTCTGTATTGGCGCAGATGGGCCCGTTAGCTAAGAGGGTGGCGGCACTCGAAGTGCAGGTCGAGGACCAATCAAACAGAGCCCGAAGGAGTAATGTCCGCATCCTTGGGATACCGGAGGGCCGAGAAGGGTCAGATCCTATCTCCTACCTCGAAAAGCTGATTCCTGAGATTCTAGACATCACTTTTGTAAGGCCCCTGGAATTGGAGCGCGCACATCGCGTCCCGTCACATCCGTCCCCTCATACTCCGAGACCTCGGCCGTTTGTGGTAAAAGTGCTCAGATACCAACATGTGCTACATATCATGCAGGCTGCGAGAAGGCGGCAGAGCGTGCAAGTGGATGGACAGAAAATTACGTTCTATCCGGATCTTAGTAAGCAGACAGCCTCGCGACGGAAAGAGCTTTTGGCCTGCCGGCCTTTACTGCAACAGTTAGAAGCGCGCTTTGGCTTGCTGTATCCTGCCAACATGAGGGTCACTCTGGACAACAACACCCGTACTTTTACAGATGGTCCAACCCTGCGGGCTTTCTTGCAAGAGCGGGTCCGGATGGACGTGGGAACCTGAGTGAAGTTTGGGACGTTAAATTGTTACTATACTATACCACTGTCTCCGGGTTAATGTGGACTCTATGGAGGTGTGAGACCTGACTTCCAACTTGCAGCCCGGTTTGTAACAACACTGTTGTGCAGGTTATTTTGAGTAATGCCTAGTCACAGTATACTCAGTTATGCAATACTGTATTGTATAGAACCGTTATTGATGGCATTTGGGAAGTAGTAACTTAGACAAGCTTTGCCAAATCTGTCATTATGTTTCCAATGTTGTATCTTTATTCTCTTTAATGTTGAGAGGGAGATGGGTGGGCCGGAAGGGCGGTAGAGACTTGCCATGCAAGTTATGATAGTTTGCAGTGCTGCACTACTAAGTTGCAAGGTTATAACACTACTTCCTGTTGATATCCTGTTCCAGGGACAAAAGATCGTGATTGCCATATATGTATATTCCAGTCAGATCGAATATGGCTAGTTGCCAAGTTCGGGTGTTATCCCTAAATGTCAAGGGCATTTCGAACCCCCTCAAGAGAAAGAAGATTTTGAATTATTGTAATCATCAGAAGGCGGACATAGTCTACCTGCAAGAGACTCGTTTGTCCCCTTCTGAATCTTACAAAGTGACGGACAAGATATATCGGAATGCCATATCTGCCCCTGCCCTCCGGAAGAAGGGTGGAGTAATTATACTGGTAAAGAAATCCCTCCCACTAGAAGTTAAAGAGGTTAAAGCAGACCCAGTTGGCCGTTGGGCCAGAGTTACAGCTCAATTACACGGGGAATCATACACTTTCATGACGGTGTATGGGCCTAACACCGATGATCCGCAGTATTTTTCTCAGATTCTTCAAGAGCTCCTGTGCACCAGCTCATCGCGCATTGTCTTAGGGGGCGACTTTAATCTCATACCTGATCCCCTGCTGGATAGAACTCCATATAAGCCACAGCATAAACCTCAGGCCTCGCAGATGCTTCAGAATTTGCGGGACTCGGTCGGGCTATTAGACCCCTGGAGACTCCTCTATCCCGATGGTAAGGAATATTCTTTCTACTCGCTACCCCATAACTCACAAACCCGCATCGACTACTTTCTCACGTCTAAGACGCTGCTGCCTAAGGTGACAGGTGCCAGTATGCTCCCATGTACAGTCTCAGACCACTCTGCGGTAGTATTGGATCTCACGGTGAGTGCTGATAGGAAGCCGCCGGGGCGATTTTACTTTGAGAAGGCCTGGTTAGCAGACGAAGTATTCCGTGCTACCATGAAGAAAAATATTTCTGATTACTTTGCAGAAAATCAACTTGGGGATACCTCCACATGGGCCTGGTGGGAGGCCTTTAAGGCCTGTGCCCGGGGGCACATGACGGCCTACAAAATTCGTAAGCGTAAGGAAGACGCAAAGCGACGGACAGAATTAGAGGCTGAAATCCGAATTGGTGAGCGACTACTGGCCCGACGGGGAGATCCGACAGTCCTCCTGCGATTGCAGAAGCTCCGGATCCAGTATAACGCTCTCTTGCAAGCAGAAGTCCTGGAATCCTTTAAACTACAGCAGGGGAGATGCTACCATGATAGTAATCGAGCCAGCTCATTGCTTGCGAATACCCTAAAAGCCAAGCGGGATGTGACGCGTATTGCCGGTTTGAAAGATTTAACTGGGGTACTGCAAACTTCAGACAACGCGATTCTGGCAATATGCGAAAACTTCTACTCTCAGCTCTACCACTCGGAGGTTGTTTGCGATGAGTCGGCGTTTCTGGACTTCGTCTCTACAATTACGGGACCACAGCTCACGCCACAACAACAGCAGCTGTTGGAGATGCCGATTACTCTCAAGGAGGCACATGCTGCTCTTAAGCAACTTGCTAAGGGCAAAGCTAGTGGCCCTGACGGATTGCCAGTAGAATTCTACGAAGCCTTCTCTGATCTGCTAATCCCGGAGATACTGTTCTATTACGAAGGAATGCAGGCGGAGTACCCAGATGTTGGTGCCCTGGCTACGGCGACAATAGTGATACACCCCAAGCCGGGTAGGGATCCGGAAAATGTGGGAAATTATAGACCCATCTCCTTATTGAATACAGATTACAAAATATATGCTAAGATTCTTGCGAACCGGCTGTCTAAGGTCTTAGACGTATTAATCCATCCTGATCAATGTGGGTTTATGCCAGGACGATCCACGGTGGATAATGGACGACTCTTTGCCCATGTTCTCCGGAAAGCGCAGGAGACAGACCAGCCTATAGTCGGTCTTGCGTTAGATGCGGAGAAAGCATTCGACAGAGTAGAATTCTCGTATCTCTTCCAAACTATGCGCTGGATGGGGGTGCCTGGTAGTTTCCTTCAGAATGTTCAATTGCTATACGCCCAACCAGCAGCACGGATAGCGGCGAATGGCACTACTTCGCAAGAATTCACACTTACTAGGGGTACTAGGCAAGGTTGCCCTCTATCCCCCCTGCTGTTTAATCTGGCCCTGGAACCCCTGCTTCTTAAGGTCCGGCAAATGACCAATATAGAGGGCATACCGCTGGAAGGATATCATTGTAAAGTCTCAGCCTATGCAGATGATCTATTACTCTTCCTCAATGTGAATTCGATGGATGCCGCCCTACGAGTTATTTCAGATTACGCTGGCATTTCGGGATATAAATTAAACATGGACAAGACGACAAGTATACCGCTTACCACAACAGTTACAGAAGATATGCTTAGGCGATACCCCTTCCAGATCGAAAAACTATCGTTTAAATATTTGGGGGTCACATACGGAACCACTTTGTCAGATACGATCTCCCGTACCAAGACCCGATGCAACGAGATCCTGCAAGACAGTACGCAGAGATGGTCACCCCTTCATCTGTCCTGGTGGGGTCGCCTGGAAACTATCAAAATGGTAATTGTCCCCAGGCTTAACTACATGCTAAGCATGATCCCAATACTCTTTGACAAGAAATTTTATCAGGAGGTGGAGAAGAAATTACTGGCTTTCCTCTGGGAGAAGAAAGTGCCGCGTATAGCAGCTTGGAAACTAAAGCTCCCTAAGAAGCAGGGAGGGGTCCACTTCCCGGATTTCTACTGGTACCACACTGCAGCCATCTTACGCCAAGGCTCCTGGTGGGCAGAAGACCCAGACGTCCTCGGAGCTCCCATTTGGCTCCGTGTAGAGGCAGCAATGAGTGACCCTCTCCCGCTCCGACAATGCATTGGTGCATCTATACGCTTTGACCACAAGGGTAAAGAGCTTTTACAAGCCACTCAACAGGCTTTCAACATGTTGCTCCCACTTTTAGAAGACACGCAGATCTACACAGATGTTACCCCGCTGTGGTTCAATCAACGGTTTAAAATAGGAGGTACAAGCTTTGCGTGGCAATTATGGATAAAGAAGGGAGTTCATACACTGGGCCACTTACTTAGTGGTCAAGGCTATAAAACCTTTGCTGAGCTGCAACGAGAATTCCAGCTTCCCTACACGTGCCTCTTTCAATGGGGGCAATTGCGACATTGCCTGTGTAAGGCAGGCGTGACACCACTGCATGTAATTAGTGGACGTCCCTCCTACCAGTGGTTGCTGGAATCAAAGGCGGGAGCAGGACAGATCTCAAAGTACGTGGATCTCTTCAGGGCTGCGGGTGGACGCTACCCCAGAGGCGCACAGTTAGTGTGGGAAGCTGAGGTAGGTCCCCTGGCAATCTCGGATCAATGGTCATTCTTCTGGGGATCCCAAGTGCGGCTTTCAAGATCTGCCTCGCTTACACAGATGCTTTATTTCCTGGCACACCGTGCCTATTTAACCCCTGTCAAGGTCTCAAAATGGCAAACACAGGAAAATGACCGATGCTGGTCCTGTGCATCTGGCGTGGGAACCCTGGCGCACATGCTCTACTACTGTCCTCTGCTATCGGAATACTGGCAAAGGGTCTGGGAACGAATCCAGAAGATTTGTGGGGTTGCCTCACCCCTATCCTATCGGATAGTCATCTATAAGTCGCTGGCGGAGGTGCCGAATTTACAAAAGGAACTCTTTGCCATGTTTGATCTGCTGCTGAGCTTGGCTCTGAAAGCCATTTTGAGTCACTGGAAATCATTCAACACACTGAGTTGTGCATACTGGTGGAATTTAGTCTGCTATCATCGATCTTGTGAAACGGCCTACGTGCAACAGAACCCCACCTTTAGAGAATTGCTTAGAAAGTGGGACACCCCGAACTTGAGTTGACGGCAAAGTAGATCTTATACAGGAGAAGTGGCATTCACGATCTTCCCCCCCCCTTTCCTTTTTTCCTTGTGAACCTTGATGTTCCAGTTAGTCAAATTGGTAGTGCACCTGTCTGTATTAGCTTTAGTAGGTTGTTTTGTTTGTCTGATATGTACATGTATTGTTTGGTCCTATTTCTTTGGTTTCTGTATTTTGAAAATCTTTAAATAAAGGTTAAAAAAAAAAAACAAAACTGTATTTATGTTATGTCTTCGGTGCTAGAGCTATAACTTGGGAATCTAGGATAAAACAACCTTTTATAAAAGCTCCCAAATCTTTTTTTATTTTTTATTTATAAAGTTTTCATCAATATTACAACGTAATAAGAAAAGAAAAAGCTTCAATACAAAAATTACAATAAAAAGGCAATCCTACAAAGAAAACAAGCACAAGCCCACGTCATAGGAGAGCATACCTAGCATACAATATAAAATAACCAAAAATTAAAGAATACCAAAGAAGAAAAAGCGAGACATTACCCAATCTCTTAATCCCTTTTGATTCTAACTAGCTAAAATAGAACCTAAATATCATTCCCCACTACAGGACTTCAAAAACTCTTCTAATTGAAGTGGTTCATAAAACACGTAGGAGGACTTCCCTGATGTAATCAAACACTTGCAAGGGAATTTTAAAAAGAATGTAGCACCACTTGCAAGGACTCTGGGCTTAAGAGCCAAAAAGCTTTTCCTCCGAGTCTGGGTTTGTTTAGATACATCAGGAAATATATTGACTTTTTGCCCACAAAATAATTCATTCTTTTTAGTAAAGAAACATTTCAAAATCTCATTCCTAATACATTCAGAATGAAAGGAGACCAGTAAAGTTGCTCTCACTGAAATTTCATCCAATGAGGATTCTATAAACTGAGAAATATTCAAGGATTCCACTGAACCAAGTACATCCAAATCTCCTTCCCCTTTAACTTCCTTTTTAGAGCTAGGTATATAATAAATATTATTAAAGACAACCGTTGATGAATCTTGATATCCCAATATTTCCTTCAAATATTTACGAAACAAAATATCAGCAGACAAATAATGTGTTTTAGGAAAATTGAGACATCTAAGATTCTTTGCTCTAAGACTATTCTCAAATTGTTCGTGTTGACGATGCAACAACAAACTATCTTTTATCGAGGAGGAGAGAGCACCATGTACTGTGGAAACCTGAGACTCCAATTTTAAGCAACGAGAATCCAAAGAATTTAAACATACATCTTGATGTGAAAGCTTATCAACTGTCTCCTGAGTAAACTTTGCAAATTGAGGCGTTAACCTAGCTAGGGAAACTTCCATACGTGTTAACACATTCCATACATCTGATAAAGACACATCCTGTTTAAGAGAGTGAGCAGAAGGTTCATCCAATTCAGTAAATATTTTTGGCGCCTCACCTATTGAAATCACACTTGGAAGGGGAACTGCCCCAGCCCGAGGACTCAATACAGGAAGAGGAGCTACAGAGGAAAAAACAGGAGTATCCCCCTGACCTAAAATAGGCGAGGAGGTTAACTCAACCATTAAATCACCTTTAGCTAGTGGGGGAGGGATATCACCCCCTTCTAAATTTGAGGAGCCAGCAGAAGAAAGCACACTAGTGGACAATGGTAAAGATACATTCACAATTTCAGTAGGGGCTAGTACAACATGCTTGTCCATAGGACCAACTGCTTTAACAGTCTTAGATGGATTCATTGCACTAACCCCAATCACCTTCTTTTTCCGTTTGCCCATTCCAATGTGTACAGTCGTTCCAGTACTCCTCAAACTCCGAAGTGCTCAGAAGGGGCTCAAAAGGGGCATGTCTTGCCCCTTAAAACACGCCCGCGGCCGTGTCCTGCGGTAAGGGGCACCTTTAAACCCCTTCCGATGACGCTGGGGTACTGCGGCCAGGAAACAGGAAGGGAACCAGGGCTCCAGCAGCCTCCCGTGCAGGCAAGATGGTCCGGGTAGGTCCCGCAGCTCCAGGCACACTCTCCACCCAACAGCTCTGCAGCCACACTTTTAAACCCCTTCCGATGACGCTGGGGTACTGCGGCCAGGAAACAGGAAGGGAACCAGGGCTCCAGCAGCCTCCCGTGCAGGCAAGATGGTCCGGGTAGGTCCCGCAGCTCCAGGCACACTCTCCACCCAACAGCTCTGCAGCCACACTTTTAAACCCCTTCCGATGATCCTGGGGTACTGCGGCCAGGAAACAGGAAGGGAACCAGGGCTCCAGCAGCCTCCCATGCAGGCAAGATGGTCCGGGTAGGTCCCGCAGCTCCAGGCACACTCTCGCTCCCAAATCTTTTAACAATTCAGTCAGTACTATTCAGCTTAAATCCATGTTCCACTAACCAAGGAAACATTTCCTTTACTATCCTTTAACCTCCTACCTCATCTCATCTAGCCCGCCCTCCATGGGAACAACTAATTTGATATCATCTGCATAATAATGATACTTTAGTCCTAATTTCCTTATTAAATCACCCAATGTATGCATATAACTATTGTACAACAGAGAGGAGAGAGATGAGCTCTGGGACACTCCTGACATCACTTGTTTAGGTAAAGAGAAAATACAATTAACCTCTACTACTTGGCATCTGTCAGTCAGGTTATCCATTTTATATCACCCCTCTTATCCTAGCTTTTTCACACTAAGGGGTTCATTCTGTGCTACGAATAGCAGTTATGTATGTTCTGTTGGTACGTACATCCCCGCTATTTGTCCCTTTGCTGCCATAGTGCAAAGGCTCCCCGTACATACAGCTGTGTTGTTTGGGAAGCCATAGGCAGGTATGGGAGGGAGCAATCAGGAGGCAGGGCAAGGGCTGAGTATGGGCAAAGCGAGAACCCAGACATACAAGGAAAATTCAGAGGTCAGTCCTGTACGTCCTGTGTCGGCTGGGTATGTGGGGGATCTTTATCTTTATCTTTATCTGATGGCGGGCACAAACAGGTTAGAGGCGAAGGGGGTTCCCTATAGCTCAACCCTGGCCACGGGAGACCAGATAGGGTGCCAGGCTGCAGGGAAAGGGAATTGTGGTTCAGCAGCCGGGGATCGCACCTCCATAATGGAGCCACTGTGCCATGGCAATGAGTCGCCACGGCATGTGGCTCCATTACAGGGCTAGGCTGAGTTAACCAGGTATTTGGCTGGGCATGCAGCCAATCAGAATCGTGGCCCAGCCTGCACATCCAAGCCATAGACCCGATTCTGATTCCACAGGCACGTCTAACTCCCACGGGATCAGAATTGGGACTACCTCTGTACACCCCGATTCAGATCGGCTGTACAGGGGCCAGAAGGCCAATACAGAATCGACCTCTAAGTGATTAACAATTGGTGATCCTCTAGGTGAAATGCAGATGATAAATCTAAGAATGTATTTATTTAAAGGATATGGTATACCACTACATACATACATATAGTTGAGAAACAAAAGGAATAAGGATAACGGATAATGGTTAGAGTTGATCAGAGCCTATTAAGGATGACAAGGGAAACAGTGTCAAAAGTCTTATTAAAAAGCCGTGTTCATACACCTTTTTTTGGATTTCTTGTATGAGCTTTCCAAACGTAGCGTTGAAGGAATTGAACTCCATAGATTAGGAGTCTGATAGCTAAAAGCAGTAATGAATCTAAGCCTTGTTTTTATAGAAATTATGAGATAGTTAGCTTGGGTTGATTTTATATAGTTATGTGCATCTGTCTCCTCACCTTTAGTGCGTTGCTAATGGCGCCTCGTTAACTGGCACATGGGTGCATTTAAAACCACCCATTGAGGTAGAATTGTGCATCCATGCTAACAACAGCAGGTTAGAGACACCCAAAATGGCCATGCTAAACGTGATGCACCTTTAATGCCCACATTCTACCCTTAACCTGCCCAGACTCCACCCAATCATACATTCATTGGTTAACATAGGATTTTGAGCATGTGCCTCCATGCTGTTAGCAGGGTGCGCTTGGCGCACAGCAAACCACAAGCTCGCAGTAAGGGCACATTAGTAAATATGCCCTATAGTTTAAAACAGAAGGTATTGTCTGTGGGAATAATTTTATAAAGTTATTTTCATGTCTATATGGCAATACGAATTTACAAATAAAATGCCTCTTACAAAGTTATTTCAGGCATTCATGTGCATAATTTTACTGAAGGTGTTGCTGAAGACGTAAGCTGGCTGCAGCATTGGCAGAATTATGAAGTAGTCCATAGATTATAAAATATGTTAATTTACATGTGTATTTCAATAATATGTGCATGAATATCTACACCTGCTCTTCAGCAAACATAATGTCTACTAGACATGCATGCGTCAAAGATTTTTGCTCTTGTTTTTGTTCATCAGAATACATTTGTTTGATTAGCCTTGAGGAACCAAACCATTAACATGCTTGTTTCATTAAAGACTATGGGAGAAATTATTTTGAAATGCAACAGTCGGGTTTTTCATCTGTTTTCAAAAAACCCTGCTTGAATCTTGATGGCAGGCATCTGCAACAGTACTACAAGCCATCAAAAGTGTCAAAAACTCCCCAGGGGTACAAGAAGAGGGGGAAAGAGTACATACAGTGTCAGGATGAGTACCAGAAACCACTATCAGAAGGGCAAAGTGGTACAAAAAAGCACAATAAACCTTTTAAGATAGTAGAAGAATGTAACACAGCACCACAATTGGTGCAAGCACACTAGTGCACTTTGAGAGGAGTAAAATTACAAGGAGACTAGCCCAGCACTCAGATCATCTGTGAGGCTTTAAATTATGCCAGGTGGAACAGATTGGCACAACATAGCTTAGCACCCAGAATGCATGAAAGACCCTAACTTATGATAGGAGGACCAGCACAGCAGCCAAATTGACTGGAAGGCCTACAAACAGCAGGGGAGATCCAACACAACAGCAGAAGAGATGGTTTGAGTCCAGGCTGCAGAAGTGTAGTGAGTTCAGCTAAGCAGACTACTCTCAAATTAGAGTCCTAGCACTGAGAAATTTTGGTCCCAGCATAAGAGCCTTCATACACAGGAAGATCCTCCTGGAGTAGTAGAAACATTAATGGAGTATCTAGATCACATGCTAGAGAATGTAAAGGAGAATCAAATAATGCATCATGATGTAGGATACGAAAGCAGTAGGACTAGGGCTCCAGCACTGGTGACAACAGCCCAGAAGCACTGAGGAATATCAACAGAGCAGCAAGATAATGATTGGAAGTCTAATACTTGTTGTAGAAGACCAATAATTTCTATGGCTAACACTCTACTCCTCTCTGTTTCCTTGGCTTGCATCCTTAGGGTCATCTTTGACCCCTCCCTCTCCTTCTCCACACACATCCAACTGATAGCTAAAACCTGTTGTTTCCTTCTCTATAACTTCAGCAAAATTCATCCCTTCCTCACGGAACACACTACTCACCTCCCAACCTGTGTGGAACCTGTGTCTTTTAGGGAAACTGCTAGGTACTTATGACCTAGATTGGCCACTGTTGGAATCAGGATACTGGGCTTTATAGACCTTGGTCTGGCCCAGTATGGCATATGTTATGTTCTTATGTTCTTAACTGGACAATTGCAACTTCCTCCTTGCTAGTCTCCCTCTCAATCATCCTTTCCCCTTGAATCTACTCAAAATTCAGCCGCATAGCTAATCTTCCCCAGTCTTATTATATTCATGTAACCCCTCTTCTCAAGTCACTTCATTGGTTCCCTATCCATTTCCACATCCAGTTCAAACTTATCCTACTTACCTATAAGTGCATTCATTCTGCTGCTCCTCATTACCTTTCCTCTCTTATCTCTCCCTACACCCATTCTTGGAAAATCTGCTTGTCTGTCAGATCACTTCTTTCTGTCAACTTCAGGTTTCAAACTTTCTACCTTGCTGTTCCTTATGCCTTGGACAAACAACCTGAGTTGTTATTTCAGGCTCCATTTCTGGCCCTTTTCAAATCCAGCCAGTATTCCAGACAAGTGGTGTATCCCAGAAGGCCATCTGAAAGTGACAGAGGGAGAACTGCAATACAGATGTCCCCAATTCCTGTCAAAGGTCATTGTGGCTGTGACAAGTACTGGGAATACGACAGTACTGTCGCCTCTATATTCTCCAGGGGGTTATACTGGTAATGCGAGCTGTTTTCTGATGTTTGTTCATGCCCTGGAGCAGTACAGAGTTGAACGTTAGCCTAGATATGCCAGCTATTTCTGAAATCAAATGTGCACTTCTAAGATTAGCAGGCTGCCCCCGGACATGGCGTCACCACACCCACCACCATATTTAGACAGGTACGCTGGGCACATCTCTAGACTTTTAAAATGGTTCCGGGGACATTTCCGTGATTTGGATCTCCACATGCATTTATCGGTTCAAATCATGAATAAAGCTTCTAAAACGGCCTTCATAGTAAATAATAGCATATAAAGACCCACATGGTCCATCTAGTCTGCCTAGCGAGTTAGTTAGAGTTGTACCTGCCTCTCCATGCAGGTTACTCCTGTCTATGTCTTTGTTTAGGGTTGTACCTGCTATTCCATGCAGACTACCCCCTCAATTTTTTTAAGTGTAAAAGTTTGCTTTGATTCTACCCTCTTGCAATAAAGGATCCTCTATGTCTGTCTTAATGCCTTTTTGAATTGCTTCACTCCCTCCTCCCTCTCTCCCCACACCCCCATAACCTTCATTGGGAGGGCATTCCAGGCATCTACCACCCTTTCCAAGAAAACGTATTTTCTGACATTGCTACTGAGTTTACCTCCTTGCAGCTTCATTTTATGTCCTCTTGTTCTACTGCTTTCCCATCTTTGAAAAAGTTTTGTTTGTTCATTAATACCCTTTAATTCTTTAAATGTCTGTGTCATATCTGCTCTCCTCCAGGGTATACATATTTAGGTTTTAAAGTCACTTCTCATGTGTCTCCTGCACAGGCCCCATATCATTATTGTCACCTTATTCTGAACTGTCTCAAGTTGTTTTCCATATTTTGCAAGGTACTACTGTATCTCCTAAAATGAAAACAATACTGCAAGTGAGGCTTCACTAATGATTTGTATATTGGCATTAATATCTTCTTCTTTTTGGTTATGCTTCCCTGTATGCAGCCTGTCATCCTTCTGGCTTTGATCACTATATTGTCACATTGTTTTTCCACCTTGAGATTCTCAGACACTATCACTCCAAGGTCCCTCTCCTGGTCTATGCATACCAGCTGCTCATCCTCTATTACATACAGATCTATTGGATTTCTGCATCCCAAGTACATAGAAACATAGAAACATGATGACAGAAAAAGACCACATGGCCTATCTAGTCTGTCCTTTCATATCAACAACTACAACAGTCCACTTTTTACCTTTAGAGATCCTCTGTGTTGGTCCCATGCTTTTTTGAATTCAGGTACTGTCCTCATCTCTACCACCTCCACTGGGAGACTATTCCACGGATCCACTACTCTTTCCGTAAAGAAATATTTCCGCATATCACTCCTGACTCTATCTCCCTTCACCCTCATCCCATGTCCCCTCATAGCAGAACTTGCTTTCAATTGAAAGAGGCTCTCTCCCTGAACATTTATGCCATGGAGGTATTTAAACATCTCAATCATATCACCTCTATCCCGCCTTTCCTCTAAGGTGTACATATTAAGATCCTTAAGTCTGTCCTCATATGCTTTATAATGAAGGCCACTAATCATTTTAGTAGCCACCCTCTGCACCCACTCCATCCTGTTCACATCCTTTTGAAGGTGCGGTCTCCAGAATTGCACACTATACTCCAAATGAGGTCGCACCAAAGACTTATACAGAGGCATTATCACCTCCTTTTTTCTGCTAGCCATTCCTCTCCGTATGCACCCAAGCATCCTTCTAGCTTTTTCAGTTGCCTTTTCTACCTGTTTAGCTACTTTAAGATCATCAGACACAACCACGCCTAGGTCCCGCTCTTCTTTAGTGGACAAAAGTACTTCACCTCCTATACTGTATTGCTCCCTTGGATTGCTGCAGCCCAAATGCATGACCTTATATTTTTTAACATTAAATCCCAGCTGCCAAATTCTAGACCATTCTTCATGCTTAGCTAGATCCCTCCTCATGTTATCTACACCTTCCTGGGTGTCTACTCTATTGCAGATTTTGGTATCATCTGCAAAGAGGCAAACCTTAACCGACAGCCCTTCCGCTATATCACTAACAAAGATGTTAAAAAGAATCGGACCAAGGACAGATCCCTGGGGCACACCACTGGTAACATCCTTCTCCTCAGAGTGAGCTCCATTTACCTGTACTCTTTGTCGCCTCCCACCCAACCAATTTCTAACCCAAGCAGTAACTTTAGGGTCCATCCCTAGGGTGCTCAGTTTGTTTATAAGTCGCCTGTGAGGAACAGTGTCAAAGGCTTTACTGAAATCTAAATACACCACATCTAGAGCTCTCCCTCGGTCCAGCTCCCTGGCACCCAGTCAAAGAAATCAATCAGATTTGTCTGACAAGACCTGCCTCTGGTGAATCCATGCTGCCTTGGATCCTGTAATCCGCTGGACTCTTGCAGCAGCATTTCCAATAATTTACTCACCACCGAAGTTAAACTAACCGGCCTGTAGTTTTCAACCACATCCTTACTTCCGCTTTTGTGTAAAGATCTGCATGTTTTCACATTATATCTTGACTGTCAGGTATTAAACCATTCTTTTATTTTTTGTAGATCCTTTATCATATTGTCTTCTCTCTGCATGGTGTCCACTCTGTTTACAATCTTCATGCCATCTACAAACAGATAAACCTTTCCTTTTAACAATTTCACTCACAAAGACATTGAACAATAGCGGTCCTAGGAATAATCACTTTCCTTTATTTTGAATTAATTCATTTTACCACCATCTTTTGTCAACTTTCAGTCAATTAATTTCTGATGCAGTTTACTACCTTGTGAGCCATCCCCAGGCTATGAGAAGTAGTAGCAACGGCTTTGCTGAAATGTAAGTACATCAAGTGCATGCCCTTGATCCAGTTCTCTCGTCACCCAGTCAAATAATTTAATCAGATTTCTTTCACATGATCTTCCATTGCTAAAAACATATTGCTTCAGATCTTGTAACCATTTGGATTCTAGAAAGTTCACTAACTTTCTTTCAGCATTGTTTCACAACTGAAGTAAGGCTTACCAGTTTGAAGTTGGCCATTTTCTCTTTACCACATTTATGAATGCAGACCTCATCAGCTCTTCTCCAATCCTGTGGAACTTCTCTCCCCTCCCCCTGCAAGGGCCTGTTAAACACATTCTTATAAGGTCCTGTCAGAACCTCCCTAAGCTCTCTTAGTATCCTGGGATGTATCTCTTCCAGCCCTTTAGCTTTGCCCACTTTCAGTTTTTCAAGATGCTCATAAATACTTCCTTCTGTGAATGATGTGGCCTCTGCTTTATTTCCATTAGTGCCTTTGTCAATCATGAAGGACTACTAAAAGGGACTACTACAGCTGGAAATAGATCTGCATTTGTAAGTATTTATCTTCTATAATATACTTTAAATTTTGGGGGAAAAGGGAATTCATTGGGTTAAAACTGATAAATCTGTGTATTTTAGAATTCTGTGTTTTTGCTGAGTCAGTCAGGTCTTAGTACCACCAGAGAGCTTTTCATTAAAATCAAATCAGAGTATAGATTAGCATAGAAAGTAAAATAGAGTAGTCTCTGAAATAAATGTATTTCCAGAGAACTTTTCATTTAAACCAAATCATAGTATAGCTTAGCATAGAAAATAACAGTAAATTTATTTTTTTAAGTGCTGTCAAGTCAATGCTGATTCTTGAAGTCCCAGCAGCCCCTGAGTTTTCTTGGCAAGGTATGCCCAGAAATAGATTGCCAAGCCTTTTCTTCTGAGGTAATGAATAGTCACTGAAATAAATTTGTTTCTAGAGAGCTTTTTTATTTAAATCAAATCAGAATATAGCTTAGCATACAAGTAGAATAAATAGTCTCTGAGTAGAAAGAAATAAATGAGTTTGTAGAGAGATTTACAAAGAGGCCTTCCAGTTAGGAGGCAAATGATCTGTGCAGTTGTCATAAATAGGTGTTAAAGGCAAGTGACAGATCAAAAGGGCAATTTGAAAGGCCCCCTCTATCAAACCAAGAGCTGTATGAATCACCCAGGAAATTGGTAAGATTTTACCTTAGAAGCACAGGTTATGGCACTGTGTAGGAAGCCATCTTTTATTGTCTTCTTTCCCTTCCATCCATACTGACTCCCACCCACCCCAGGGATAATCTTAGCTTATAGGTTCTTAAACCTATTAAAGGGAATGAGGTGCCCATATTCACTTTCAAGTGTGGCTGGATATCCTCATCAGGAATACATTAAGGACCTGAGATTAATAAATCATGAAGTGAACAAAGTCCATTAAATTTATTTATTATTTATTTATTTATTTATTTATTTACGGTCTCTTCTATACCGCACTATTCAGCATCAGCGCGGTTTACATGGAACAAAAATACTCAGTACAGATAACATGTATGAGTTTACAGATAACATGTATGAATGTATTAGGTATAGTTGTAGTAGTATAAATACCTAAACAAAACATTAAAACTAAGATGCAGAGAGCAGTCCAGCAGTGAGATGAGGGATTTTCAGTCTTTTACATTGAGCGTCACATGTATGACTTTCTTCCAGTTGGTGAGGGGTCTTAAATGTCTGCTTCTTGGATCAGGTGGTTCATGAACAGACAAGAGAGGAAGCCATTTTGGACCTAGTCCTTAGCGGAACACAATAGATAAGGGTGTTGTAACCATTTGGCAATAGTGATCATAGCATGGTCACGTTTGATTTAATAAATGAAGGAAGGATGGCAAGGAAATCCACAGTACTACCTTTTAACTTTCAAAAGGGAGACTATGATAAAAAGAGGACAATATTTAAGAAAAAGCTAAAAGGACAGCTGCAAAGGTGAAAGATTTACATCAAGCATGGCTGTTGTTTAAAAGTACTATCTTAGAAGCCCAGACCCTGTGTATTCCATGCTTTTAAGAAAAATGAAAGAAGTCCTAAATGCTTCCAGCATGCTTTAAGAGAGGTCAGAGGGGCTGTTGTAGCCAAAAAAAAAAAATCATCTTTCAGGAAATGAAAAAAGTAGCCAATGACGAAAACTGGAAACAACATAAGCACTGGCAAGTTAGATGCAAGGCATTGATAAGGCAGGCAAAGGGAGATTTTGAAAAAAAAGCTTGCTGTGGAAGCAAAAATACATAATAAAATATTTTTCAAGTACATTCTTACCAAAAAACCTGTGAGACAGCCAGTTGAACCATTTGATGATAGAGGGGTAAAAGGGGCACTAAGAGGGGACAAGGTCATAGTGGAGACACTGAATGAATTATTTGCTTCGGCCTTTACTGAAAAAGATGTAGGGACATTACCCATGACTGAAATAGTATTTAAAGCTTCTGCACCGGAAGAAGTCAAAGAAGTATCAATAAACTGGGAAGATATATTATAACTATTTGATAAACTAAAGAGTAGCAAATCATTTGGACCAGATGGGTGTTGCAGAACTACTATTAGTAATCAATGAACTATCATTAAACTATCATTAAAATAATCTGTTAAACCTAAAGATTGGCGAATGGCCAATGTAGCACCAATTTTTAAAAGGGGTTCAGGGGTGATCTGGGAAACTATAGACTATGAGCCTGACATCAGTACTAGGCAAAATGGTCAAGAATTATAAAGAACAAAATTACTGAACATGAACTATAAACAGTCATAGTTTAATGGGAGCAAGTCAACATGGCTTTAGCCAAGGAAGATCTTGTCTTACTAATCAATTATATTTTTTTGAAGGTGTGAATAAACAGGTAGATAAAAGTGAGTCGGTCAATATAGGGGTATGTTTACTAAACTGCGTTAGTGCAAATCGTGTTAGGAGCCGCGTTAGTGAAAGGAAAGCCAAAAAAGGACATGGGCGGGACATCCTAACGCGCGTTCCAAAAACTAACGAGCGTTACAGGGCGCCGTGGCATGTTACTGCGCGTTAATCGTATGAAGACGTACAGACACAAAGCACTGAAACAGAGCTGTAGCACAATGGTTAGTGTACTGACCGCTGTTACAGGCAGCATGGGTTCGAGTCCCCAGTGTGCCTAATGCAGAAGGCTGGCCCAGACATCACCCTGTACATTACATAGGGAATGAGGAGGCATGTTTTTCTTTACGTTGAGTAGTGGGGCCAGAAACACACCCTCGCAGTGTGCCTAGCCACGTACGTGGCTGCGTGCGTTGGTACGTGCATTGGTGCGTGTGTACAATCGTGCGTGGGTACGTGTGTTTTTACCAGCGTGGGCACCTAATATTACAGACTCTTTAGGGTGTCCTGCACCTATGCATTATGCTAACAGATGTATGTGTGATGGCCTATGGTGTATCTGAGCCTGTGAGCAGGTGCTGGATTTACCCAGGGTTGGATTGTGCCAGTTCACCCATGATGCACTGCACATGCAAATCAGCCATCCACAGATACACACCAAGGGGAATGTACCCCCACAGCACCTCAGCCTGGTAGGGGGGAAGTGATCAGGTGCACCCCCACAGTACCTCGGCCTGGTAGGGAGTACTGACCATGTGTTGTACTGGCACAGAGTAGCTACACACTGTCACATTGTGCGGGTACTGTGCTCACCCTGAGGGTGCAGTGAGGCGCCCAGCACTAGGTCCACAGCACCGTCCATGACCGAAAGAGGCCATGGCACAGGTCCAAAGCAGTGTTAATGTGTGAGATAGGTAGTTTCTGCAGGAACACCTTGGACATCTCTGTCTGTTTCAGTCAGGTATAGCCCCCATGCACCACCACCCCCCTCCCCCAGGGCAGCAAACAGGGTCTCCTATCAAAAGATCCAGTGTCTACCTCCCTGCAAAGGTGGCAGTAGAGGGGAACATCAACCCCAGTCCTGCTGAGGAACAGACACCCCCCAGGGCAGTCAATGCAGCTCTGTACACATCCATAACACAATAGCAGACAGACATTAGGCCTGGATATGGTATGCTGCACCCCACCACCATCTGATATTCCCCTGGTGCAAGCTATCAGCCACTGCACCCTGCAAGCCACTCCATCACAACACATGCCAGCTGCAAACAGTCTGCTAGTGCCCAGTGGAGATGCCTGCACCCAGAACTGGGATGTCAACATACACAGCAAACAGATACATCAGTGACTGGGCCCCAAAAGGAAACCCATATCTATCACATGAGAAAAATACTAGATAGCACTATGGGAGTGCCTAGCCATGTTGTGGTCACTGCACAGTCAGGGTGAGAGTGATCTCTCAGCAGGATATACTGAGGTCACTCTGTCTGTGTAGGTGGTGGCCGGGCACTACAATGTGCCTGTCACTGCCCTATGCCCTGTGCAGATGCACCCTGGCCAGGCCACCCTGTCCGGCCTATACCCATGGTACCTTGCTCCTCATTATGCACATTGGCAGCCCAATACTGGCAACATTGCTGGCAGTGTGGGCTGTGGAAGGTGTTTGCAGCCACCACACACTGGATAGACAGACAGCCACCCCCCACACCTATGCCAGCATTGTGCTACTATAGAGGTGGTCAGCAGTCATACCCACCACACCAGTCCTGGGCATAGTACAGGCATGGATATGGTACACAAGACTGTTGGGGGGTCACTCCCCAGGGTGGTGAACACTGTCAGAGACCAGACCTGCAGCACACACCGCAGACATCAGAATGATTGTTATGGTGGAGCTCATTAAGCAAAATGTGCTTAACGTAGGAATTGATATCTGCCAGTTATCATAGGAAACGTTTGATAGCTGTGTACCATATACCCAGGTGTAGGGTGGCATTGCTAAGGTATGCAACTGCTAGTATTGGGAGATACAGGCAGGGCCCAATGTCTTGCCTCTCCAGGAGGCATTGGCCAATGGGGCCTGTGGGTGTGTGTGTGGCCCTGTTGGCTGCTGCTTTACGGCAGAGTTCCCCAACTCCAGTCCTGTTGTTCCAAACACTGTTTGGGTTTTCATGCTGTCCCTCATAAATATGCATGAGCTACATCTGCAACCATGGGGGTGGTGCATAGCTATGCAGCACAGGCATCTTTATTAGAGGCAGCATGGAACCGGAATGGTGTGGGGCCTTCCAGGACTGCATTTGCGGGACTCTGCTTTAGGTAATGTGCCTGTTTCTGGTGTCTGTGTTTGGTGTGGTAAAATATAGGCATAGTAACCATGCGTATGTTCTCTGCAATAAAGGAGTGTCTTTACTATCACTGTTTAGTGGTGGGTAAAACTATGGGGACTGGGTTGGCAGGAGCCCCAGCTGGAATTTGAACCTGTGATCCTCTGGTCTTACAGGCACTGGCTGTGTCCGTTGCACCACACTGTGGCCACAGAGACAGTGCAGTCCCTGGAGATAGGAAAACTGGCCTGACGAGTCAGAAACCCTGCTCTGCACAGGTTTACTGTGGGCTCATTTACCTTGTATGGAAACAAAAGTGCAAATAAACCTCAAACAGACCTCGAAAAAAGGGGCAAACACCCATAACCGAGCTGGGCAACAATGATATCATTGGGCAACAATGAAAAACACTCCCAGGAAAGCTCCAATAATATGAAATGCTTTTTGAAAGGGTCTACGGAGCGTAGACCCTTCCAAACATCATTTATTTTTTTTGGAGCTTTCCTGGGAGTGTTTTTCATTGTTGCCCATTGCTATCACTGTTGTCCAGCAGGATTATACTTTCTACAATATTTCTTGTGGTCATTTTTAAAGTTTTATGTGAACTTTTGTTCTGTGCACATGTATCACACTGCTCACGTTTTGTAGGTTTCCCCGGTTTGGCTGTACATTGCTGAACGGAAATGGTTTCTCTTCCCTGTAATATGCCTTTAACGGCAGGTTTTCATTTGCGTTGGAATTGAGCTCAGAAATTCAGCACGTTAGTGAGAGGGGAGCCTCTCCCCGCCCACTCTCCACCCATTGACCCCTTCTCTCCGCCCACTCTCCACCTTCTGCGCTGTTTTAACGCGCTGTGGGGCTTTACGATCGTTACTTGCGGTTAACGCGCGTAGTATGAAGTTAACGGTCATTGGCGCGTGATTACGCACGTTATACTGCACTTACGATCGTTAACGTTATACAACGCGCGTTATTCAAGTTTACCGCACTTTAGTAAACATACCCCATAGTGTATCTGGATTTGCAGAAAGCCTTTGACAAGCCTCCTCATGCGAGACTCTTGGCAAAATTAAAAAGTAACGGGATAGGAGGCAGTGTGCTATTGTGGATCAGGAACTGGTTAAAAGATAGAAAGCAGAGGGTTGGTCTAAATGTCCAATTCTCCCAATGGAGAAAGGTGAATAATAAAGTGCCACAGGGATCTGTGCTGGATCCGCTGCATTTTAATATATTCTTAAATGACCAGAAAATGTGAATAACTAGTGAGGTAATCAAATTTGCAGATGACACAAAATTATTCAAAGTTGTTAAAATCTAAGAGGATTGTGAAAAATTGCAATAGGACGTGGATAAATTGGAAGCGTGGACATTCAAATGGCAGATGAAATTTAGGGGTATTTTTACTAAACTGCGTTAGTGCAAATCGCGTTAGGAGCCGCGTTAGTGAAAGGAAAGCCAAAAAGGACATGGGCGGGACATCGTAACGACTAACGCGCGTTCAAAAAACTAACGAGCGTTACAGGGCGCCGTGGCGCATTACTGCGCGTTAATCATATGAAGGCGTACAGACACAAATCATTGAAACAGAGCTGTAGCACAATGGTTAGTGTACTCACCGCTGTGACAGGCAGCATGGGTTTGAGTCCTCAGTGTGCCTAATGCAGAATGCTGTCCCAGGCAGCACCCTGTACATTACATAGGGAATGAGGAGGCATGTTTTTCTTTACGTTCAGTAGTTGTTAGTGAAATACACTCTCGCAGTGCGCATAGCCATGTACCTTGGTACGTGCGTGGCTGTGTGCGTTGTTATGTGCGTAGCACCGTGCATTGGTACGTGCGTACAATCGTGCATGGGTACGTGTGTTTTTACCAGCGTGGGCACCTTATAGTACAGACTCTTTAGGGTGTCTTGCACCTATGCACTATGCTAACAGATGTACGTGCGATGGCCTATGGTCTATCAGAGCCTGAGAGCAGGCGCTGGATCTTCCCAGGGTTGGATTGTGCCAATCACACCCATGATGCACTGCACATGCAAATCAGCTGTCCACAGATACACACCATGGGGAATGCACCCCCACAGCACCTCGGCCTGGTAGGGGGAAGTGACCATGTGCACCCCCACAGCACCTCGGCCTGGTAGGGGGTACTGACCGTGTGTTGTACTGGCACAGAGTAGTTACACACCGTCACATTGTGCGGGTACTGTGCTCACCCTGAGGGTGCAGTGAGGCGCCCAGCACCAGGTCCACAGCACCGTCCATGGCACAGGTCCAAAGCAGTGTTACTGTGCGAGATAGGTAGTTTCTGCACAAACACCTTGCAGTCATGTGTAGCCCCCATGGACCACCACCACTGCGCCAAGGGTGGCAAACAATAGATCCACCTTCTACCTCCCTGCAAAAGTTGGCAGTAGAGAGGAACATCAACCCCAGTTCTGGTGAGGAACAGACACCCCACAGGGCAGGCACCATAGCTCTGTACGCAGACAGACATCAGTCCTGGATATGGTAAGCTGCACCCCACCACTATCTGATATGCTCCTGCAACAAGCCATCGGCCACTGCACCCTGCAAGCCACTCCATCAAGACACATACCAGCTGCAAACAGTCTGCTAGTTAGTCCATAGTGCATGCACCCAGAACTGGGATGTCAGTATACACAGCAAGCAGATAAATCAGTGACTGGGCCCCAAAAGGAAACCCATATCTATCACATGAGAGAAATACTATATAGCACTATGGGGGTGCCTAGCCATGCTGTGGTCACTGCACAGTCAGGGTGAGAGTGATCTCTCAGCAGGACATACTGAGGTCACCCTGTCTGTGTAGGTGGTGGCCGGGCACTAAAATGTGCCTGTCACTGCCCTATGCCCTGTGCAGATGCACCCTGGCCAGGCCACCCTGTCCGGCCTATACCCATGGTACCTTGCTGCTCATTATGCACATTGGCAGCTCAATACTGGCAACATTGCTGGCAGTGTGGGCTGTGGAAGGTGTTTGCAGCCACCACACATTGGATAGACAGACAGACACCCCCACACCTATGCCAGCATTGTGCAACTATAGAGGTGTTCAGCAGCCATACCCACCGCACCAGTCCTGTGCACAGTTCAGGCATGGATATTGTATGCAAGACTGTTGGGGGTCACTCCCCATGGTGGTACGCACTGTCAGAGACCAGACCTGCAGCACACACCACAGACAGCAGAATGATTGTTATGGTGGAGCTCACTGAGCAAACTGTGCTTAATGTAGGAATTGATATCTGCCATTTATCACAGGAAACGTTTGATAGCTGTGTACCATATACCCAGGTGTAGGGTGGCATTGCTAAGGTATGCAACTGCTAGTATTGGGAGATACAGGCAGGGCCCAATGTCCTGCTTCTCCAGGAGGCATTGGCCAATGGGGCCTGTGTGTGTGTCTGGCCCTGTTGGCTGCTGCTTTACGGCAGAGTTCCCCATCTCCAGTCCTGGTGTTCCAAACCTGTTCGGGTTTTCATGCTGTCCCTCATAAATATGCATGAGCTACATCTGCATACCATTGGGGTGGTGCATAGATATGCAGCACAGGCATCTTTATTAGAGGCAGCATGGAACCTGAATGGTGTGGGACCCTCCAAGACTGCAATTGCGAGACTCTACTCTGGGTAATGCGCCTGTTTCTGATGTCTGTGTTTGGTGTGGTATAATATAGGCGTATTAACCATGCGTATGTTCTCTGCAATAAAGGGGTGTCTTTCCTATCACTGTTTAGTGGTGGGTAAAACTATGGGGACTGGGTTGGTAGGAGCCCCAGCTGGGATTTGAACCTGTGACCCTCTGGTCTTAAAGGCACTGGCTGTGTCTGTTGCACCACACTGTGGCCACAGAGATGGTGCAGTCCCTGGAGTTAGTTAAAGCGGCCTGACGAGTCAGAAACCCTGCTCTGCACAGGTTTACTGTGGGCTCATTTACCTAGTATGGAGACAAAGGTGCACATAAACCTCAAAACAGACCTCAAAAAAAGGGGCAAACACCCATAACCAAGCTGGGCAACAATGATATCATTGGGCAACATTACACACCACTCCCAGGAAAGCTCCATCACAATGAAATGATCTTTGAAAGGGTCTACGGAGCGTAGACCCTTCCAAACATCATTTCTTTCTTTGGTGCTTTCCAGGGAATGTTGTTCATTGTTGCCCGTTGGTATCACTGTTGCCCAGCTGAATTGTGCTTTTTACAATGTTTCTTGTGGTCATTCTTAAGGTTTTATGTGAACTTTTGGTCTTTGCACATGTATCACACTGCTCACGTTTTGTAGGTTTCCCCGGTTTTGCTGTACATTGCTGACGGAAATGGTTTCTCTTCCCTTTAATATGCCTTTAACGACAGGTTTTCATTCGCGTTGGAATTGAGCTCAGAAATTCAGCGCGTTAGTATGAGGGGAGCCTCTCCCCGCCCACTCTCCGCCCATTGACCCCTTATCTCCGCCCACTCTCCACCTTCTGTGCTGTTTTAACGTGCCGCGGAGGTTTACGATCGTTAACTGCTGTTAACGTGCGTAAAGTACGTTTAACAATCGTTAGCACGTCAGAACGCGCGTTCGGACGTGCGAACGATCGTTAAACGTACTTTACGCACGTTAATCACGATTACCGCACTTTAGTAAACATCCCCCTTAATGTGGACAATTGCAAAGTTATGCACCTAGGAAAGAACAATCCAAACTATGGTTACACAATGCAAGGTTCCACATTAGGAACCACCACCCAGGAAAAAGATTTAGGCGTCATTGTGGATAACACGTTGAAACCCTCTGCCCAGTGTGCAGCAGCGGCCAAGAAAGCAAATAGAATGCTAGAAATCATAAGGAAAGGAATGGAGAATAAAACCAAGGATATTATAATGCCTCTGGATCATTCCCTGGTGCAACCGCTCCTTGAATATTGTGTGCAATTCTGGTCACCATATCTTAAAAAGGATATTGCGGAATTAGAAAAGGCAGAGAGAAGAGCCACCAATATGGTAAAGGAGATGGAAGGATACCCCTATGAGGAGAGGCTTAAAAGATTAAGGCTCTTCAACCAGGAGGGGAGATATGACAGAGGTCTACAAATTAATGAATGGAATGGAACCGGTAAATGTAGAATGTTTGTTTATGCCATCAAAAAGTAGAAAGACTAAGGGGCATACAATGAAGCTACAGTGTAACACGTTTAAGACTAATAAGAGAAAATATTTTTTCACTCAACGCATAATCAAACTCTGGAAGTTTGAAGGTATAGTAAAAGCTGTTAGTAGTGTATGTGGGTTAAAAAAAGGTTTGGACAAGTTCCTGGGGGAAAGAGCCATAAACCATTCAAAGAGGACCCAGGAAATCCACTGCTTGTCCTAATACAAGCATTGTAGAACCTGTGTGCCTTTTTGGGAAACTGCCAGGTACTTGTGACCTTTATTGGCCACTGCTGGAAACAGGATACTGGGCTTGAATGACCTTGGTCTGACCCGGTATGGCATTTCTTATGTTCTTACGCTAAATTCCTATGTATGATGCTTCTTCCGAATTTCCTTTCATGAACACAGAACAAAAATATTAGTTTAGCAATTCTGCTTTTTACTTGTCCCTACTCACACATTGGTCCTCAACACCTCTGAGTCTTGCAATTCCACGTCAGGCCTTCTTCACCAACATACCTGAAAAACGTCTTGATACTTCATGTCACATCTTTAGACATTTTTTTCATCTATGTATGCTGTTGCCGTCCTGATTTCTCTCCTTGCCTCTTTCAGCTTTATCCAATATTCTTTTTTGTATTCCTCTTTTTGTGATCTTCTGAATTCTGTGAACACCGGGTTTTTTTACCTTTATTTTTGCAGCCCCTTTTTTGAAGTACTATATTGGTTTCCCTTTTCTCTTGTTTCTATTTATTTTCCATACTTTTAGATTTTCCTTACATATAACTTCTTTCAGTTTAGTCTACTGCCTTTCCACTTCCTTTATCTCTTTCTTCCCTGCCAGCTCCTCTTTCAAGATATTTCCTATTTTACTGGTCAGCATTTTTGAAATATAGGACTTTGAGTTTGCTAAGATTGGACTTGGCTTTTACTTCAGATTGCAACATGTAGTAGGCCCCCATATGAGTATTTGACACACTAGCTTCATTGGTGAGTACTAAATCCAGCTTTGACCCTTCTCTGGTGGTTTCTATTACCAATTATCTGAGCAAAGCCTCTTGTGAGGCATCTATGATCTTCTTACTTCTTTCTAGATTTGCAGACAGGATACTCTAATCCACATCTAGCAGATTAAAGTCACCAGAATCATCAACTCTCCCTTCCTTATCACCTCCGTGATATCATCGATCAAGACTGTTCATTTATTCTGTTTGAGCTGGAGGTCTGTAGACTGCACCAATGTGGATGCTAGTACCATCTCCTTTTTTCAAAATGATCCACAGTGTTTTTTCTTTTCCTCACTTCCCCTGAATTTCAGCTGCTATAATATTGTTTTTGACATAGAGAGCCCCTCCTTCTCCTTTTCTGCCCTGTCTATTCCTCCTAAATAGATTATAGTCAAGTATGGTGATATCTCATTCATGAGTCTCATTGAACCATTTTTACATAATGGCCATAATTCTTAAGCCCATTTCCAACATCAAGGCTTTCAGGTCAGGAACTTTGTTGCCTAGACTGTGAGCATTTGTGCTTATTGCCTTCCAGAAATTTTTGATTGGCTTGCTTGTAGTTTCCCTGGTCTTTATTCCTGACCCCTCTGCCTTTTTGTAATTGATGCATGAATTAAGATGATACCTTTTTGTACTTTCAACATTACTGTGATGCTTTGCTGGGAATGAGATCATGAACTTCTTTTCTTCCATCTGTCACCCCCTTTTTCTAGTTTAAAGGATCATCCACATATTATCTATCAGTAAAGAACCTTTTCCCTGCCACAGAAAGATGTGGTCCATTATAATATAGCCTATTTTTCTTTCAGCTATTGTCCCAGGTGCCTAAGAGGGTCATTTTGAAAGGTCTAGTCATGATTTGGACATCTGAAGATGTGCACATGGACACCGAAATCACAGACATGTCTCTGTAGCCCATAGCCATTCCACAAATGACATTTGCTGACATCTTCAGTACAGGGAAATCCAAGTAGGCATTGGGGTGTGCCAGAGGTGTGACCAGGGAGGGGTATGTACTTACATGTCACCCTTCAATATCAGAAACGTCTGCGGGCATGTCCATGTTTATGCCTGCTCCAGGCACAGGAAAGTGTTTGTTTTCACCTTAAAACATCCTGCGAGTATAGAGAAGATGGAGAATTAAGTGACTAGCCTTGGATCACAAAAGCCCATACTGTGGTTTGAACCCTGTCAACCCTGCTCTTTAACCACAGCTCTAGTCATTATGCTATTAGACATTCTGAAATGTTATCCTGGGGACGTCTATATAGACATTTGATACACGGGCATATCGGGCATGTCTATGTTTCCGAAATCATGCCTGAACTTGCACATGCTGGGTTTTTTTTCAGATGTTCTGGCTTTGACTTTCCAGATTGCACTTGGATGTCCCATTGTGAAATGTGCCTCTATATATCTAATGCCTTCCTGTTTATACCAGATTTGGAGTCATGTATTAAATCTGATTCTGTCATACAACCTTTCTTCTTCCTTACCATAGTATTGTAGAACTTCTCACAATACTATAGCGTTTACAATGAGAGCTCACCCCCATTGTCTCGCAGGGAGTAAGGGGGAGAGGGGATTTAACATAGCCAAGCCACTGGACTGTGTGCTCTGACTGTTGATTGGGGAGTGAGGGGAGGAGAGCTTGTGAGGAGAGTGGGAACAAGTAAGGCAGGAAGATGATTAACTGCTTACCTCAGCTGAGTCATCCCTTCCATCTGGCATACCCTCAACCTATCACTTTTCACTGCAACTGTTTCTGCAGCCTTCAAACATGCAATGGTTACACCCATCCTTACAATACTTTCACTAGGCCTTACCTGTCCTTCTAATTATCACCCAATTTCCCTTCTCCCTTTTGCTTCTAAATTACTCACATGTACGGTTTACGATAATTGTCTTGACTTTCTTTCCTCTCAAGTTCTTCTGGATCCACTGAAATCTGGCTTTCATCCTCTACATTCCTCACAAAACTTCAAGTGTCTTTACTCGATACTCATCCTTCTTGACCTTTCCGATGCTTTTGACATTGTTGATTATCACCTTCCCCTTGATACCCTATTCTCCCTTGGATTTAAGAGCTCTGTTATGTCCTGATTTTCTTCTTATTTTTCCCATTGCACTTTTAGCATACTTGTATGTTCTGGTGGATCCTCCGCTACTACCATCCCACTTTCAGTTGGTGCACTTGAGGGCTCTGTCTTGGGACCTCTTCTTTTCTCTCTCTACACCCAGTTCCTTGGCACACTCATTTCCTCCCATGGTTTTCAGTATCATCTTTATGCTGATGACTCCCAGATTGACCTCTCTGCACCTGAAAGCTTTCCAGAAATCCAGGTCTGTATCTCAGACAGCTTATCTAACATTGCTACCTGGATGTCCCTCTGCAGTCTGAAACTGAACATGGCCAAAACTGAGCTTCTTATTATTTCCCCTAAACCCACTTCCCCCTCTCCTCCTTTCTTTATTTCTGTGGATTATACTCTATTCCTCCCTGCTTCTTCAACTTGCAACCTTGGGGGTCATCTTTGACTCTTCTCTCGCTTTCTCTACCCACATCCAACAGATTGTTAATGCTTGTCATTTGTTTCTCTGTAACATCAGCAAAATTCACCCCTTCCTTTCTGAATTCACTATTAAGACTCTTACCCACTCTCTAGTTATCTTCCGTCACTCTAGACTATTGCAACCGGCTGCTCACTGGTCTTCCTCTGACTCATCTATTGCCTCTTCAATTTGTTCAAGACTCAGCTGCACTGCTAATCTTCCAGAACTCTCACTATGTCGCTATGCTCATGCAACTCCTCCTCTTAAGTCATTTTATTGGCTCTCTATCCACTTCTACATCTAATTCAAACTTCTACTAGCCTATAAATGTATTCAATCAGTGACTCCTCAGCACCTTTCCTCTCTAATCTCTCCTTACACCCCTCTTGGAGAACTCCACTCTTTTGACAGATCACTTTTATCTGTACCCATCTCAGCTACTCAGATTTTGTTCATCCCACCTTGCTGCTCCATATGCATAGAACAAACTACCCGAGTCAGTATGTCAAGTGCTATTAACCCACCTCTTCAAGGTTGCTTTTGGATCTCGATCCCCCTTATTCTCCTGTTTACCACCTATGTGTATATTTACCATTCCACTAGATGTATCCTAGTCCCCAGTTTTTGTGTTGTCTATCTTGATTAGACTGTAAATTCTGACTAGCAGGGATTGTCTTTTACATATAAATGTACAGCACTGTATAAAAAGTAGTAGTAGTAAGTAGCAGTGAGACTGGGTGGGTGTGAAAATCTTGGGATCTTCAGGCACCCTCCCTCCCTCCCATATGCATTTATGACATTGTTAGATCATGATCTGCTTCCAGGGGAAGGATTAAAGAATGAGGATTACTCTTGGGACTACTAGGGGGCATGGGCAGCACTGCTGTATCCCAGTGCAGGAGGGGATTGGGAGATGCTCAACTTGTACAATGTTATCCTTCACCACAGGCTGTCAGCTAAAGTGAAATTCAGCAGTTTCATAACTAACCACATGACAAGGATGTTGCCATCTAGTCAAGGTGTGGGATAATTATCATGAGTGATATGTTATCTATCCATGGCTGTTTGAGTTATGAGACAGTCTGGGTAATAAAGCTGCAGCTTGGTTTTGCTACTGACTTTCAATGTGATTTCTATTTTAAAGTTTGAATTAAGAAAGGAGATGGGTGCAAGTAATTGAGGTATGGGTTTAATTCTCTCTCCAAAAATTTTGAAGTCTCTGCACTGCAGAAATACTGTTTCTACAGATGGACAACAGCATCAGTTTTGCAATCCTTACTTTCCTCTCTGACTTCATTAACATTGGGCTGAAGATACAGGGAGGCATTTGTCCAACTTCTCTCCCTTGAACCGTATTTCCAAGTTAATGTCTCTGATGATGGAATCTTCCAGAAATTACTAATTTCTGTTTTAAGATTTTTTTTGGCAGTGTTTGGGGTCCTTTGGGGCCTCATGCCTTTACTATGATTTTGTACTACTTTGTAAACTGCTTTGATATGAATGGAAAGCAATATATCAAGAAACTGAAAATAAATACAAAAAGATAAATAAAGTCGGTCTCGCCCGTCTTGTCTAAGACCACTTTAGTTTCCATTAATGGAACAGCCTCATTTACTAAGGCAAAGAAGGCATTTTTCTTAGGTATCTCCATGTTACAGAACCCACAGTTATCCATTTATTCCTGGGTTGTTTGATTCTTTTTGGGAGTGGCGGTGGATTGTTGTCAAGTTGTATCCTGGGTGAGGCATGTTTTACTACTTCTACTATTACTAATGAACGTTTGTATATTGCTATAAGACATATGCAGTGCTGCACAGATGCATTTAAAGGCGGTCTCTGCTCATCAGAGCTTACAATCTAGTCAAGACAGACAACGCAGTAGCTGTAGACATAGGATATATCTAAGGGGAATGGTAAGGAAACACAAAGGAGATCAGGTGAGTCAAGATCTGAAAGCGTCTGTGAAGAGGTGAGTTTTCAGCCTGGATTTGAAAAGGGTCAGAGAAGGCTCTTGACGCAAAGACTCAAGTAGTTTGTTCAAGATATAAGGAGCAGCAAGGTGAAAGTAGTGAAGTCTGGAGTTAGCAATAGAAGAGAAGGGCACAGATAGAAGCGATTTGCCAGAAGAATGGAGTTATTGCAGCTAATTTTTCCTTACTTGAGTCAATTCCTTTTTCATAACAGAGGGAGGAGTGGCTCAGTGGTTGGGACAGGTTACCTCAGGCCAGAGGGCTGGGGGTTCAATTCCCACATGGGGACAAGTAACCTCAGGCTGGAGGGACTGAGGTCTCTAGTCCCATGGCTGCTTCTTGTGGCCTTGGGCAAGCTACTTAACCAGGGCCGGATTTACATGTACACCATGGCGTAGGGCCCACAGCCAGCAGGGGCCCACAAAAAAGAACCAGTTTTTTTTTTTAAACTCAATTAAAAAAAAAAACCTGGTGGCTGCCGCCGCGGGGCCCCCTCTGCTGCCGCGGGGGCCCCGTCTACAAGCTGAAGCGGTCCGGTCGGGTCGGGTCGGGTCCGGTCGGGTCCGGTCGGGTCTCTCTCCCTCCCTCCCTCGCGGCAGGCTGCGAGAGACGCGAAGATAGAGCGTCTCCTCGCATCTGTGTTAAGCCCGCAGGGGCTGATGGGATTTCCCATCAGCCCCTGCGGGCTTAACACAGACGCGAGGAGACGCTCTCCCTTCGCGTCTCTCGCAGCCTGCAGCCTGCAGCGAGGGAGGGAGGGAGAGAGACCGGACCGGACCGGACCCGACCGGACCGGACCGGACCGGACCGCTTCAGCTTGTAGACGGGGCCCCCGCGGCAGCAGAGGGGGCCCCGCGGCGGCAGCCACCAGGGTTTTTTTTAAAATTATTTTTTGGTGTCGGCCGGGGGGGGGGGGGGGGACTGGTACTGGGCGATGGGGGGGGTAGGACTGGTAATGGGCTATTGAGGGGGCTGGGGCTGGAAATGGACTGGGGGGGTAGGGCTGGTAATGGGCTATTGGGGGGCTGGGGCTGGAAATGGGCTGGGCTGGGCTGGGCTGGGGGGGGGTTAAGGCTAGAGGTGGGCTGATGGGGTTAGGACTGGTAATGGACTGTGCGCTGTTGGGGGGGCTTAGAACTGGCAATGGGCTTTGGGGGGGGTTAAGACTGGTAATGGGCTGTGGGCTGATGGGGGCTGTCTGGTAATGGGCTATGGGGGGGGGGCTAGGACTGGAAATGGGCTGTGGGGTTAAGACTGGAGGTGGGCTGATGGGGTTAGGACTGGTAATGGGCTGTTGGGGGGGGGTTAGAACTGGTAATGGGCTTTGGGGGGTTAAGACTGGTAATGGGCTGTGGGCTGATGGGGGTTGTCTGGTAATGGGCTATGGGGGGCTAGGACTGGAAATGGGCTGGGGGGTTAAAACTGGAGGTGGGATGATGGGGTTAGGACTGGTAATGGGCTTTGGGCTGATTGGGGGGGTAGGACTGGCAATGGGCTATGGGGGGCTGACTGGAAATGGGTTGATGGGGTTAGGACTGGAAGTGGGCTGATGGGGGGTTAGGACTGGTAATGGGTTATAGGGGGGGCTTAAACTGAAAATGGGGTGATGGGGGTTAAGGACTGAAAATGGGGTGATGGGGGGTTAAGGACTGTAAGTGGGGTGATGGGGGGGCTAGGACTGGTATTGGGTTGGGGGGTTGCTAGGACTGGAAATGGGCTGATGGATGGCTAGGACTGGAAATGGGCTGATGCAGGGACTAGAAGGGAATGGATGCTGGGTGAGGCTGGAACTAGAAGGGAGCTGATGTTGGGGGAGGATTAGAATGGGATGGGGCTGGAAGAGTAAAATGGAGAAGGGAAAAATATTTTGTGTGGGAGGGATAAAAAATCTACAATTGGCCGGGTATTGGGAGAGTAAGTGGGGATTGAGGATGGAGGGGTAAAATTTGAGTGGATGAAATAGGAATGAGGAAAGAGCAAAAGGAGAAAGATTAGTATGTTAAAGCAGATGTAGAGAGAGAATGGAAAAAAATCTAGAAGAGAGAAGAAAGGACAAATGGACAGCAGACGATGGAGAGTTAGCAGAAGACACAAAGAAACCAGAAGAAAGTGGCTGGAGCAATTGCAGCTGAAAAAAATGCACAAAAGGTAGAAAAATATCTCTTTATTTTGAATTTATTAATTGGAATATGTCAGCTCTGGTAAATGTGCATCATTAACATCTGCGCTTTGTTTAGTACAAGAGCAAATTAATGTATAGTTTTATTTCTACAGTGTTGTACATTCCAAGTTTGGCTTTTGGGATTCCCAGTTTAATTATTGTCTTCCTATTTCTAAATTGTGATTACTTGTTTGGTGATGGTCTATGTTCTGCATGTGTAACTGAGCTGAGGTGTTCTGTTTATATAATTCCTATTTGACATTGCCACTTGTTCTCTTTCCCCAGTAGGTCATGTATTGTTGTTCTCTGAAATGTATTGGTTTAATATTTGCAGTGTTGCCTTTTGATTGGTAGAGTATGGTGCTTTGTGAGTCCTGGTAGTGCTGTTAGGATACGGCGGGTTTACTATGGGCAGTGTTTGTAGCAGTTCCTAATGTGTCTGGCAGTTGGCACTGGATTATAGTAATGTAGAAATCTTTTAGTCTTTCTTTATCCATACACTCATTAAGAGGCACGTTTACTAAAAGTTAGTATATAGTAACATTATGCAAATATTTATGCAAATGAGGCCCCTTATGCAAATGAGGTCCGCACCCCCCTTGGGCCGCCCCTGCTGGGGGCCCACAATTTTTGTTGGCGTAGGGCCTCACTCAAGGTAAATCCGGCCCTGTACTTAACCCTCCATTGCCTCATGTACACTTAGGGGTCTGTTTACTAAATCGCGTTAGTGCAGTACGCGGTAGGAGCCGCGGTAGTGAAAGAAACCCCAAATAAGGACATGGGCGGTACATCGTTACCACTACCGCGCGTTAGCAAAATTAACGAGCGTTACCGGGCGCCGTGCCACGTTACTGCGCGTTAATCATAAGAAGACGTACAGACACAAAGCACTGAAACAGAGCTGTAGCACAATGGTTACGGTACTGACCGCTGTTACAGGCAGCATGGGTTCGAGCCCCCAGTGTGCCTAACACAGAAGGCTGTCTCAGGCATCACCCTGTACATTACAGAAGGAAAGAGGAGGCATGCTTTTCGTTACGCTGAGTATTGGTGTCAGAAAAACACCCTCGGAATGTGCCTAGCCACGTACGTTGGTACGTGCGTAGCTACGCGCGTACATTCGTGCGTGAGTACGTGTTTGTTTACGTGCGTGGGTACGTGTGTTTTTTACCAGTGTGGGCATCTTATATTACAGACTTTGTAGGGTGTCCTGCACCTATGCATTATGCTAACAGATGTACGTGTGATGGCCTATGGTTTATCAGAGCCTGTGAGCAGGTGCTGGTGTTTCACAGGGTTGGATTGGGCCAGTCACACCCATGATGCACTGCACATGCAAAGCAGCTGTCCACAGATACACACCATGGGGAATGCACCCCCACAGCACCTCGGCCTGGTAGGGGGTACCGACTGTGTGTTGTACTGGCACAGAGCAGCTACACACCGTCACATTGTGCGGGTACTGTGCTCACCCTGAGGGTGCAGTGAGGCGCCCAGCACTAGGTCCACAGCACCGGCCATGGCGCAGGTCCAAAGCAGTGTTACTGTGTGAGATAGGTAGTTTCTGCAGGAACACCTTGGACATCTCTGTCTGTTTCAGTCAGGTACAGCCCCCATGCACCACCACCACACCCCTCCCCCAGGGCTGAGGGAGGCAAACAGGGTCTCCTATCAAAAGATCCACAGTCTACCGTGCTGCAACGGTGGCAGTAGAGGGGAACATGAACCCTAGTCCTGCTGGGCAACAGACACCCCACAGGGCAGTCAATGCAGCTCTGTACACAGCCATAACACAATAGCAGACAGACATTAGGCCTGGATATGGTATGCTGCACCCCACCACTATCTGATATTTCCCTGGTGCAAGCCATCAGCCACTGCACCCTGCAAGCCACTCCATCACAACACCTACCAGCTGCAAACAGTCTGCTAGTGCCCAGTGGAGATGCCTGCACCCAGAACTGGGATGTCAGCATACACAGCAAGCAGATACATCAGTGACTGGGCCCCAGAAGGAAACCCATATGTATCACATGAGAGAAATACTAGATAGCACTATGGGAGTGCCTAGCCATGCTGTGGTCACTGCACAGTCAGGGTGAGAGTGATCTCTCAGCAGGATATACTGAGGTCACCCTGTCTGTGTAGTTGGTGGCCGGGCACTACAATGTGCCTGTCACTGCCCTATGCCCTGTGCAGATGCACCCTGGCCAGGCCACCCTGTCCGGCCTATACCCATGGTACCTTGCTCCTCATTATGCACATTGGCAGCCCAATACTGGCAACAGTGCTGGCAGTGTGGGCTGTTGAAGGTGTTTGCAGCCACCACACACTGGATAGACAGACAGCCACCCCCACACCTATGCCAGCATTGTGCTACTATAGAGGTGGTCAGCAGCCATACCCACCACACCAGTCCTGGGCATAGTACAGGCATGGATATGGTACACAAGACTGTTGGGGGGTCACTCCCCAGGGTGGTGAACACTGTCAGAGACCAGACCTGCAGCACACACCGCAGACATCAGAATGATTGTTATGGTGGAGCTCAATGAGCAAAATGTGCTTAACGTAGGAATTGATATCTGCCAGTTATCAGAGGAAACGTTTGATAGCTGTGTACCATATACCCAGGTATAGGGTGGCATTGCTAAGGTATGCAACTGCTAGTATTGGGAGATACAGGCAGGGCCCAATGTCTTGCCTCTCCAGCTGGCATTGGCCAATGGGGCCTGTGGGTGGGTGTGTGGCCCTGTTGGCTGCTGCTTTACGGCAGAGTTCCCCAACTCCAGTCCTGGTGTTCCACACACTGTTCGGGTTTTCATGCTGTCTCTCATAAATATGCATGAGCTACATCTGCATACCATGGGGGTGGTGCATAGCTATGCAGCACAGGCATCTTTATTAGAGGCGGCATGACACCGGAATGTTGTGGGGCCCTCCAGGACTGCATTTGCGGGACTCTGCTATAGGTAATGTGCCTGTTTCTGGTGTCTGTGTTTGGTGTGGTAAAATATAGGCCATGCGTATGTTCTCTGCACTACAGGAGTGTCTTTACTATCACTGTTTAGTGGTGGGTAAAACTATGGGGACTGGGTTGGCAGGAGCCCCAACTGGGATTTGAACCTGTGACCCTCTGGTCTTACAGGCACTGGCTGTGTCTGTTGCACCACACTGTGGCCACAGAGATAGTGCAGTCCCTGGAGTTAGTTAAACCGGCCTGACGAGTCAGAAACCTTGCTCTGCAACAGGTTTACTGTGGCCTCATTTACCTTGTATGCAGACAAAGGTGCACATAAACCGCAGAAATGACCTCACAAAAGGGGCACACACCCATAACCAAGCTGGGCAACAATGATATCATTGGGAAACATTACACCACACACCCAGGACAGCTCCTTTACAATGTAATGCTCTTTGCAAGGGTCTGCGGAGCGTAGACCCTTCCACACATCATTTCCTTTTATTTTGGTGCTTTCCAGGGAGTGTTGTTCCTTGTTGCCCATTGCTATCACTGTTGCCCAGCTGAATTCTGCTTTTTAAAATGTTTCTTGTGGTCATTTTTAACGTTTTATGTGATATTTTGTTCTGTGCACATGTATCACACTGCTCACGTTTTGTGGGTTTCCCCGGTTTTCTGTACATTGCTGACGTAAATGGTTTCTCTTCCCTTTAATGCCTTTACCGACAGGTTTTCATTTGCGTTGGAAGTGAGCTCTGACACTCCGCGCGTTAGTATGAGGGGAGCCTCTCTCCGCCCACTCTCCGCCCATTGACCCCTTCTCTCCGCCCACTCTCCACCTTCTGCGCTGTTTTAACGCGCCGCGGAGCTTTACGATCGTTAACTACGGTTAACGCGCGTAGTATGACTTTAACGGTCGTTAGCGCGTCGGTACGCGCGTTATACGGCACTTACGGTCGTTAACGTCATACTACGCGCGTTATTCACGTTTAGTAAACATAGCCCTTAGACTGTGAGTCCTTCAGGGACAAGGGAATAAAAAGTACCTGTTAGTATATACATGTAAACTGCTCTGATGCGTAAGTAAAGGGCAGTATATCAAATGCCTAAAACAAAAACCATAGCCTGAGACAGATAGGTAAGCTCTAATGGCTCAAAGTCAGTCTTAAAAATGCCTGTGTTTTTCTTTTTTTAAATTCTCTTTAGACTGAGACACAGCCTTAGCCAGTAGCCAAGACGCTATGTTTTGTATTCTTCTTTCCAGACCTACCCCTGCCACAGCCAAACTGCTATTTCTCCTTTGCAATCCTAAGTTCCAGACAGCACTCCTTCCTCACTCTCTGAAAATCAGAAACAAAATGGTTCTCCGAGGCTTAGACCAAGCTGTCTTGCAGCCCTGCTGTGGCTTCATCAACCATGGGATTTTCAGAACTCAGGCAAGAATATATTTCTCTGGCTGTCTGTCAGAGACTTGCAGCAAGATTGGCTAAAGTGTCTCATGCCAGTTGCTGGTGACCCTTCCTTGACCTCCTTCCTCTGCCAGATTGGCTGGCACATGTATAGCAGCATACACAATGAAAATAAAGTTCACAAATGGTGATTCATAAATATTTTCTGAGTATGTGTGCTTAGTCAGTTATGTCTGAATGAACAGAATATCATAATTTTTGTTATTTTTTCCATTTGGATGAAAACTGATACACATGCCTTATGTCAGCTCTTGCAAAGCAGATGCAATTTCTGCAGGGTTTGTGTTAATATTTTAAAAAGACAAATAAGAACCTATTTGTCTTTTAATGTAAAATAGGCACTTTTCAACCCACTTAACCTAGGCACCCTGTTATAAAATTATATTCCACAAGTCATATCACAATTGCTTTTATGCAATGTATACAAACCTTTCTTGCATGTGCTATAAAAACTATATCCTACTTCTATGAGGAGAAGTTGAAAGAAAGGAATATTTTAGAAAAAGGGGATGATTTAAAAAAACCCCTGCATGTTTTAAAGTAAATGTTTAAATATATTATGGAATATGTCATAAAACTGGTGCAACAGGAGAGATCAATTAGCCACAACGATTTTAATCAAAATTTGCTATTTAAAAAATTAATATAAACTTAATTTAATTTCAGGATTAATTATATATATACATACACACATTTGATACAGCCCACACCTATTAAATTATACGTTCCTTCTCCAAACATTCAAGAAAAATAGAAGCAATTGTTACTTAAAGGCTCATCAGGAATATCTTCAGCAAAATTCCCACCAGCGCTGAATAGAAAGACTGAAATATGTGCTTATTACCTCCATTTGGCAGAAAAAACTGAGTGCTATTTAGCATTGGGTACCAGCTGCACAGAGGAAGCCTCTATACATTGGCTTTAATGTGAAGCATTTTTTAAATAGATTCTCATCTGAGGGGACTGCAGCAATAGGATGTTTGTAGTGTAGTAGATGCCAGTGATACAATATTATATCTATAAAAAGATTTTAATATGAAAAGTATCATTTTACATGATGTCCTCCTGAGAAATGTTTACTTTTTTAAATTATATGAAAGATCATTATAACAATCACACTTCTGTATGTATTGTTATGACATCTGGCGCTATTTTAGTGTGGATGAATTAAATAAACATTATGAATAGTCACATTTGTGATATTTTGTTTTAAACCTTATTTTGTAGGAATGCTATGTTGATTTTGATATCTAATTATTTTGACCCCTGATGCAGGCAATTAAACTGAAACATGGTCATGTTGCATCATTTTTAATGGAATTATTTTTGTCTTTATAGAGTCCTATTTTAATGTTTAATAGAACTTTTGCATTTTTTCTGAGAAATGTAGTATCTTCTTTTAGGTGGTCTGCTGCAGGAATGTTTAGTTTCCTGTGTAATTTGCAGGTTTTCTCTTTTTGTTTTGCTTTATTTTTATTGATTTTCAATTCAAAGAATTTTAGTTAATTAAAAGATAGCTGTACTACCACAAGGGGTCTTACTGCCAAGTAACATACTTAGGGGTATGTTTACTAAACCGCGCAATTGTGCGGGACGCACTTGAGCATGCGCTAAGGTACCTTAGCGCACACTAATAGTGCGTTTTTGTGCCCCGCACACGTGCGCGCTACACTAACGGGCCCGCACAAGTGCGTGGCGCGCTCAAGTGCGATAGAGGCGTGGAAAGGCATTCCGAGGGCGGAGAAAGGCTCCCGAGGGGCGGAGGGACGGGGTTAATGGGTGGAGAGTGGGAGGGGAGAGGCTCCCCGCACAGGAGCGGGGCTGAAATTCCAGCTTAAAAATACCACGAGTGAAAACCTCACGTTAGAGCCGATTTAAAGGGAAGAGAAACCATTTCCGTCAGCAATGTACAGCAAAACCGGGGAAACCTACAAAACGTGAGCAGTGTGATACATGTGCACAGAACAAAATAGCAAATAAAAACTGAAAATAACCACAACAAATCTCAAAAAAAATTATAATCCAGCTGGGCAACATTGATATCAATGGGCAACAATAAAAAACACTCCCAGGAAAGCTCCAAAAAAAAAAAAGAAATGATTTTTTGAAGGGTCTACGCTCCAAAAATCATTTCTTTTTTTTGGAGCTTTCCTGGGAGTGTTTGTAATGTTGTCCATTGATATCAATGTTGCCCAGCTTGGTTATGCGGTTTTTCCCCTTTTTTCGAGGTCATTTTTGAGGTTTATTTTCCCTTTTGTCTCCATACAAGTTGAATGAGTCCATAGTAAAATTGTGCAGAGCAGGGTTTCTGACATGTTCGGTCAGGTTTCCTATCTCCAGGGACTGTACTGTCTTTGTGGCCACAGTGTGGTGCAGCGGACACAGCCAGTGCCTGTAGAACCAGAGGGTCACAGGTTCAAATCCCAGCTGTGGCTCCTGACAAGCCAGTCCCTATATTTTACCCACCACTAAACAGAGATAGTAAGGACACTCATGTATTGCAGAGAACATAAGCATGGTTCAAACACCTCTATTTTATCCTACACCGCACACACACCATAACAATGGGCATTACATACAGCCGAGTCCCCCAAATGCAGTCCTGGAGTGCCACAACTCAATCAGGTCATATGCTTTTTCCAAGATGAGGACATGTCAGCATGTTGGCGGAAGGCTACAGGTGGTGGAGGGGCAATGGCTGCTAGCCACAGCAGACAGTGGCCTAGGCCTGTGCAGGCTGGCACCGTCCACTGCAACAGACAGTCTCTGTCGGATGTACAGTCATGGACTCCCCAGGGACAGCAGCATATCTGTGGCAACACGGTGGTGCAGTGCACATAGACAGTGTGTGCAAGAACAGAAGGTCACAGGCTCAAATCCCAGCTTGGGCTACTGCCAATCCAGTCCACATATTTTTCCCACTGCTAAACCGTGATAGTAAGGACAAACCTTTATTGCTGAGAACATACGAATGGTTAATACGCCTATATTTTACCCCAACGACCACATACACCATAAACAGGCACAATACCTAGAGCAGAGTCTCCCAAATGCAGTCCTGGAGGGCCAAACACCATTCTGGTTCCATGCTGCCTCTAATAAAGATGCCTGTGCTGCATATCTATGCACCACCCCCATGGTATGCAGATGTAGCTCATGCATATTCATGAGGGACAGCATGAAAACCCGAACAGTGTTTGGCACACCAGGACTGGAGTTGGGAACCTCTGCCGTAAAGCAGCAGCCAACAGGGCCAGACACACCCACACCCACAGGCCCCATTGGCCAATGCCTCCTGGAGAGGCAGGACATTAGGCCCTGCCTGCATCTCCCAATACTAGCACTTGCATACCTTAGCAATGCCACCCTACACCTGGGTATACGGTACACAGCTATCAAACGGTTCCTATGATTACTGGCAGATAGCAATTCCTACGTTAAGCACGGTTTGCTCATTGAGCTCCATCATATCAATCATTCTGATGTCTGCGGTGTGTGCTTCAGGTCTGGTCTCTGACAGTGTTTACCACCCTGGGGAGTGACCCCAAACAGTATTGCGTACCATATCCATGCCTGTACTGTGCCCAGGACTGGTGTGGTGGGTATGGCTGCTGAACTCCTCTATAGTAGCACAATGCTGGCATAGGTGTGGGGGTGGCTGTCTGTCTATCCAGTGTGTGATGGCTGCAAACACCTTCCACAGCCCACACTGCCAGCACTGTTGCCAGTATTGGGCTGCCAATGTGCATAATGAGGAGCAAGGTACCATGGGTAAAGGCCGGACAGGGTGGCCTGGCCAGGGTGCATCTGCACAGGGCATAGGGCACTGACTGGGACATTTTAGTGTACGGCCACCACCTACACAAACAGGGTGACCTCAGTATGTCCTGCTGGGAGATCACTCTCACCCTGACTGTGCAGTGACCACAGCATGGCTAGGCACCCCCATAGTATTATATGATATTTCTCTCATGTGATATGTATGGGTTTCCTTTTGGGGCTCAGTCACTGATGTATCTGCTTGTGTGTGCTGCCATCCAGGTCCTGGGTGCATGCTTTTCCACCAGGGACATGCACTATGGACTAGCTAACAGACTGTTTGCAGTTGGTATGTGCCTTGCTCTAGTGCCTTGCAGGGTGCAGTGGCTGAAGGCTTGCTGCAGGAGAATATCAGATAGTGGTGGGGTGCAGCTTAACATATACAGGTCTAATGTCTGTCTGCTATTGTGTTATGGTTATGTACAGAGCTGCATTGACTGCCATGAAGGGTGTCTTTTCCCCAGCAGGACTGGAGTTAATGGTCCCCTCTACTGCCACCATTGCAGGGAGGTAGAATGTGGACCTGTTGATGGGAGACCTGGTTTGCCACCCTCGGCCCTGGGGGGGGGGGGAGGAGGAGGGTGGTGGTGAATGTTCCTCCTGGGGGGGAGGAAAAGAGAGAGATATCCAAGGTGTTTCTGCAGAAACTACCTATCTCACACATTAACACTGCTTTGGATCTCCAGCATGGCCTCTTTCAGCCATGGAAGATGCTGTGGACCTGGTGCTGGGCGCCTCACCGCACCCTCAGGGTGAGCACAGTACCCGCACAATGTGACGGTGTGTAGCTACTCTGTGCCAGTAAAACACACGGTCAGTACCCCCTACCAGGCCGAGGTGCTGTGGGGGTGCACATGGTCACTTCCCTCTACCAGGCCCAGGTGCTGTGGGGGTGCATATCCCATCTTTTGTTTCTCTGTGGACAGCTGATTTGCATGTGCGGTGCATCATGGGTACGGGTGGGCTAACCCTATCCAGTTGACTACAGCAGACTGTCTGAGTGGTGACCTGCAGGCTCTCTGCAGCCAACCAGGGGCTTGCTAGCAGCTATAGAGCTGTAGCCCAATGGTTACTTCACTGCTTGTAAAGCCAGAGGTCATGGGTTCAAACCCACAGTGGGATTATTTGATAGGGCTGGCCAAAGCATTATATGTTTTTAATGTACATTTTTGCTACCAGCATAAACACCCTCATCGTATTGTACCCATAAGGTGCCTCTGAGGGCGCCCTATAGGGCACCTTATGGTTCCCATCCATATAAGGTGCACTATACATTATCCTGTGACGCAACTTATAGGGTGCCCTATAGGGGACATTTTAGGGTGCCATGGCGGACAGTGCGCTTTATAATGTGCCCTATGGAGTGCCTTAAAGGGTGCCTTATACGGCATTTTCAATTACGGCACGTGAGGGCGTGTTTGCTGGCAGCAATTAATAAAAAAAAATAAAGTGCTGCAGGAAACAAAATGCACATTGCAAAGCTGATGCCTCAGCCAGCCTTACATATTAGGCACCCTGGGGAGCAAACTCATGACCCCTGTATCAGCAGTCAGTGCCTTAACCATTGTGCTCCACTGCTGCTCCTCCTTGCATGTCAGCGCACCAACTTATGCTTTTCATTCCTTGAACTGCACAGTGCTGCCATCACAAACAGTACTCTGACCTTGCGGTACCTCATACGGCACCCTATAAAGCGCCCTATAAGCAACATTCTAGGGTGCCTTGGCGGACAGTGCACTTTAAAATGTGCCTTATGGGGCACCTTATGTTAACACGCTTTGAGAGTGCGTTTGCAAGTAGTGATAATTAAAATAAAAATAAAATGCCTCCTAAAGCATTCTTCCCCATAATTTGTAACACCTCAGCAAGCCTTGTTCATTGGGCACTGTGGGGGATTGAACCACTGCTCCCTGCACCATTGGTCAGTGTCTTAACCATTGTGTGATGGTTCTGTTCCTGTGCTTGCACATCAGTGCGCCGCCTTATGCCTCCCACATTAGCGCATGAGAAAGCTGTGCGGGAGGCATAAGTGGCACGCTGATGCACTAGCAGAAGAGCAGAGCCACAGCACAATGGTTAAGACACTGACCAATGGTGCAGGGTTCAGGAGTTCAATCCCCCACAATACCCCATGAAGACAGCTGGCTGAGGCATTACTTTAGGAGCCAGTTTAATATTGGGCGGCATAAGGCAGCTTGCTATTGCTGTAGGAGGCATTTTAATATTGGGCAGCATAAGGCGGCGCACTGATGTGTAAGCACATGAACAGAACCACAGCACAAGGGTTAAGACACTGACCAATGGTGCAGGAATCAGGAGTTCAATCCCCACAGTGCCCAATGAACAAGGCTGGCTGAGGCATTGCATATTATGGGGAAGATTGCTTTAGAAGGCATTTTATTTTAATTTTAATTATCACTACTAGCAAACGCACTCTCAAAGCGTGTTAACATAAGGCGCCCCATAAGGCACATTTTAAAGTGCACTATCCGCCAAGGCACCCTAGAATGTTGCTTATAGGGCACTTTATAGGGTGCCGTCTGAGGTACCGCAAGGTCAGAGTACTGTTTTTGATGGCAGCACTGTGCAGTTTAAGGAATGAAAAGCATAAGTAGGTGCGCTGACAGGCAAGGAGGAGCAGCAGTGGAGCACAATGGTTAAGGCACTGACTGCTGATACAGGGGTCATGAGTTTGCTCCCCAGTGTGCCTAATATGTAAGGCTGGCTGAGGCATCAGCTTTGCAATGTATGTTTTGTTTCCTGCAGCACTTTATTTTTATTTTATTAATTGCTGCCAGCAAACACGCCCTCACGTGCCGTAAATGAAGGTGCCGTATAAGGCACCCTATAAGGCACTCCATAGGGCACATTATAAAGTGAATTGTCTGCCACGGCACCCTAAAATGTCCCCTAAAGGGCACCTTATAAGTTGCGTCACAGGATAATGTATAGTGCACCTTACATGGACGGGAACCATAAGGTGCCCTATAGGGCGCCCTATAAAGTGCCCTCAGAGGCACCTTATGGGTACAGTACGCTGAGGGTGTTTTTGCTGGCAGCAAAAATGTACATTAAAAAGAGATAATGCTTTGGACAGCACAATCAAATAACCCCACTGTGGGTTTGAACCCATGACCTCTGGCTTTACAGGCAGTGAAGTAACCATTGGGCTACAGCTCTATAGCTACTAGCAAGCCCCAGGCTGGCTGCAGAGAGCCTGCATGTCACCACACAGACAGTCTGTTGTGGTCACCAGGATAGGGTTAGGACACCCGTACCCATGATGCACTGCACATGAAAATCAGCTGTCCACAGATAAACACAAGATGGGGAATGCACCCCCACAGCACCTCGGCCTGGTAGGGGGTACTGACCTTGTGTTTTACTGGCACAGAGTAGCTACACACCGTCACATTGTGCGGGTACTGTGCTCACCCTGAGGGTGCAGTGAGGCGCCCAGCACCAGGTCCACAGCACCTTCCATGGCTGCAAGAGACCATGCCAGAAGTCCAAAACAGTGTTAACCTGTGAGATAGGTAGTTTCTGTAGAAACACTTTGGATGTTTCTGTCTGTCTCATTCAGGTGTAGCCCCCATGTACCACCACCCCCCCTGGCCAAGGGTGGCAAAGAGGGCCTCCCATCAAGAGATCCACATTTTACCTCCCTGCAATGGTGGCAGTAGAGTGGACCATCAACCCCAGTCCTGCTGGGGAACAGGCACACTACAGGGCAGTCAATGCAGCTCTGTACACATGCATAGCACAATAGCAGACAGACTTTAGGCCTGGATATGCTAAGCTGCACCCCACCACTATCTGATATTCTCCTGCAGCAAGCCTTCAGCCACTGCACCCTGCAAGCCAATCCATCAAGACACATACCAGCTGCAAACAGTCTGCTAGCTAGTCCATAGTGCATGTTCTCAGTGGAAATGCATGCACCCAGAACTTGGATGTCAGCATGAACAAGCAGATAAATTAGTGATTGGGCCCCAAAAGGAAACCCATAAATATCACATGAGAGGAATGCTATATAGCACTATGGGGGTGCCTAGCCATGCTGTCGTCACTGCACTGTCAGGGTGAGAGTGATCCCCCAGCAGGACATACAGAGGTCACCCTGTCTGTGTAGGTGGTGGCCGGCCACTACAATGTCCCAGCCAGTGACCTATGCCCTGTGCAGATGCATCCTGGCCAGGTCACCCTGTCCAGGCTATACCCATGGTACCTTGCTCCTCATTATGCACATTGGCAGGCCAATTATTATTATTATTTATTATTTATTATTATTTAGAACACATTTATATACCGCTGCTTCCAGCGATCAGTAGCGGTTTGATTCTTCTTTTGGGGATGTCGATCAGGACAGGGTGGGGGAGTAAATACATAGAGGACTTGGGGGTCACGGCACACATATTTAAGGTTTTGGGGGTAAACATATTTACATTTATATAATACATATAATACATATTTACAGATTGGGGAAATCTCATTTTACTTGGCTATACATGGTTACACAAGGCGGATTTTCAATGTACGTATTTCTTTGTTACGTTTTCCTGGATTTTGTGACTTATTGCTGGTTGTAATAGCATTTAAATAGGTGTGTTTTTAACTCTTTCCTGAAACTTTGCTGGCTGTGTGGGCTGTGGAAGGTGTTTGCAGCCACCACACACTGTATAGACAGACACACACTCCTACACCTATGCCAGCATTGTGCTACTATAGAGGGGTTTGACAGCCCTGCCCACCACACCAGTCCTGGGCACAGTACAGGCATGGATATGCTACGCAATACTGTTGGGGGTCACTCCCCAGGGTGGTAAACACTGTCAGAGACCAGACCTGAAGCACACACCGCAGACATCAGATAGATTGTTATGATGGAGCTCAATGAGCAAACCGTGCTTAACGTAGGACTTGCTATCTGCCAGTAATCATAGGAAACGTTTGATAGGTGTGTACCATATACCCAGGTGTAGGGTGGCATTGCTAAGGTATGCAAGTGCTAGTATTGGGAGATGCACGCAGGGCCCAATGTCCTGCCTCTCCAGGAGGCATTAGCCAATGGGGCCTTTGGGTGTGGGTGTGGGTGTGTCTGGTCCTGTTGGCTGCTGCTTTACGGCAGAGGTTCCCAACTCCAGTCCTGGTGTGCCAAACACTGTTCGGGTTTTCATGCTGTCCCTCATGAATATGCATGGGATGCATCTGCATACCATGGGGGTGGTGCATAGATATGCAGCACAGGCATCTTTATTAGAGGCAGCATGGAAACTGAATGGTGTTTGGCCCTCCTGGACTGCATTTGGGGGATTCTGCCGTAGGTAATGCACATTTCTATGGTGTTTGTGATGTGTAGGGTAAAATAGAGGTTTTTGACCCATGCGTATGGTCTCAGCAATAATGGTTCAGTCTTTACTACCATGATTTCTTCATGGGTAAAATAAGGGGACTGGGTTGCCAGGAGGCCCAGCTGGGATTTGAACCTGTGATCTTCTGGTCCTAAAGGCACTGGCTGTGTCTGCTGCACCACCATCTTAGCACAAAATCAGTGCATTCCCTGGGGAGTCCATGGCTGTTTGTCAGACAGGGCTTGTCTGTTGGAGGGCACTGCACCCACGTGAAGGGGGCTAGGCCACCGTCTGCTGTGGGCAGCAGCCACTGCCCCCTCCACCAACGGTACCCCTCTGCCACCATGCTGACATGGCCTTATATTGCTGACAGCATCACAGCTAAATGATATGTGGCCCTCCAGGACTGCATTGAAGGGACTGTGGTCTAGGTAATGCGCATGTTTCTGGTGTCTGTGCTCTGTAGGGTAAAATAGAGGTGTATGGACCATGCTTATGTTATCTGCAAAAAAGGTTGGTCTTTACTATCATGGTTTAGTGGTGGGTAAAATATGAGGATGGGGTTTGCAGGAGGCCCAGCTGGGATTTGAACTTGTGATCTTTGGCTCCTGAGCACACTGTCTGTGTTCACTGCACCACACTGTGGCCACAGAGACAGTGCAGTCCCTGGAGATAGGAAACCTGGCCACAGGAGTCATAAACCCTGCTCTGCACAATTTCACTGTGGGATCATTCACCTTGTATGGGGACGGAGCGTAGACACTTCTAAAATTCATATTTCTTTTTTGGGGCTTTCTTGGGAGTGATTTCTGATGTTTTCCATGACTATCACTATTGCCCAGCTGGATTATAATTTATTAGAATTTTGTTGTGCTCATTTTCAATTTTTATTTGCTATTTTTTTCTGTGCACATGTATCACACTGCTCACGTTTGTATGTTTCCCTGGTTTTGCTGTACATTGCTGACATAAATGGTTTCTCTTCCCTTTAAATCGGCTCTAACGTGAGGTTTTCACTCGCGGTATTTTTTTAGTTGAATTTCAGCCCCGCTCCTGTGCGGGGAGCCTCTCCCCTCCCACTCTCCACCCATTGACCCCGTCCCTCCGCCCCTCGGGAGCCTTCCTCCGCCCTCGGAATGCCTTTCCACGCCTCTATCGCACATCAGCGCGCCGCGCACTTGTGCGGGCCTGTCAGTGCAGCGCGCATGTGTGCGGGGCACAAAAATGCACTATTAGCGCCCCGCACAATTGCGCGGTTTAGTAAACATACCCCAAAGTCCAATCACTAAAATTATTTTTTCTACCTTTGTTGTCTGACCATTTTATTCTCTGATCAGGCTGGTCCTGGTCTGAGGCTTCTGCTTTCCTGTATTCTCTTAGCTCTCTTTCTGTGGTCTATGGTCCATCTGCCATTTCTTATCTCTTATTTTGTTTTCTTCACTTATTTCCATCAGCCTATTTCCAGTCCCTGTAACCCTTCCCAGTATCAGCCCCTTTCCAGTCCTCCCTCCCGGTACCTTCCAATGTCAACTTGTATTCCCATGACTGCCACTGGTGTCCATTCCATTCCAGTCCTCCTCCTTCCCCACTGTCCAACTCCTTCTAGTCCAAATACCATGACAGCCCCTCTCAGCATCCACTCCCTTCCAGTCCCATTCTCCCATCCCCTCGCATCAACCCATTTGTAGCCCTAACCCCCAGTTTTCTTCCAAGGCCAGCAGCTCTATCCTCCCCTCCCCACCAATCGCCCATTCCCAGTTGAAGCCCCCCCAATCAGATCACTTCCAGTGCTAGTCCCCCTTCAATCCCATTACCAGTTCTAGCCTCCCCTAATCAGCCCATTACCGGTCCTACCCCCCTTCCCCCATCAGCCCATTACCAGTCCTAGCCTCCACTAATCAGCCCATTTCCAGTCCTAGCCTCCCCGATCAGCTCATTTCCAATGCTAGCCCCCCTCAGTCCATTACCAGTCCTACCCCCCACCTCAGTCCATTACCAGTCCTACCCCCATCAGCTCATTACCAGTCCTAGCCTCCCTTAATCAGCTCATTTCCAGTGCTAGTCCCCCCTCAGCCCATTACCAGTGCTAGCCTCCCCTAATCAGCCCATTACTAGTCCTATCCCCCATCAGCCCATTACCAGTCCTAGCCTCCTCTAATCAGCCCATTTCCAGTCCTAACCACCCCAATCAGCTCATTTCCAATGCTAGCCCCCCATCAATTCATTACCAGTCCTAGCCTTCCCTAATCAGCTCATTTCCAGTGCTAGTCCCCCCTCAGCCCATTAGCAGTGCTAGCCCCCCTAATCAGCCCATTACCAGTCCCAGACCCCTAGATTAGTCCATTCCCAGTCCTAGCCTTCCATACTCAACCCATTATCAGTCCTAGCCCCCCGATCTGCCCATTACCAGTGCTAGACCCCCCATCAGCCCATTATAATCCTAACCCACACTGTCTCTCCCCTCTATACAGCATTTATCACCTGTCTGTCCAGTATGTCCCCCTGTCTCTCCCCTTTGTCCAGCATTTGCCCCCCTGTCTTTCCCCTTTGTCTAATACTTGTCCCCCCTTTGTCCAGTATGTCTCCATCTTCCCCTCTGTCCAGAATTTTCCCTCTGTCTCCCCCTTTGTCCCCCATCTCTCACCTTTGTCTCTCCTTGTCCTCCTCCTGTCCCCACTCCCTCCACCTGCACCTCTCATCCGGCAGTGGCGGCTGCACTCTGGCTGTTTTAATTTTAGATTTTGCCATCTCTGCCCTGCCTCTGCATTCCCACTGCGTTTTTTCCTCAAGAATGCTTGCAGCAAAAAAAAAAAAAAAGCGGCAGGAAAGCAGAGGCAGGGCAGAGACGGCAAAATCTAAAATTAAAAAAACCGGAGTGCCGCCACCGCACAAATCAGCCTTTTTGTTCGATGCCGGCAGCATTCCAGTTGTTCCTGCTGGATGAGAGGGAACCCTTGTCAGTTCCCTTCCAGCCTCCTCCTTGCCCAGTGTCAGCCCCCTCCTCCCCCAATCACTGTTCCCTCTAAGCTGTGCGCGTGTGCGCGCGCACACACCTCGCCAAGCGAGCGCACATACTTTACAACAGAGCGCACAAAAATTACAGCTCTGATTCTGAGAGAAAACAACACAGATGTCTTAAAATTTAAAAGTTATGATAGTAATTACTAGAAATTTCCCACTTCATTTAGTAATCGTCTATTTTCATTTAATTTGATTAAAATCAATGTGGTGTACATACTGTATTCTGACGTGTAGTCAAATTTTAAAGTATATAACTCCGAGTGTCGTTATGTGGCGCACAAAAATGTAACCTTCCTTCAAAAGCTGCACACAGCTGATATTTTATGCGCACACAGCCTACAGAAAATTAGAGGGAACATTGCCCCCAATGTCAACCCAGTTGCGGGCCCCACCTTCCCGTCATGTCAATTCCTTTCCAGCCCCCTCCTCCCCCTGTGTCATCTCCATTGCAGACTCCACCTTCCCTTCATGTCAATTCCCTTCCAGCCCCCCCTGTCAGCCCAGTTGCAGACCCCACCTTTCCTTTGTCAATTCCCTTCCATCCCCTCCCCCCATGTCAGCCCCTTCCCTCTCTTCCTCCATCCCTCCCAGCCCCTCTCTCCTTCCATGTCAGCCCCCTCCCTCCCTCCCTCCATGTCAGCCCCGTTGCAGATCTCACCTTTCCCTTAGCCCCTGCCCCTCCTCCCCTCTCCCCCTGTCTGCCTGCTACCATCCCCCATGTCAGCCCCCCTCCCTCCATGTCAGTCCCATTGCAGATCTCACCTTTCCCTTATCCCCTGCTCCCTCCTCCCTCCCTGTAGTTCCTGTGCCTCCTTCTTCTACAGCCGTGGCTCCCTGCCTCGTAGGGAACCGCGGCTGTGCTACTGAAGCCGTTGCAGAGCCTTCCCGTCTCTCAGAGGGTTCCGTGCAGCATTGTCCCACCCCCAAAGGAAATTCTAACAACTTCTTTTGGGGGTGGTTTTAACAACTTGCTTTGGGGGTGGGACAATGCTGCACGCAGCCCTCCAAGAGACGGGAAGGCTCTGCACTGGCGTCAGCAGCACAGCTGCAGTTCCCTAAGAGGCAGGAAGCTGCGGCTGCAGAAGAAGAAGTTAGATGGTGAGTTTGCTGCTGTTGAGAAGCAGACTCGGCAGCAACAACTTATGCACTTTTTTTTTTTCATTTTTTAACTTTGAAGGCAAAGTGAGGGGGCTGTTTTAGGGGCATTTGCCGCCCTCAAAACTTTACCGCCTGAGGCAGCCGCCTCACTTTGCCTCATTATAGAGCCGCCCCTGCTCATGATAGTGTTGTCATAAAGTAGGGACTGGCTTAAAATCTCCCTCTTGGGGCTGGGTAACTTGGCAACTCTGCTAATGATCTTTGATGTCATCAGATTTTTCAGGGAAACACTTAGATTCTTGAAAAGTTACTAGATATTTCAAGACACAGGGGCTAACTGCATCTTTTATTTTCTTAGACATGGTTTGATAGAGTTTCTGAACTGGATCACTAATTGAACAGCTATGATCTGGCGTAGACTTGGTAAATATCTCTGACAGTATAATAGTAACTGGAGATTTCACACAAGATTCAAGATTGTTAGGGGCATGTTTACTAAACATTCCTAACGTGCGGGGCCGCGGTAGTGTGCCTGTGCCATATAAGGAGTGGGCGGTTCAGGCCGAAAAAGGAAAAAAAAAGACCGTATGTGTGCGCGTCGCGTTAATGTGCGGGGCCCACATTAGCGCGTGGGAAGGCTAAGTGGGGCGCAGCTGTGTGCATATAGGAATAGAGCTGTAGCACAATGGTGAAGACAATAACCAATGGTGCAGGGGCCATGGGTTCAAGCCCCCATTGTGCTCAATGAAAAAGGCCAGCTGAGGTCTCAAATGTAGTTGGAAAAAGTGGTGTAGGAGGCATATTAATTATGGGCGGCAGAAGGCGGCGCACTGTTTATTTTTAACGGCATGAGGCAGCGCACCGTTCATTGGGAGCGGCAGAAGGCGGCGCGCTGTTAATCTTGTGCGCCACAAGACGGCGCGCTGATGGTTACAAGGCTGCGCGCTGATGCTCAAACACAGGAACAGAGCCACAGCACAATGGTTACGACACTGACCAATGGTGCAGAGGTCAGGGGTTCAACCCCTCACAGTGCCCAGTGAGCAAAGATGGCTGGGGCAGTAAGTATGATGGTGAGGTGTGCTGTAGGAGGCCTTACAGTTTTATTTTCTTACCCACTACCAGTAAACCCGCTCTAACAGCGTGTTAATATATGGAGGCCCGTAAGGCACATGTTACAGTGCACAGTCCGCAAAGGCACCCTAGCAAGTCCCCTATAGGGCACCATGTATGCTGCGCCACAGGATAATGTATAGTGCACGCAATATGGATGGCAACCATAAGGTGGCCTATTGGGCACCCTATAAAGCACCCTCAGAGGCACCCTTATGGGTACAGTATGCCAAGGGTGTGTTTGATGCCATAAACATATGTCCAGTAAAAAATGACAATGCTCTGGACAACCCTATCACAGAACCCCTCTGTGGACTTGAACCCATGACCTTCTGCTATAAAGGAAGTGACGGAACCATTGGGCTACAGCACTATAGCTCTGAGTAAGCGCCTGTCTGGCTGCAGAGAGCCTGCACGTCACCCCACAGACAGTCTGCTGCTGTAGACAGGACGGGTTAGGCCACCCGTACCCATGATGCACTGCACATGCAAATCAGCTGTCCACAGATGCACACAAGATGGGGAATGCACCCCAAAAGCTACCCGGCCTGGTAGGGGGAACTGTCTGTGTGCACCCACACAGCACCTCGGCCTGGTGGGTGGCCTGAGCGGGAGGACTGCCGGCGAAGGGTAGCTACACACCGTCACATTGTGCGGGTAATGTGCTCACCCTGAGGGTGGGAGGTGGCGCCCAGGACCAGGTCCACAACACCGGCCATGCCAGAGCTCAAGAACAGTAATAACCTGTGTGATAAGAAGGTGTTGCAAAAACATCATGGATACCCCCTTCTGTCTTAGTTGGTGGTTCCACCCCCCCCCCCCCCCCAGACCTCTAGGTGGGCAACATACCCACCCCCCCCCGGGTGGCAAACAGGGTCTCCCATCAACAGATCCCCATCCTTACCCCCCCCTCGGTGGCAAACAGGGTCTCCCATCAACAGATCCCCATCCTTCCCCCCCCCCCCCCATGGCAGCAGAGTGGGCCATCAACCCCTGTCCTGCTGGGGGACAGACACCCTACAGGGCAGTCCAAGCATCTCCACACACATCCCTAACACACTATCAGACAGACAGTAGGCCTGGATATTCAGGGGTGCACCCCAGCACTATCTGATATTCTCCTGCAGCAAGCCATCAGCTGCTGCACCCTGCAAGGCACTCCATCAAGACACATACCAGCTGTGCAGAGTCTGCTGGATAGTTCTGATGCAATTGCATGCACCCCAAACTGGGGTGGCAGCACACACAAGCAGATAAGTCCATGAAGAGGCCCCAACAGGAAACCCATATATCTCACAGGAGAGAAATGCTATATAGCACTATGGGGGTCCCTAGCCATGCTGTCATCACTGCACGCTCAGGGTGAGAGTGATCCCCCAGCGGCACATACAGAGGTCACCATGTCTGTGTAGGTGGTGGCTGGGCATTACAATGTCCCAGCCAGTGCCCCATGCCCTGTGCAGATGCATCCTGGCCAGCACACCCTGTCTGAGCTATACCCATGGTACCTTGCTGCTTATTATGCTCATTGTCAGGCCAATACTGGCAACAGTGCTGGCAGTGTGGGCTGTGGAGGGTGTTTGTAGCCAACACACACTGTATAGACAGACATCCCCCCCCCCCACACCTATGCCAGCATTGTGCTACTATTGAGGGGGTCATTCGACGTGCCCACCACACCGATCCTGGGAAGGGTACAGGCATGGATATGGTACACAGTACTGCTGGGGGTCACTCCCCAGGGTGGTAAATACTGTCAGGGGCCAGACCTGGGGCATGCACCGCAGACAGCCGACAGCTTGTTCTGCTGGAGCACAAGGAGCAAACAGTGCTGAGCGTAGGACTGTCTACCTGCCAGTACCCACATCAAACGTTTGTGGGCTGTGTACCGTGTACCCAGGTATAGGGTGGCATTGCTAGGGTACGCAGGAGCTAGATCTGGGAGATGCCCCCCAGGAGGCTTTGCCAATGTGGCCTGTGGGTGTGGGTGCGTCTGGACCTGTTGCCTCTTGCTTTACGGCAGAGTGTCCCTACTCCAGTCCTGGTGTTCCAGACACTGTTCGGGCCTTCATGCTGTCCCCTATGAATATGCATGGGCTACAGTTGCATACCATGGGGGTGGTGCAGACATCTGCAGCACAGGCATCTGTCTTAGGGGAAGCATGGAACCTGAATGGTGTTTGGCCCTCCAGGACTGCATTTGGGAGACTCTGCTGTAGATAATGTGCCTGTTTATGGTGTCTGTGTTTGGTGTGGTAAAAGATAGGCGTTTTGACCATGCCTATGTTCTCAGCAATAAAGGTTTGTCCTTACTACCATGGTGTAGCTGTAGGGTGCATATGTGGACAGGGTTGGCGGTAGCCGCAGCTGGGCTCTGAACCTGTGACCCTCTGTTTTTGCACACACTGTCTGTGTGCACTGCACCACCGTGTAGCCACTGATTGGCTGCAATCCCTGGGTGGTCCATGACTGTACATCCAACAGGGCCTGTCTGTTGCAGTGGATGGTGCCAGCCTGCACATGGCCTGGCCACTGTCCTCTGTGGCTAGCAGCCACTGCCCCCTCCACCATCTGAACCCTTCCGCAGACATGCTGGCATGTCCTTATTCTTGCAAAGGCATATGACCTGATTGCGTAGTGGCACCCCAGGACTGTATTTGGCTCACATGGTATAGCGGTCTAGCTGTTGTTCTTTAGCAAGGTTTTTGGGGAACGTGGGGCACCCATTACGTGATCATGAACCAGGGACACAATTGGCCCTTGGCACGTGGGGTGAGGGCATGTACAGGCACATCTGTCATACATAACCTCTACCTACTTAACCTCTACCTACGTGTCCTTAGCCCCTACAGTTGTGGCACTACAGGACTGCATTTGGGGGACGCGGCTGTTGGTGATGCTCATTGTGCTGGTGTGTGTGTGGTGTAGGGTAAAATATGGGTGTTTGCAACATGCTTTTGTTCTGTGCAATAAAGGGGTGTCTCTGCTATCTCTGTTTAGTGGTGGGTAAAATATTGGGATTGTGCTGGCATATGCCACAGCTGGGATTTGAACCTGTGACCCTCTGGTCCTAGAGGTACTGGCTCTGTCCACTGCACCACACTGTAGCCACAGAGACAGTGCAGTCCCTGGAGATAGTAGACCTGGCAGGATGGGGTCGCAAAACCTGCTCTGCACATTATTACTGTGAGCTCCTTCACCCTGTCTGGTGACAAACGTGCAAATATAACACGGGTATGACGTCGGAACAGAGCATATTCCCCAGCTGGGCAACAGTGCTATTGATGGGCAACCATAGGGAACACTCCCAGGAAGGGTCCAATACACGGAGACGTTTTTGGAGGTGTCTCCGCTCCGTGCACCTTTCCAAAATTATTTTATTTTATTTTTTTGGAGCTCTGCTGGGTGTGTTTTTTACTTTTGCGCATTACTATACCTGTTCCCCAGCTGATTTACTATTTGTAATGCTTTTGTTGTGGTCATTTCCTATTTTTCATTGCAGTTTTGTGCTGTGCACATGTATCACACTGCGGACGTTTTGCAGGTTTCCCCGGTTTTCCTGTACATTGCTGACGTAAATGGTTTCTCTTCCCTTTAAATGCCCTCTACCGCGACTGTTTCACTCGCGCTATTTTTTACATGGAAATTCGGGCCCGATACTGTGCGGGGAGCCTCTCCCCTCCCACTCTCCACCCATTGACCCCGTCCCTCCGCCCCTCCGGAGCCTTCCTCCGCCCTCCTTTAGCCGTTCCACGCCTCTATCGGACATTTGCGGGCCCGCACTTGTACGGGGCCCGTTAGTGTGCCGCGTACCTGTGCGGGGATGACACACACGTGTGCGGGGCGTTTAAACGCGTTTCTGCGCGTTTCAATGCCGCGTTGCCGTGCACTATTTTGCAGCACACAGATTTGCGGACTTTAGTAAACATGCCCCTTAGTGTTTTAGCATGGACTTCAGAATGCTTTTGCTGGAACTTACAGAACTAGGAGAATAGCACAAGAAAAGTCATTAGAGTAATTTTTTTAGTGGAGTCAATAGATCTACAAGGAAAAAAAATCAAAAACAGTTTTCTACAGAGTTCAAGATCAGACAGGGAAGTGGTACTATACATAATACATGTACTCTGATGAGCAATTAGGAAGGTTCATCTCCTTACCCCTGGAACTTCTAGTTGTACAGAGAGAGAGGGAAGGAAAACAGCCAATTCAAACATGTAGCTTTCTTTCCCTCTTAAACTGCTGTAGGTACTCAAATTTAGCTGAGTCCTATCAATTTTTCTATTTGAGTGACTGAGTCAATCTATTAGCACCCTTACTTTGGCAGAGCTTCCAAGAGAGGGATTTTAGGGCAGCCCTAGATTTCAGGCAACACTATCCTGATGCATTATTTATTTCTTTTATTTAACAGTTTTTATATACTGCTTTATCCTATAGTCAAAGCAGTTTACATTATAACAAAATGGTGATACATTATAACAGGGTAATAAACTTGGAGCATATGTATAGGAAGTGATACATTATCTCTGCATCATAAACTTGGAATATATATATTATAGGGGTAGTAAATCATGTTTGCAGGGGAAGAGAAAAACGTCATATCATTGTGAGAGAACAGGTTGGAGCATTCATGATATGGGCGGTGTACATGAAGGGGAGAGGGGAGCGAGGTAAGGGAGTTTGTGGATATTGTGAGTTAGGTGGTCATGTAATGTCCTCAGAGAAGCGATCTGTAAACGGGTAAGTCTTGAGGTTTTTTCTGAAGGCTGATACATCCTTTATAGCATGTAGGTTGTCAGGGATGGAGTTCCATAGGGATGGTGCGAGTATGGAGAAGGCCCTATTTGATATGGTGGAGCTGGTTTTAGTGTAACGCGCTGGTATGCATAGTGTGTTGTGGAAGCCAGTTCTTCTGTTTTGGTTTTTGGGTGTCCTCTCTATTTAGAAGTGGATGGCTGATAGGCCATTTATAACTTTGAAGATAGTGAGGATGGATTTATATTTTATGCAACATGGGACATGCAACATTGATTTCAATGGGTAGAATCAGGACTACAAATACCACACTGCTTTTAGGATATAAGTTCAAGACTAGGACTAGCTGAAAAGACTCCCACCTGGAACTGCAGAAGGGCTTTTGGGTAAGGTTTGCTTCTTTGCAGATGATACCAAAATGTGCAATACAGTAGACAAACAGGAAGGTGTAGATAATGAGGAGCAATCTAGCAGCTGAGATTTAATGTTAAAAAATGCAGGGTCAAGCATTTGGGCTGCAAAAATCCAAGGGAGCGGTAAATTATATGGAGTGAAGTACTTCTGTCCATGAAAGAAGAGCAGGACCTAGGGGTAGTTGTTTCTGATGATCTTGTTCCCTGTAAAATAGTTATCTCCAAGTTATAATGCCCTGTTCAATGTAATTTCAGTTTGTTCAATGTAAACCGCACTGATGCAGAATAGCGCGGTATATAAGAGAATGAATGTACACATCTTAAGGAAGCTAAACAGGTAGATCGCTGGAAGTAGCGGTATACAAATCTATGCCAAATAAAATAAATAAAAGAAAAGATGAGAACAAAAGCTAGAAGGATGCTTGTGTGCACAGGGAGAGGAATGGCCAGCAGGAAGAAGGAGGTGATAGTGCCTCTATATAAGTCTTTGATGAAACCTAATTTAGAGTACTGTGTGCAATTCTGGAGGCCATGGGCCGATTTTCATTTAGGCAGGCTATGTGCCGCTTTGGCGCATAGCCTGTCTGCCAACCCTCTTAACCAAGATTTTCTTTTCTGCGGCGACAGAAATGAAAATCCAGTTCACACCACTCAGGTCGGCAACCACCAAGGCTAAGCAGGTAGCAGCGATTTTTGATGCTGTCTATTTAGCCCCAGCACCTTAAAGATAGGCAAGGGTTTTCCTCACCTATCTTTAAGGTGCAGAGCAATTAGCAGACAGCATTGAAAATCGCTGCTACCTGCTTAGTGCCACTCCTCGCCTCCGCTCCACCCTGGAATGCCCAAAACATGCCCCGATGCTAAATGGATAGCATCTGGGCGCGTTAGGGACTTAATCAGGATTTTCAAAGGCATTACCCAAATAGATGCCTTTGGAAAATCCTGGTTAAGGCATTTGCTTGGGTAACATGGGCTGTTACCCATGTAACTGCCCTTGAAAATTGTGCCCCACACCTTTAAAAAGATATAAACAGGATGAAGTCAGTACAGAGAGTGGCTACCAAAATTGTTAGTGGGCTTTGTCATAAGGCATATGGGGACAGACTTAAAGATCTCGATATGCATACTTTGGAAAAAAGATGGGAGAGGGGAAATACACATAAGAAAAACCTCAAACTCGATGCCAAATTACGAACCCTCCGAAACCTCCGACTGCTCTTAAACCCTGACTCATTTCGTACAGTCTGCCAATCCCTCACTACACCTACCCTACACTACTGCAACCTCATTTACCATGGCCTCCCTAAAAACAGTATCCATCCTCTCCAAATGGCACAGAATGGCTTAATCACAAATAATACTAGCTGCACACACATAACCCCAATCCTCTATGGCCTACATTGGCTCCCTATATTTTCTAGAATCAAATTTAAAGTTTTAACTCTTATCCATAAAGTCATTCACAATGAATCAGCTCCATGTCTATCCTCCCTTATTTCCAACCTCAATAACGGTAGATCACACCGCTCAAACACCAAAAACCTGCTAAACATACCCTCTCAAAGGAAAACCTACAAGCAAACCACTTATAACAAGGCCTTCTCACTCTATGCATCTTCCATATGGAATACTCTTCCTCCTGACCTTCGGAACAGTGCTGACCTGATTTCAGAAAGAGACTCAAAACTCACCTTTTCAATGAATACTTCTCCACACCACCCTAGCTCCCCCCCCCCCCCCCGCATGGCCTTATGGACACTGCCTCTAAACTCTCCTCGCCTAATGATTTCCCTATAACGTAAATATGTACATAATTACCTGATGTTTCTTGTATTCTCATATTATAAGAGTTCAATTTAACTAAGTTCTGTTCCATGTAAAACAGCAGTGCCACACTGTTACGTTTTTGTTACCTGTAAACCGTCTTGAATTGATGAAAGATGGTATATAAAAACTGTTAAATAAATAAATAAATAAATATAATAGAGATGTTTAAATACCTTCTTGGGATAAATGCACAGGAGGATGGCCTCTTTTAATAGAAAGAAAGCTCTGCAATGAAGGGCCATAGGATGAAGTTGAAAAACCATAGGGGTCTGTTTACTAAAAAGTGGTAGCGGACTCCATGCAATATCTGAGCCGCGGCCCCATTGATTTCAATGGGGCTGCGGCTCTGATATCGCACGGAGTCTGCTACTGCCAGTTAGTAAACAGACCCCATAGACTCAGGAGTAATGTGTGGAAATATTTCTTTAGGAAAAGAGTGGTAGATACATGGAATAATCTCCCGGTGGAGGTAGTAGAAGCAAAGACTGTATCTATATTCAGGAAAGTATGGGGCAAACACTGAAAGATCTCTAAAGCAAAAAAGGGACTGTAGAGCTTAGTAGTTGGTATGGAAAAGCAGAGTAGATAGGCCGTATTGTCTTTATCTGCCATCAGGTTTCTACGTATGTTTCATCTTTGGCTAGTTCATTTTATCATAGAGTCCTTAACGAGGACACAAGAAGCTACTAGACAAGGACTCCCAAGCCTTGAATACTAGACAAGATCAAGACAAGAGCTAGGATTGTTCAAGACAAGTTTTAATGTTGATGTAGCTATAAGAAGTGCATCCAACACAAAAGGCAAATAGGAATTACTGGAACCAAACAATTTAACAAGAAGCTGGAATCCTGAGGCTTCAGGAAGCAAGGCAAATTAAACAAGAACAGACTGCAGGACCTCAGAGAACAAGCCAGCTGGACAGAAATAATGAACCAGCAGAGAACATACTCAGAGAAGGAACTGAAATACCTAAGTCTGGCTTGGACTTGTCCCCACTGGGTCAACTAGGAAACAAGAAATAAGATTACCATAAATACAAGACATAGCTAACAATGGGTTGGTTAAATCCAGCTCATCAAGAGGTAGAATAGCTCCTCCTGAAAGAGTGGTGTCCATCAAGCCAAAGGGTGCAGATTTAAGAGTGGCCCATGTTGTTGTTAAGTGCCATCAAGTTGATGTCGACTCATGGTGACCTTCTGGATAGTTTTCTTACACTGTGTTCAGTCTTCAGTCAGGCAGCTCATTGGCACCCATAGCTGCTATTATTGTATTGATCATCTCATTGCTGGCCTTCTTCTTTTGCATTGACCTTCTACCTTGCCAAGCATGATGTCTTTCTCTAATGATCTCTCTCTTCGCATGATGTGTCCAAAGTATTAAAGTCAAAGTCTTGTCATCTGAGCTTCTAAAGAAAGCTTAGGTTTTATCTCTAATACTGACTGGTTTGTTCTTTGGGCATTCCATGATATACACAATATTCGTTGCCAGCACCATAATTCTTTCTGTCTTTTTCACTGTCCAACTTTTGCATTCATATCATGTTATTGAAAATACCATGGCTTCAACGAGTCAAATCTTTATATGGAAAGAGACATCGTTGCTCTTGAGAATCTTATCTAGGTCCTTCATAGCCGTAGCCTTCATGCATTCTTCATAGAGAGGAGTGACTCAGTGGTTGGGGCATGCTACCTCAAGCTAGAGGGCCAGGGGTAAAATTTCCACATAAAATAACCTCAGGCTAGATGGACTGGGGTCTCTAGTCCCATGGCCATTCCTTCAATCCTTGGGCAAGCCACTTAACTCTCTATTGCCTCAGGTATGTTTAGATTATGAGCCCTTTGGGGATGAGGGAATAAAAAAGTACCTGTTAGAATATATCTACTACTACTACTACTAAGCATTTATAAAGCACTACCAGGTGCACGCAGCGCAAAGGGCAGTATATCAAGTGCCTAAAACCTTTCTGGCAAGAGCAGTGCATTGTCTGATTTCTTAGGAGGGAACCTCCACCACTCCCCCAGGCAAGCACCTTGAAAGAACACACCTCTGGCAAACCACCACCCTATGACTGACAGAGACCAACTAGACACTTGATGCACGATCCACAGAAACAACAAATCAAAGGTTGATCATGGAACTCTATCACATCTGGCTCCTTCTCCTGTGCCTCTCCATTCTCATGATATTTGGCACCGCAACACAGTTGCATGACACCTGCCCAATCCCCATCATACACTGTATAGGACATAGACTGCACAGAGCATGGAACCCGCATAACACCTACCATGCCAAAGGACCAAGATGGCTCCTCCCTATCAATCTGAAATCAACAACCCTCTCCACGTTCCACTCAGCAGCACCATCACCGGGGCCCTGATAAATACGCGCTCGGCCCACAACAAGATGTAGACTATCTTTGACTACATCAACCATAGTGGAATAGACCTCATGTGCATCATTAAAACATGACTTACAAACCAAGGCAACATACTCCTCAACCAACTGAACACCGGCACACACAACGCCCACAACTGCCCACGTGCAAGCAACAGAGGAGGAGGGGTTTGCATCCTTATGCACAAAAACCTAAACTTCAACACGGTCGACTCCAGTTCCTCTCCAGGCATGGACATCCTCACAATATCCAAATAGCACGTCACCATCTGCCTAGAAACAAGAGACAAAAGCAGAGCACAGATACCTGCAGTAGTACTGGGAGACAAAGGAGCCGGTACACATGCTGGCAATCAAATGGGTCTTTATTAAACCTCAACGAATTTTGGCAACTGGGGCCTTCTGGGGGAAATACGTCTCAAAACACATTAAAAACATAAATAAATAAGTAAATGAAGGAACAACAGAATCAAATAAACATATAGATGAAAAAATGGAATACATATTGGTAACCATAAAATAACTATACTAAAAGCATATGTGAATAAATAAATAAATAAAAACAAGTTAATAATATGATCAAAATATATAAAAAGCCATTAAACATGCGAGGTATATATAAGAAAAGGTTAGATGCTCAGAGGCTTGCAAACAGTTCAGCATGAAAAGAATCTTTATCGACATGTAAAGACATGCATGAATGAGAGGTGCTAGCAGTCCAATAGCGTCACTTATAAAGAGAGATGAGGAGAAAGCTGTAAAAGAGCGAGAGTGTAAGAAAAATATTAAGTGCCTGCAAATTGTGAAATGATTAGTAGACTAAAGATGTTACCTGACAGCAAATGCAAGCTCACTGTGGTCTGGATCAAAGAGCTGTATGTATAACATGCCAGACTTTTAAACCGCTGGACAGAATTTGCGCCAGGAGAACAAAGATCAAAGGTCAACATTGGAAGCAAATTACTCCCTTAAAATTAAAATGCAGCGGTATGTAGCCATCACTGGATAATTATGATGAAAGTGGCCATTCTAGAACTATAATTGAGTAAGCATTATTGGTATCAGACATGAAAGTACCGTGTCCAATGTACTGTCATACGATGTTGTTTTGAATAAAAGGGTCACTTGGGATACAAGACAAGCAATTAATGCTAATGTATCTTAGAAGACAATACATTTAGTCTGCTGCAATGTGTCCAATACTGGGCACACTATGAGGGAAATTTAATCAAAAAATAGGGAGAATGAAACTAATTTTGTTTAAGAATTGTTTGTATTATTGAAGAAGCAATATTGTGTAGGGTTGCCTGGAGCAAAAATAATACAAGATCTGTGACCACTGTCCAACCTTGGGATGGAAGAGTCATAGAATAGCTGCCATTGAAAACATTGTGAATGATGAAGAAACACTTGTGCCTAAAAGATTAAATGACTAAGGCCAAGGAAGGGCTATGGGGGGGGGGGGGGAAGGGAGGAGAGGGGAGGAGAGGGGGAAGGAGAGGGAGAGAAAGGAAGGGGAAGGGAGAGGAGGAGAAAAGGGGAGTGACAAACCAATGTAAAAAATCCTTATTACATTATTTACGAGCAGAGGAGTAATTAACATGACTACTGCAAATGGCTTGAAAAACAATGGTGTCTAAAAATACATAGAGGACAAAAGGGGCCAAGAAAATTAAAGCCAAGAAATATCACCCAATATGTGAAACCAATTAAAAACAACTGAATAAAACTAAGTGAACTTGTGAGGGAATAAATAATTAAAACCCAAAGAAGATAAAGAATAAATAAATAATATGGGAAAAGGAAGGGGGGAAGGGAAAAGTGGAGGGGGAAGGGAAAGGAGAGGGAGGATGGGAAGGGGGAGAGAGGGAGAGAGAAGGAAAGGGTACGGGAGGGGAAGGGGAAGGGAGGGGGAAGAGGAATAGAAAGGTAGGGGTGGGGGGGAGAGTTGGGGGTAAGGGGAAGGAGGGAAGGAAAAAGAGGGCAAGGGAGGAGTGGGAAGAGGAGGGAGGGGAGGGGGAGGGAAAAGAAGGAAGAGAGGGAATGGGGGAGGTTATGGGAGGGAGAAAAGGGGAGGGAGGATGGTAGAGGAGGGAGGTGGAGCAGGATGAAAGCGAGGGGAAAGAAAATGGAAGGGGGGAGGGGAAGAGAAGGGGTGGGGGAGGGAGGAAAGGGAGGAGAGGGAAGGGTAGGGGAGGAAAAGGGAGGAGGTGGAAGGGAGAGGAGGGGAGAGGGAAGAAGGGGAGGGGTGAGAAGGGGGAAGGAGGGGAGAGAAGAGGGAGGAGGGAGGAGGGGAGGGGGAAGAGAGGTCAGACCATCGCTTCATAACATTCTTGATATCTCATCTATGCATGACCTACCCCCAAAAGAAACAGCTACTTCAACCTGAAGATTCATCGCCCTATATGAGCATCTCTTCCTCCAGAAAACATTACCAGCTATTACGGCCATCCCACCTGATGCCGACCTGGAAACACTGATCAACCAATGGAACTCCATTCTAACCTCTGCTGCCGCTGCCCCCCCAGACCGCAGCCTCCAAAACAACAGCACCGTGCTCCATGGTATTCCACAGAACAAGAACAGAAGCGTTCATTATGCCAGATTGAGCACCACTGGAGGAAATCTAAGACCCCCGAACTCCACACCACATTCCTGGACCATCTCAGGGACTACTGCTCCAGCACCATCAAATGCAAATGTGAATACTACTGCAACATGCTTCTCCAGGCCCTTAACAAGCCCAGAGAGCTCTTTAACCTTGTGAAGTCCCTCACTAAGGACCCTACACAACCACAACATGAGAGTCCACTGAACCCCCAAGACATGACAGATTTTCTGCCAACCAAGCACAGCCCATCTACACCCACTGTACCTTGCATTCCACGATCACGGAGTTCATCTGGAACCATACAACCCTGGACCATCTTCAGAGACATACAACCCAAAGAACTGGACTCCCCCACTCCACTAAAATTAGCATCAGTCAGACCTCTCCTAACAAAACCCCTCCTGGACCCAAACTTACCTACATCTTACAAGCCCATAGCTAGTGTACCCTTTCTTGCAAAAATCATAGAAAAGGCAGTCCAGATCCAACTGCAAGAACACATTGACCAACACACACCCCTGGACAAATATCAGCATGGTTTTACACAGAACATACTATTGAAACTCCCTACTGATTTCCCTCCTATTATCCCTCTTCATTGGAACAGAAAGAACCTTCAGCGGCTTTGTGCTGCTATTTCTGGACATCCCAACCACGTTTGACATGGTATCCCACCAAACACTGCTCAACCAACTCCACACCAGCAGTGTTCAAGACCAGCCTCTTAAATGGATCCACTCGTACCTATCCTAGCACACCCTACAGATTAAAATGGGACACCGCACCTCAGCGTCTTTCACCCTACTCCAAGGAGTATCCCAAGGATCTGCACTCTCGTCCTTACTCTTCAACAGCTACCTATGGCCCCTATGTTCAACCCTCCAGAAGTTCAATGTCCACTACCAAATCTACGCAGACAATATAATGATCTACAGTATACTCCATTCTCCACAGCCAGTCCTGACTACTCGGAACTTACAGCCTGCTTGAGAACTAGTCCACTGACAACAGCATTACAACCTGGCAGTCAACTTCAGCAAAATTGAAATCCTCCATGTCACAAAGAACCCTTCCTTCATGCCCCACCCCCCACCTCCATCAAACTTCACAACATAGATCTCCAAGTTAAGACCCAAGTCAAGTACCTCGGCGTCACACTGGATCAGTAACTGAACTTCCAACCTCACATCTGGAACACTACCAGGACAGTTTTCTTCAAATTAAAAATGCTATGGAACCTACGCCCTCAACTCCCCACTGAACATTTACATTCAGTATGCAAGGCCTTCATCACTCCATCCCTTGATTACTCCAGCTCCATATACCAGAGCCTCCCCAAATCCACCATCCTCCCTTTGCAGCTGGCCCAGAACACCGCTGCATGTACTATCTTGGACTCTCCAGATGCAGCGATGTCACACTTCGGAACATTCAATCACCTCAAACCGTTAAGAAGCACCTAAAGAGACACCTTTTCCAGGAGCACTACGGCATGGACCATCACATGGACACCCCCATGAAACCATTACTTTCCTCCCCCCCCCAGCCAAATGCCCAGCAGACAGCCCTTTGCCTTCACTCAACATGTGCCCCCTCAGGCGAGGAAGATCTACTTGACCGATCTCTCACCTAACATCCCCTGCCCCACTGACACTTGATATGATCCAGTCATGATCTGGACAGAGTATGGTTGGAGTTTGCAAATATATGCATTGATTATAAAATACCTTAATTGATGTGTTTACTTTCATACTTAATGTGCTGACCGGCATTCAATTTGACCTGCCATACTGTAGGTATAAATGTCTGCGCATGCTTTTAAGGTATGATCCCTGCCCCTTATGCTAGTATTTTATAATGACAAACAGGCACTTATGGGGTTATTTTAGAAGCCCTGATTTTTATTTAAATATGTATAAGCAGCTATATACACATATAAATTGTGGCCGCATGTACATGGCCATTTTAGAAAAGGGTGAAATTAATGTGTAGATGACCGTACCACATCTAAAGTGGACAGGGGCAAATCAAGGGTATGCTGTGGGTGGAATAAAAACCTCAACATCTATGCCACATTTCATATAGGATATGCACATCTAAATACCAAATCATCTATCTCCAAATTTGTACCTGCTCTCTGGCATGAAGAGGGATTTTAAAAGTGCTTTTCTGGCTGTTTCTTTACAGGACGACTTAAGGGTGATAGTCCTCTTAATCCCCCAATGTTTATCTCCCTCTCTCTGAATTGAAACTGAGGCAAGAGAGGTTCTCTGCAGTTAAGAGAATCTACACAGCTATGTTTTCAAAATGGCCCAGGTACATAAGTGAGTGGCAGCGTTTACATGTGATCATTGACATGCCGGCACTTATATGTGTAGGTCGCTGGTTTCTCTCATTGATTTTCCCTCATATATCTTTCTGAAATCGCTCCTGTCATAGCTCATGAATGTGTATTTTAGGAATGGCTCCATGTTTAGCAGAGTCTTTTCTACAATACCTGCACAGTTGTAAACATGGTGTTGTGGATGTCTCATTTCTGATCTCCACAACATATTTAAAACTGGCCGTCACGTGTCATTATAAAATAGGCTTAAAATACTCACCTTCTTATCTTAGATACTCTGTTACAAAATTACCCTCCCTGTGTGCAGTAGTCTCCTCAGCTCTTTAATTTTTTTTTTTCCCCAGTCAGCTAAATAGATAAAAAACAAAGCTCTCCCTATAAAGGTTTTCTTTTAGTCTTCAAATTAACAGTTCTCTGACATTGTTCATCAAATTCTTTATTATAGCTCTTTGTTTTCTTTTTTGTTGATCATGGCCTCAAAATCTGGATTTAGATATTGTACAAAATATGGCAGAAAAATCTAGAATTTCAACACACACTCCAAAGGGCCCTTTGACGAAAGGGTGCGATGATGTTGCACCTAATGCACCAATAGTGCCAAAACTATAGTGCGTTAGGTGCAACACTATTCTGGTTAAGTATTGGAGGTATTGCATGCTTGTTCTCAGCAGTTAATGTGGTGCACCCCGCCCTAATGCGAAATAAAAATACCCCGGGTACACTTACTTCCACCTATTAAGATTGCGATATGTGCACCATGCTAAATAGCCACCTTGCAATTAGCATGGATCACTAACTGAAAGGTTCTCACCCTACCCACTCTCTGCCCCTAAAGCAGCCCACTTGCTCACCTAACACCCCATAGACAGCACCAAAATCTGGAAACACTGTCATGGCTGTCAAATCATGTCCCACAACTCCTTTAACAAGTACCAGAATTCACACTAACAGTTAACACCCTTTAGTAAAAGAGCCTCCAAGTGTGTGGAGCTTAACCAGATTTACTGCAAGTGTTGTTATCACACGTCTCCTAAAGCATGACAGAGCTTTCTTAGTCTTCTTCACAACCATTATGAGGCTGGGGAAGGATTGTTTCATGTGCTAAAGGATTAAAATAAGATCTTGTTTGTGCAGAAGTCTGTAAGCTTTGCATATACAGGTGAAGTGACACCGTCTCTTAGCACAGTAGCTTGAAAAGTCCATTCACTGAAGGAGATAGTCCGATATCACTAAAAGGGGCCTGCGCTTTCTTGGAAATTTCCAGGCCTGCAATGCAGCCATCTTCTGAGTCACTGCCCAGGCCTGAAGGAAAGGTGGCCACTTCAGTCCCTTGCAAACTATCTGAGAAATAAAAGCATAGCAAACACCGACAGCTACCCTCTTAAAAGAAGAGGTTTCTCTTTCCCTGTAATCCAGCACTTCAGTATAGTCAGTCCCACCATACAGTAGGAAAGAAACAGAGGCTTCTACTCCAGGTACACAAAAGCATTAAAAAATATTAAGACCCTTTTTACTAAACTTTCTCTAACTGGTTATAACACATCTTAGTGTGCGATAGCTGCCGTGGTTAATGCTAACACACCTTTATACCATCTACCTTACCATCTGCCTAAATGCTCGTTAGTTGGCAATGGCAAGCTACAGCGCAGAGTGGCGGTGGAAAGGGCGAAGTGTGGGCATGGAGAGCACAATAGCATGTGATCACAGTTAGTGGGACACGTGGTGTGAGTTCACCTAACCACTCATCTATGGAGTTATGAGGCAAGCTCACATTATTGTAGCATGTGTTACCTGAGGGGAACATGTGGATCATGCCCAACAGCTAACTCTGAGCCTTTGTTCTTAAAGCAAGTTTGTTTTGCACATTAAGTGCAAAGTCTTAGTGGACTTAGTAAAAGGAGCCCTAAATCAGTTAGCTTATAATAAAAAAGGTAAACTTCTTCTTAAGAAAAGTAACTGAATATAAAAAGAATTACTAAATAAGATGGCTGAGGGGAAATATGATAAAGGTCTATAAAATAATGAATGGGGTAGAACAGGTAAATGTACATCCATTATTTTCTCCTTCAAAATGTAGAAAGACTAGGAGATACTCAATGAAGCTACAATGTAACCCATTTAAGTCCAATAAGAGAAACTATTTTTTCACTAAATGCATAATCAAACTCTGTAATTCGTTACTAGAGGATGTGGTAAAAGTTGTTAGTGTAGCTGGGTTTAAAAGAGGTTTGGATGAGATCCTTGAGGAAAAGTCCATAAAGAGGACTAGGGAGATCCACTGCTTACCCCTAGGATAAGCAACTTGCAATCTGTGTACCTTTTTAGGAACCTGACAGGTACTTGTTTGTGACCTGGATTGGCCATTGTTGGAAACAGGATACTAGTCTTGATGAACCTTGGTCTGATCCATTATGGCATATCTTATATTCTTATGTAAGAAAGTAAGAACATATTGAAATGAATCTTAAAACAGCTTGTGTATACCAGTGGGGAGGGGGAGATAATCAGAATTACAATTAAAGACATATGATTGTGGTAAACATGTGTGAATACACTAGGAAAGGTGAGACTGTGTGAATGTGATAAAAACTTAGGGGGACATATTCAGAATGGTTTAGCCAGTTAACGATCCCAATATTCAGCAGCACTGTCTGGAGAACCCGTGTTAGAATATTGACACAGACCACATAAAAGATGCTTGGTTAAAACCAAGGTGGTCTGTGGGTGGATTGGGCACAATCTTGGTTGCTATATGATTAGCAGCGATATTCAGCTGCTACCCAGATGTCAGAAAAGCTCTGGCACTTATTATCTAGTTTAACCATATATCCCTCCAAACTAGCCGGGGAATGATCTGGGACCATGCTATGTGCACATAAGGGAAATAACACCTTGCCATGAATAAATCTCTTTTCATTTACCTAATCAAGCCACACACTTCACTGTAAAAAGTCATTCCTCCCCAGGTGAATAACTAGTAACTAGTGTGGAGGAGTAGCCTAGAGGTTAGAACACTGGTTTAGTACCAAGAAACTGGGGTTTGATACCCCCTAGTACTCCTTGTGGCCTTGGGCAAGTCACTTAACTCTCCAATGCCTTGGAAGAAAGGCCTGACAATCTTCTTCTGGTCATGCTGCCAAGAAAACCCAGGAATTGCTGGACCACCAGGTATCAGCATTGATTTGTATGCATGCCTTGCAGCAAGGAGAAACATGTTGCATGTAAAATTGAAGGGATGAGCTAGATCTAAAGCATGTTCCAAATCCCCAGGCTCTTTTCTGGGTCCATGATGAAGGAAAGCCTACACACACAAACCCAGATCTCTGGAGGCAGCAAATAAGGAGCAGATCCTGTCAAAAGGAAAAGACAAGCATGAGCCCCTGCTCCATATTAGTATGCATGACTCAATTATTAGAATGCCAGTAACCAATCCTCTGGATCAGTGCCGGCAATCCCTCGCCCCCATATGGCTTCAAAAGAGGCTGCACCGATATAGAAAGAATGAGTGCCATTGGATCATGCCCAAGCCAGATTCCCTTTTAATATTTCTGCATACTGGAACTTGGTCAGTGGTGAACCATCCCTGTAGATGAGCCAAAACAGTCCATTCTTCAGGTATGAAAATTCCTGAGCCCAGCCTACAAACTATGCCACAAACCAGGAGAAAGACTTTTAACCACACACCCTTTCTTTTTAGCTAGATCCATCTTGGACCTCAAATCTGCAGGCATACCATCAGGCCATTGACCCAGGCATCATCCTGAAGGATCCCCGTGGCACCATGAGCATGCTTATCAAGAGCTACCAATTTGTTAACTAAGAGCAGCATAAAAGCGATAACAACACAGCCTGGAGCAGCATCATCTCAAAACTGAAGAGAAAATGTGTTCCAGTGTATTACTGGGAGATGAGTTAGCCCCCGGGGTATGAACAAGACATACATATTCACGCACAAACCTCTTTTCCAGAAAGGAAGCAGATTGTCACTGAATACCATGGACCTTGCTAAGAAAAGCAATATTTGCCAGCAGCGTATCCATCCCATCCACAGATGTGGCAGACTACTTGGCATACACAATGAACTCTACAACATAGGCACTCTTGAAAAGGAGGTTGCACCCACAAACCCCACTGTTTCAGAAAAATGTCAGATCTCTTCCATCCCACTTTGCATGCCTTCCATGTAATAATTACCAAGGACCTCCTCAACAAACTCCTGATGATTCCTTTAAGGTCATTCTCAAATCCTCTGGCATCTGGGTAGGATGGTCATCTGCTTTGGGAACTAGTGCCCAGAACAGGGCTGGCACATCCACTAGGCAGGCTAGGTAGCCACTTGGGGTGGCAGACCTCTGTGATCAGCATTGTGCCCACGACAGGCTATGTGCTTCAGCACACATGGCCTGCTACCCTCTCCTCGACATGCTGAGCCATGCCACTCCCCCTTCCCATGGCGAGATATGATGACACCCCCCCCCCCCCACACACTGCTGTTGATTCTGGTAGCAGGGTCGGGGTACAGCTAAGCTCAGCAGCAGCGGCCTGCATCAGACCATGTCCTTTGGCACTGATGGTTGATGACCTGTACCATGGCCATATTGTCTGAGCACAGGACTACTCTGCAATGTGCCAATCACCCAACACCATCAATTCAACTCAAACTGGGAACAACTCCAAAATGTCAATGTTACTGCACCATTCCTTCTCCTACCATGATGGAAGTTGCGCTTTCGTACACCAGGGTCGTGAAAAAATATGCCAAACTCCTGTCCTCCTGAGGTGTCAGAAAAAAATCTCCAAGTCCTAGTTCATCACAGTGGAGCCTGCCACACCCAGACCCCATTGATGTACTCCAAAAGGAAGCACCAAATACTCAGGTCCTCTCATACCCCACACGGCACTTGCACTAGATGATACTTCCTTGAAATTCTGCATTTCAACAGAGACAGGCAAAAAGTAAACATATGCCCCTTAGGGATTATACAGCTGGCAAAATTAAACCTCCCAATCAATGACTGTACCTGCCACAATGTAAGCTTGTTCCAGCAGATCCTCCAGTTTCTCCCTAGGTAATCAAGAATCCATACACTTAGGATCCAACTCAATTCCCAAAAAAATGAGACCCATGTAGGGCCCTTTAGACTTCTTCCCAGCCAGTGGGATACTCAACTCACTTGCTTCCTACTGGAAGCTGCCACCCACTGTGCAGTCTGACTCAGTAGATCCTTCATAGTAAAAATCATTCAAGCAAGTAATGCACCAACCCAGCACTCTTTGTACCAATGTACAAAAGTTGTAAAAGCCTCAAAACAAGCATAGGTCACTAAACACCCCATTGGCATACACTTCTCAACATAGTAGCACCCATCAAAGGTGAAACACTGCAACAGAAAAGATGTTGAGTGAGCTGGCAGCAAGCAGCTTTTGCCATCAAAGCCCCTGAACCCAGCTGGCAAAGCCTGATCAAATGAAGCATGCTGCACTGAGCAAAGGCTAGGACTGATAAAGGAGTTAATACTGCTCCCTGCTGGTTAAGATAGGTTGTGAATTACTCTAAGTGAAACTTGCCTGATTCTTTCTTGGTCACAAGAGCCAGTGTCAAAACCACCAAATCCACAAAGGGTGGTTCCCAAAAAGGAGTAGCAATCCTCCTCAGGCACTGTTTCTTAGCCAGGTTTTCCTGCACAATGGTCTTGCTGTTGGCCACCAATGGGAAATTATGACTCTCATGCCTCAGTAGAGGACCCTCAAATGGAATTATGAAGCTTACTGAGAAACCCTCATACATGAACTACATGTTTACCTCTGACATCAGGGTAAACGTGCAGCCACCACTGCAAGGACACCAAATTAATAGGAAAAGGAGCCTCAATGAGAACCTCTGGACCTGCTCCCAGGACTCTAGTCCACTCTCACCAGTTAGAGGAATGGAAAACGATATGGGACCCCCTCACACAGTACACTGGTGCCAGAATTGACCTGGACGTTTACACCTTCTGGCATTAAAGTGGAAGCAAAAATTAATTGCCCCCCCCCCCAACCTTTTGGTCAAATGGTGCTCCTGAGTCCCCAGCCAAGGCAAAAGGATTGCCTTTGCCTGTCCCCTCCATGGTCTCTGTGAATCCTGAAGTGGAGGGCCCTCCCACAGAGGAGAACACAGAGGAGGGCCCTCCCACAGAAGAGTGGAGGAGTGGCCTAGTGGTTGGGACAAGGTACTTCAGGCCAGAAGGTTGGGGGTTCAAATCCCACTAGAGGACAGCAACCTTGGGCTGGAAGGACTGGGGTTTCTAGTCCCACAGGTGCTCCTTGTGGTCTTGGGCAAGCCACTTAACCCTCCATAGCCCATGTTCCCTGTAAAATAGCTATCTCTAAGTTATAATGCCCTGTTCAATGTAAACCACACTGATGCAGAATAGGACAGTATATAAGAGAATGTAAAAAAAAAAAAATAAACATAGCCACTGGTGCCCCTGGCTGAACAGGCCACAAATGTGTCAGGGACATTTCACTTAACCAGATGTCAAGCTCTTGGTAATATCACATCTCTGACTGTCATTAACCAATACCTTTCTAAACTGCTTGTTGTAATTCAACCAGGCCCATACCCCATATGTCCAATAGGCCCTAAAGATCAAATCAGAATAATGCAGAAAGTCTGGGTACAGGACCAACTTAACTTCCTTGAGTATAGTTAAGAAATATGAAAAGCAAGCATCCAAATAAAGATAATTTTGGAGACCTTTGGTTGCCTTCACTTAGTTCCCTCCATCCTATCATCCAACTTCCTCTTCTTTTTTCCCATCCTGTTTCTGGGCCAGCAATGAAAACATGTCAATATATTTCCTCCTTAAAATTTTGTGTCTCAACCTCTAAGGCACCTGACAGTCTAGAGAAGCAATTACTCTCAGCGTATGGTCTTGTTGTGACAGATGAGTTCCCACCAAGTCACTTGGCTTTCCACCACCCCATTTTGGTGACTCTCCAGACACTCCGTCCCACTCCCTAGTTGTATCTGATAACAATGAGGATGCCAAAGACTCAGAAGAGTCCAAAGACTCCCCTATATGCAAAGGGTCTAACCTCCATGACAGGCGCCTCAATTTCTCCCAATTGAGGTTCTTCATTATGTGGTGCAGATTGCTAAGGACGTTTTAGTCCTGAAGGCACCACATGAGACTATTCCCTGCCTCTCCATCCCTGCATCCCAAACCCTTTGCGTCAGCACCTGCAGCCAAGTTCCCACTGCTCCATCTTCCTGTACGTCACCCTGCAAAAAACGCCCTAACTATTGACTCCAGGGGCTCACTGTTGCTGTCTTCCTCCATCATACAGCTGGCATCAGGCTCCTCCTGGTTTGCTTTGGTGCCCAGGGACCTGCTGGCTGTCTACTTGTTTTAGTGTACTCCACAGTTCTCTCTTTGATGAGTGGCCCTAGATACAATAGACCAGATGAGGACCCACCTCCACAGGACTACTTACCACCCTGATCACATCTAGCTATACCCCACCCTTTGTACTCCTGGACAATACGCTGGACTTCATTTGCTCCTCCAAGTGAGATGACATCCATGACCCTTCTCTCCAAGCAGTTCTGCCCCTCCTTCCCCATGCCACCTGTATTCCACACCCACTCCTGGGGCCCAGGGTCCCTTATGGCACAAGACACCCTCAGAAATTACGCCCCTTATAGGCATGCCTTCGATTTAAAACAAACAGACTGGGACCCAAGATGGCTCCAGGGTCACTATTTTATCTCTTTCAATTTACAATCTTTTTAGCTGCTTCTTCTTTTCCCAATATGGCGTGTTGGGCATTCAAGAGGAAGGAAAAGGTCTGAGTGTACCCCTCCCCTCACCTGAGCTCATAGTGGATTCCTCGAAAACCCTTTATTGTGAGCTTTTTCCAGTGTATATCCAAGGAACCACTTGTAGAGCACAGCACGGAACCAGGTTTGGCTGCAGAGGATGTTTCTCTCAATCCAGAGCAATGCACACCTCCACTGAAGCCTGAGGCAACAGGCTGTATGAGTCTGCAGCAGCATCATGCCCTGGTGACTCTTGGCAATGGACCTTTTTCTAGAGGGAGCACTGGTGGTTCAGCCCTTAGTAAAAGAAGATACTAAGGTGCCTCTGGAAGTTTTGCCAAGCCTAGAGGAGATCTTCAATCAGGAAGAGCAGCCTAATATCAGCATGGCTTCTGGTATTTCACTCTACATCTGTGCATGGCAGTGGAGGCATATAGAACTGATTTAATTTAGCTGGATAAGCCAGAGACAGTCACTTTGGACTCTCTATGATATGTTGTGATGTTTGTTTAAGGGTCTTTGTCCTCCCCAATAGACCATATTTTGAGGGCTAACTTGGAATTTATGTCTTAGTTATTTTTAATTTTTTTTTATTTATGCAATTTACACATTAAAACAAGAACAAATCTTGCCAGAAAAAGAGAGCAAGCAGAAATATTTATACAATTCCATGATAACAATATATTATCCAGAAAAAGAAAGAAAGAAAAAAAAACCCGCTTGCCCCCCCAGTCCCCAACATGAGGAGAAGTATACACAATACAAAGGAAATGTATTCCAAAAGACATTTAGCTAAGGCAATCCAAGCAGACTAGGGAGATTACATTTACTGCCAGTTATCTCATCCTACCAACATAGGGCTTGATTTAAGGGGGCTCTACAGAGGGAGTTGAAACCCGCAAGCTTAGAAGAAAGAAAAGATGACAACTGTTGGAGTTCAAGAAATATATAATTAGTCTCAGCCAATTTGACTAGGCATTTACATGGAAAACGAAGGAAAAATAACTCACCCAGTTGGAGAACCCCAGGTTTAAGAACTAAAAATGGCTTCCACCTTTTCTGTATGGCCCTAGAAACATCAGAAAAAATTAAAATAATAGAACCCATAAACTCTTTGGTGGATGATTGAAAATACATTTTTAAGATCCAGTCCTGGTCAATGTTTAATGTTAGGATGACCAATAATGTTGCAGTCACCCCGGGATCAGACCCTGACCGATCCAGAAAACCAGTAAGATTCAAGCTATCACAGGACAGAGCAGGTGACAAATCTAAACCCTGGCCCTGACCATCTACCTGACGAATCTTAGCAGTAGGCAGATAGTAGGGCTCTAGATGTTAGAGGAACTGATTCCATTGGTATTTTGAATACATTAACCAAAAACGGCTTGCAATGTTCCAGAACTGTTTCAAATGAAAAAACTGAGCGTCTCACCAAAACCAACTGAGTTGCAGGACCCAGAATATATACTTGCTGTAAACCAGGTGACACAGATGGTAGAGCACTTAGCTGCTCCTCTCCACGCTGCGGCTCCAGCCCTCACCTCTCCTGTAATGCCGTCCAAAACCTCTGAACCTTGGCAAACACTTCTGGGACCAATGGGCTGTACATCAAGCAAGGGAAATCTCATGGCTTCACCCATCGGGATATCACTCACCGCAGCCTCAGTCACCACACTTGCAGGCTGAACAGGAGGGAACCAGCACTCCAGGCTAAGAGAGACATTGGGCCCTGGGCTGAGTGGGAGTCCATCTTCCACTCTCACATCTGCCAGCGGGCCTCCCGAATTTGTCACATTTCCACCGGGTACAAGGAGAGAATCCATCGGCCCAGTAGTCACAGATTGCCCCGGCAGGAACTTGGCTTTCCATTTCCATCCAGTATGCGGCATTAAGGAGAAAGGTAAAAAAGTAAAAAGAAATGCCATTGCCGGAACTCCTCAGTGAGCATCTGCTTGTGACGTTGCCACCTTAACTTCCTCAAGTCTTAGTTATAAGATTGTGATCAAAGCTTCTTTTGCAAGAAGCATGCAAGGAGCAAGGAACTAACTGAACAAATGGACGATATGAAGGAAAGACTAAGTAATGTGGTGAAAGTTCAATTTATATCACATGGGAAGTTGGAGACTCTCAATAATTATGACAGGCAATTTAATTGAGATTTTTTAACTTTCCAAAATCATCTTTGTTCACACCTGATGCAATGCTAAGGCAATACGTTTTAGAAATATTGAAAATACCTTTAGAGAATATGCCACTAGTAGGACATTCTATTTAATATCTGAAAGGGATGATGTGGACATTCATGATGTAGATGTGCAAGAAGAAAGGCAGCAGCTATCTACGGATGTTTTAACATCACTGACTTTCTTGAGAACTCTCAAGACATCATTGAGACAGCTACCATGATTGCAATCTTTGCTCTTGAATATGACTTTAATTTAATTTAATTAGCAAGTTTTTATATACCACACCTTCCATTGATCAGTTGTGGTTTACATGGAACAACAGTAAACAGGACAATGCTGTTTTAACAAATAACAATATGAATTTACAATAATTAACATTTGTGAACTATGTGCAAGGAACCAGATTATATTATAACTATGTACAAGGTATATACATTTTCAGCAACATCGTTTTTTTTTTTTTTTAGTATCTATAACATTTCAGAGATGGGTTAAGTCGGTTGTTGGGACTATCCTTTTTCTTGTTGAAGGGGTGAATTCGATAAGGATCCGTAGTGTGTTGAGAATAAATGTGTTTTAAGTTTTTTCCTGAACTCAATGATTTGTGATAATGATCTTATTTCTGAAGGAATGTTGTTCCAAATTATAGGGGCAGCATGGGAGAATGCTTTCTTATTTGTTGATTTTTTGGCCTTTATAAATTCCTTTGGTGTTACTAGTTTATTTAGTTGGTCTCGCCTTTGAGGTATATTATTGGGTTCTTTGATTATCAGTTTGTTTAGTGTAAGGGAAGCTGTGTTGTTTAGGACTTTATATGTAGTTAAAAGAGTTTTATAGTGGGGCCCGACTTGGGGCCCGATATTCAAATAAATCATGTATATGCTGCTTAGAGGGATGTTCAGCGGCACTAACACTGTCATTGAATAGTCCAATTAACCATGTAGCAACGGGGTGTGTTGTGGGTGTTCCGGGGCAAAGCAGAGGTGGCACCTGTCACTAAATGGGCAGCGGTGATATTGCACCGCTGCCTGCTTAGCGACCCGCAGGTACAAATAGGCACAGCAAAAGCTGGCCTATCTTTACCCATGGGAGATCAATAACCAGGCTCAATATCGCTGCTGCCCGATTAGCTTCTGCAGCGTCTGCGGCTGTGCAAAGACCGTGGATATTCAATGCTGGGGCTGCATATGACCCCGGCATTGAATTTCCACCTTTAATGTTCAGCGCCGGCGGTTAGCCATTGTAATCACGCTAGCCACTGATGTTGAATATCAGGCTCTTGGCTCTTAAGTTATTCTTTGGCTTTCATTCTCATATTTCTACCTGTTTAACCACCTTAAGATCATTAGAAACAATTACACCTAGGTCCCGCTCTTCTTTCATGGACAGAAATACTTCACGCCCTATACTGTACTGCTTCCTTGGAATTTTGCAGCCCAAATGCATGACCCTACATTTTTTTAGCATTAAATCTTCTCTGTCAAATTCTTGACCATTCTTCAAACTTTGCTAGATCCCTCCTCGATTTATCTACATTTTACTGGGTGTCTACTCTATTGTAGATTTTGGTATCATCCCCAATGAGGCAAACCTTAAACAATAGCCCTTCCACGATATCATGTACAAAAATGTTAAAAAGAATCAGAGCAAGGACAGATCCCTGCAGCACACCATTCATAACATCCTTCTAAGCAGAATGAGCTACATTTACCTGTACCCTTTGTTGCCTCCCACTCAATGAATTTCTAACCCTGTCAGTCACTTTAGGGTCCATCCCTAGGGCACTCAATTTATTTATTAGTTGCCTATGCAAAACAATGTCAAAGTCTTTGCTGAAATCTAAATATATCACATAGAGCTCTCCCTCGGTCCAACTCTTGGGTCACTCACAGCTGTTGATAGTCCAAGTGATCCCGTTTTCATTTTTTTTACTTTATTTTGTCTCAGTGGGAGTCATTCTGTAATCCCCACTATTCGTCCCCCTATTGGCCATGGCAAAAACCTCCCTGTTTGAATAGCGGGTTTGTACGGGAAGGCCTAGATGGGGGCAGGAGGGGGCACTAGGCCACTCCTCCAGGAGTGGAGGAGTGCCTAGTGGTTGGGGCAAGGTACTTCAGGCCAGAAGGTCAGGGGTTCAAATCCCACTAGAAGACAGCAACCTTGGGCTTGGAAGGACTGGGGTTTCTAGTCCCACAGGTGCTCCTTGTGGTCTTGGGCAAGCCACTTAACCCTCCATAGCCCATGTTCCCTGTAAAATAGTTATCTCCAAGTTATAATGCCCTGTTCAATGTAATTTCAGTTTGTTCAATGTAAACCGCACTGATGCAGAATCGCACGGTATATAAGAGAATGTAAATAAAAAATAAAAATAAAAAATTCCAGATGTGGAGTAAGGGTGGGACATGGGGGACTACAACCACGGATGTACAGGTTCAATTCAGAGGGTCTGTGCACCCTGCTTCTGCACAGGGGCTGCACAGCCTGACTGGAATAGACCTCAATGTATCCTTATAAGTTTCCATTGTAGTTGTAACAATATCTCAAACGTTCACCAAATATTTTTTTAAATAAAACATTTGAGATAAAATATCTTGCATTTATTAATCTTATACTGAATATGCTGACTGTCCTCCTTGGAGGTGTCCACTAGAAGGACTAAAATCAAGCGTACATGTGAATTAGATTTTAAGGACTGTGTGCTGTAAATAAACTTAAATCAAAAGGACTACAGTCTGTTGATCATGATAGCATTTATTACATAATCTGAATGTTGGAGTCTGACAAAAAAAAAAATTTATTCAAAGAAATCTATATCAGCAATCAAAATAATTTATGTAAGCAAGGATCTGCTTGGACACATGGGGCCCAATTTGCAAAAGGAATCTACATGGTTTATATATTTATTTATTTAACAGGGATTTTTTATACTGTCTTTCTACAAGTCAAGACGGTTTACAAGTAACTCAGTGTGATAATAGGAAACACAACAAACAGTGGTGCTTATTACATCAAATATATTGAACCCATTATAACAGAAACTATTAACAAAATTCTCATATGTTTTACAGCCCAGTCAACCATGTAGATGCCTTAGTTGGTGATATTCATTGGCACCTACATGGTTAGTGCCATTGAATATCCCCTCCTAAGTCCCCTATGTGCCCCAATGCTATCCGGTTAGCATTGGGGCATGTTGTGGCATTCTGGGGCGGAGCGGAGGTGGTAAATGGTGGTAACCGGGCAGCAGCGATATTGTTGCTGCCCGGATAGCATCGGCAGCTTCCGGCTTTTGTGGCAATCACCGGATATTCAATGCCGTTGCACGGGTGAAAGTCAGACTTTCGGGGGTGCAGGAAGATCGTGTTCACAAGGTGGGTGGTGAATTGTGAGAAGATACGTTTCACAAGAATTTTAGACAAGAAGGGCAGTTGCACAGTGGGATGGCAAGATTTATCGAGAGAGAAATTCTTCAGCAATAGTCAAACCACTACCTATTTTCAGACAGAGGAGATATCTGATATAAGAATGGTATTAATAAGAGAAACAGGGGAACACAGGAAGCAAGAGCTGTGAGTTGGCAACAGACTGCTTTATTGATGAAGACCCCTACGCGTTTCGGCAAATGCCTTCCTCGGGGGACATACAGCTAACAGGGGATACATAAAACATAATAAACACAAATGCCAAAACATAAACAGTTAAAAACAGCAAAAAGCATGATGATAAAATATAAAAATATAATATGATATGAATCATATGCAATACTGAAAATTAATTGTAAAACCACACTTAAAATAACTTGTGGGGTCTGTAGGGCCGAGACAAAAAAGAAGTGAACACACTGATAAAAATAGTAAAAAAAGTAAAGAAATAAAAAATGTGTGTAATAAACATGTTTAAGGAGCACTATAAGATCACAATTAAATAATGTGTGCATCTTGGAGCACCAATAATCCAATAATGGGTTAAAACAATAACCATACATTTAAAAAACTGTGCATTTATTTATATTCTCTTATATACTGTGCTATTCTGCATCAGTGCAGTTTACATTGAACAAACTGAAATTACATTGAACAGGGCATTATAACTTGGAGATAACTATTTTACAGGGAACATGGGCTATGGAGGGTTAAGTGGCTTGCCCAAGACCACAAGGAGCACCTGTGGGACTAGAAACCCCAGTCCTTCTGGCCCAAGGTTGCTGTCCTCTAGTGGGATTTGAACCCCTGACCTTCTGGTCTGAAGTACCTTGCCCCAACCACTAGGCCACTCCTCCACTCCTGTGCATGCAAAGTAATAAAAGATCATGGGTGAATATAGAAGAAAATCAATGAATAAATAATAAATAAGTTAAAAGACTAGTCACTTATAACATTAAAGAACTCACCAAGGCTGTATCTAATAAGATGTCTCTTTAAGACAGTTGTGCAAAGCTGCTATGCAATAGCTAAAAGGCAATATGATGATAATCAACCAATAGGTGATTAAAGCAATAACTATACATTTAAAGAAATATATATGCACTCAAGTTATAAAACATCATAACTGAATACATAAAAAAGTTCAATAAATAAATAATTAAGATAAAAAACTAATATAACCCAGTAAAAGTGATAAATAATTATGACATTAAAAAACTCACCAAGGCTGTATCTATTAGGATATCTCTTGTGCAATACTGCTATGCAATGGCTAAAAGACAATATGATAATTAATGCTCAGGAGGACTATAAACGCTCATAACGTTAAAACTGGATACCATGAAGGGGTTTAAAAGGGTTGTGAATCTCTTAAACAAAGGACGTAAACTATTTAAATACATAAAATTAAGCATGTATAACAAGCTAAGAAGATGTAAATACACGATGTTGAAAGTCATGATCAAGGAATGGATGCATGAGGACAAAACAAATGAATGTTTGAATGAGTGGGTAATAATATGACAAAATATGAAAAACATGTTGTGATTACACAGAGAAAGACTGGGGCACAAATAACCACATGGGGCAAACAACCAGAGTGTAATCAAAGAAGGAGAGAAATGTATTTCTGACAATGCAAATTTTTGCACAAACTAATTAAACCACAAAGAGAGTCATGGTATGTAGTGCTACACAAACTAAAAAATATTATATTGTATAATATATTACCACAAGTGTACTCGACATGTGATATTATTAAAAAGGACCTTAATTGAATATATGAAAAAACGTTACAATTGAATATATTCACAACATATGGACAAATGGACGTTATTTATATGAAGATATGAATGAAGTTGTACTGCTGGAAGACAATAGTGCCGTGCATTCGATAGATAATAAGTAAAGCGTGGAAGGGAACAAAAGGAAAGTGTGTGGAAAGACAGTGTATAAAGGACACACATTTGTGAAAACCAGAAAACGCGCAGAAGACAAAGGAATAAAGCGTGAAATCAGATGCAGAGAATTTGTAAATAATTACCATACCCAAACGAAGAGTAGAATCAGGAGGATAAATTATGACTGCAAATGTCTCAAAAAGTGAATACAAGACACCGAACTAGGTGTTAGAGTACCATTGTAGCACAGTAAAAACAGTGAAAAACAGAACGGAGAAAGAAGAGTGATCTTTTGTAGACGCTGAGATTCCCGCCATTCATGACGGCATCAGATGAGTGGGCGGAGTCAGGAGAAGCAGAGGTGACACATAGAGGGGAAAAAATGTTATAGAGTACCGTTGTAGCACATTGGAAAACAGAACGGAGAGAAGGGGTAATCTTTTGTCAACGCCGAAATTCCCGCCATTAATGACGACATCAAATGAATGGGCGGAGTCAAAAAAGGCAGAGGTGACACATGGAACAAAAGAAGATAAGGTTTTTGTGGTGTAGTCAAGACAATAAAAAACTATATGCAGGTCAAGGAGAAGTTCTCTACTTGTTATCTATACTAAATATAAAATTTAATCATGAAACAGCAATATTGAATACAATTGCAAGAATATATAAGTCAGGACTAGTAAATGTATGGACCCAAAGAATTGTGATACAGGAGAGAGATATAATTCATAACCTTGCTAATCCATAATAAAAAACATATTAGGAGCACTGTTCCCTCTAAGCTGTGCGCGTGTGCGCGCGCACACACCTCGCCGAACGAGCGCACATACATTACAACAGAGCGCACAAAAATTACAGCTCTGATTCTGATAGAAAACAACACAGACGTCTTAAATTTTAAAAGTTATGATTGTAATTACTAGAAATTTCCCGCTTCATTTAGTAATCATCTATTTTCATTTAATTTGATTAAAATCAATGTGGTGTAAATACTGTATTCTGACGTGTAGTCAAATTTTAAAGTATATAACTCTGAGTGTCGTTATGTGGCGCACAAAAATTTAACCTTCCTTCAAAAGCTGCACACAGCTGATATTTTATGCGCACACAACCTACAGAAAATTAGAGGGAACATTGATTAGGAGAAGAACTTTTTTGATACCAGAGAGCATTGTAAAAAGGGGGGCTATGATACAAATAATCAAAAATTGATGTGATGACTCATATAAAAACAATATAAATATAAAACTCATGTACAAAGAAATAAAAAGAAATAAAAAAGGGGACCTGGAGAAACAGGAGGGCTAAGAATGTAACAAGGAAACATGGCATATTGTTGTAATCATTGTAAAAAAACTGAAAGGTCAATTTCTTGATTGAGGCCATATGGTTCCAGACTATTAAATTCATAAATTAAACGTTGTTCTAATCTAAGCAAAGTGTTATTAATGTTGCCCCCTTGCCAATGTGGAATAATAGTCTTAATGACTAAAAATTTAATATCACTAATCAAATGGCCTTTCTCCAACCAATGTGAAACTAAAGGTTTGTCAGTAAGTAACCAGGTAAGGCGGACGTGTTGCTCCGGTCCCTGCGAAACCCCTTCAGTACCCCCCCCCCCCCCGAATAACCACAACATTACACATATTGGCATTTTAACTGGTCGCAGCTTTATTAGTCAACATTACCAACATAACCAACAAAAACCATGACAATGTCACCCACCAGTTCTGGCAGCGGGACGAACCCTCAACAGCCATATGGGTAGCAAGGTGAGTTTCATCCCGCCTCCGCCATGAACCATCACCCGGCAATACCATCCCCCCTCATCTGGCTTAGCCATACTACTAGCAAAAGCCCCGAGGGATTCTCCGGGCCAGGGGTAACCCACCCCCGCCCTGGATATTGCCAAGACTCCGGACCCCGGACACCTCCGGGATCCCGCCACCCCACCCAGCTGCAACCCCACCATACCCCCCACCTCACCACCCCAAGGGCGGGAGGGTGGGAATACCCGTCTCCTCTGCAGCGCGCCGACGAACTGCCGTTTTGCCGGCGCGCTCAGTCCCGATCACCTCCTCCCCGGACCCACCGTCCTTCCTATTGGCTCCCGCCGCCCTCCATCACCCGCGGGAGTCAAAAGGTTCAAAAGACGCCCCCCCCCCCGTCGCCCAGACGACCGCCCTTTCGGCCACGCGGTCGGGACCACGCACCACGCCGCCCCCCCCCGGTTAGCGCGGCCTGCAGGTACGTGGCCCCGCGGCCTTCTAATAACCAGGTAAGGCGGACGTGTTGCTCCGGTCCCTGCGAAACCCCTTCAGTACCCCCCCCCCGAATAACCACAACATTACACATTTTGGCATTTTAACTGGTCGCAGCTTTATTAGTCAACATTACCAACATAACCAACAAAAACCATGACAATGTCACCCACCAGTTCTGGCAGCGGGACGAACCCTCACCAGCCATATGGGTAGCAAGGTGAGTTTCATCCCGCCTCCGCCATGAACCATCACCTGGCAATACCATCCCCCCTCATCCGGCTTAGCCATACTACTAGCAAAAGCCCTGAGGGATTCTCCGGGTCAGGGGTAACCCACCCCCGCCCTGGATATTGCCAAAACTCCGGACCCCGGACACCTCCGGGATCCCGCCACAGGCTCAGAGACACCTGTCCCTGAGCCCCCCCCCCCAGACCTAAAGCTGCGACCAGCCACTCTGCACTTAAACACATACTCTAAGGCTTCCTGCCAGTCATTCAGGAGTAAAGCAACCCCCACCGGGGATAGATGTACTCCATCAGACCGATACAAGCCGGGACAGTCCACCTCCACCCAAGGGTGTAATACCTGCCAACCCCCGTTCTGACAAACCCAGCGGCCAATTTGCCGGTTGACTTTAATCAACCCCCGCGACCAACGCCGGTGACCCCAGCACGCCGGCCGCGGAATTATGCCAGACCAAAGAACAACAACATCAGGAAACATTAACAACACTTCCAAAATATCCTTCTTAGCCGCCCGTATCAGCTGCTTCACTGTCCACATCGCCAGGTCATTACCACCGAGGTGCAGCAGCAGCAGATCTGGTGATTCCTTCACACGCTGATGGTGCCGAAGCAAAGGCAGGAGCTGCAGCCACCGAAGCCCGCACTCACCCAGCCATGAGACGGTCACCTCGGCCGTGGGAAGTCCCAGATGTTCACTGAGGGGGCCCCCCGCTGCCTGCCGGCCAGCCCAATACACAAAAGAATGGACGACCATCCAGCAGCAAAGCGGCAGCTGGCCCACACCTAAAAAAAAAAATAAACAGTTAACCCCTTACAGCCCCTTCACATACGCACATACCCTCGAAAGGCAGCAGAACGCCACCGTCCTATGCGCCGGATGCCGTGATCCGACACCCCGGCCTCTGCAGCGCTGGTGGCAGCCCCAATCCGTAATGAATGTGGAGCGTAAACAGCAGGATCCACGTAGCGCACCGCCAAGCACAAAACCGCCGTGAACTGGAAACGCATCAGACAACGAGCGTTTTCGTGCAGAAAGAGCTGACCGCCGACACGCGGCCGCACCCTCAGATAGGCAGACATCGCCGCCACCGGACAAGTGGGTGAATTCGCAATAGCGCCCAACCGTATCCAGGCACCTTTGCCCCTCTGGTCCGTATGGAGCCCCAACTCGCCCCCCACCACCCGCACATCGCAGACCTGCAAAGCTCCCCCCCTGTCCCCGCCCCGGACGCCGCCACGAGCTCCCCCACCCGAAAAGCCCCAAAAAAGGCCACGCAAAATACTGCCTTAAACAGCGAGGCCTCATAAGCGGACGCCGCCACGCCCGTCAAAGCAGCACACAGCTGCACCAGCAGGTCGTGCGTGATAGGACGCCTGCCATCCCCCCGCCAAGGGGTCTCGCGCTCCCATCCCGTCAACAATCGGCGAGCCAAAAACCCCCAGCTGGAAACGCTCCACCCCACAGCCTTAGAGAAAAAGGTGAAACCCGCCAAGTGCGCACGCACCGTCGCCCTTGAGGTACCCGCAGCCTTAGCCACAGCGATGTATCGGCCGATGAGGTGGTCTGGCGCCGAACCTTGCCACCATTCCCGCGCTGCCAAAAACTCCACCACGCTGCCACATCCTTTGAGATAAGCCCGCCAGATTGCAGGCGACACTGAACTCCGCAACAAGTCCAACACGCCTACAGGCCATGCTTCCACAATCGCTCCGGGACAGACCATCCCTCCCGGTCTGCCTCTGGTGCCAAACGCCGGAACAGGTCCAACTTGAAACGGGAAAGAGCATCAGCAACCTGGTTAGCACACCCCGGCACATGCCTAGCCCTCACCAACACATTTAACCGCAAGCAAGCTAACACCACCTCCCGCATCAAGGCGGCCACCCGCAAACAGCGCGGAGTGTACCTGTTAATGACACTGACCACCGATTCGTTGTCACACCACCACAGCACCCGACAATTGCGGAGCCTCTCCGGCCACACCTCCAGGACCACCAGCACCGGGAAGAGTTCCAAGAAGGTGATATTCTTGGTCAAACCTGATGCGCGCCATGCCGACGGCCACGGCTCCGCACACCAGGCGCCATCAAAATAAACCCCCAAACCCAAGCCGTAAAGAGCTGTAGATCAAACGTAGATGCTTCCCGCTCCTGCAGAACCGCAGTGCCATTAAACCCGCGCAGGAACTCATCCCAAACTCCCAAGTCTGCCCTCAAGCTGCGAGAAATGCGAATGCGGTGATGCGGCCTAAGCACACCTGAGGTAGACGAGGATAACCACCGCAGAAACACCCGTCCCATCGGAATCACCCAATCAGCACCTGCATCTCTTTCAGCGTCACCTTCCGTGACCCCAGGACGTTCGCCACTATCACCCGCAAGCGCGCCACCTTGTCAGCCGGCAAGCGCGCCACCATGGCCACCGAATCAAGCTCTACCCCCAAAAATGTGAGGCACGTCGAAGGCCCCTCCGTCTTACCAACCGCCAACGGCACACCCCAGTCACGGGCCATCTGCCCAAAGCCATCCAGCAGATGCTGGCAGTGCCCCGACTGTGCCGCACCGACGAATAAGAAGTCGTCCAAATAATGCACCACGTTACGAGAACCGACCGCCTCCCCCACAGCCCAGTGCATGAAGGTACTAAAGAGCTCGAAGTAAGCACAAGACACCGAACAGCCCATCGGCATGCACTTATCAAAATAGTAGCCGCCTTCGAACTCAAAACCGAGCAGGTGAAAAGAATCCGGGTGCACTGGCAACAGGCGGAAAGCGGACTCAATATCCACCTTCGCCATCAAAGATCCGGGACCACAAGCGCGCACCAAACCCACCGCCTCATCAAAAGACGCGTAACGCACCGCACACAGCTCCTTGGGAATGCGGTCATTGACCGATGCCCCCACCGGATAGGACAGGTTGTGTATCAGCCGGAATTTGCCGGGCTCCTTCTTAGGAACGATGCCCAGCGGGGAGACCACAAAACGCGCAAACGGACGATCACGGAAGGGCCCCGCTATTCTCCCCAACCCCAACTCCGTAGCCAACCTATCTCGCACAATGTGCACCAAACGCCGCACTGCCGGCGAATTACACGGCGCAGCCGCCCCCCCCTCCCCGACCACCGGAATATGGAACCCGCCCCGAAATCCCCCCTCCAATACAGACCTAGCCCCCGGCCGCTTATACCTCTGCAACCATGGCATAAGCGCCTCAATACAGATAGGTGTAGGGGCTAGGGCAAGCAACCCCTCAGGGCTTGAGTGGGGTGGAAGGAACCGCGGACCCTTTCTTAACACACTTAAGCACTGAGTGCCCACCGCCGCACACGGAGCAGATGTGCCGGAACTTACAGTCCAGGAAAGGGCACGAGGACTTATTAAAGCGCCAGCAGACATTGCCCGCCCCCCCTCCGGCCGCCTTTGGGAGCGGGGACGCCCCAAAGCCATGAAAGGGCCGCACCGTAGTAACCGACGCACCGCTACCACCTTTCGGCCCCCCTCCCCCCCCTCACCGACATCTGGGTCAACCAGAGGTTAATGTCTTGCGTCCCCCACGACAATAACCTATTCTCCTCCATCTTGTCGCGGAACTTCTCATCATAGTTGAGCCAAGCCCAACCATCATGAGTCTGCGCCGCCTCCAAGATCGAGTCAGCGTAAGATAATAACATCCCATATTGCCCCGGATAGCGGTGCCCCCATACGCTGGCCAACCGCAAGAATGCCCTCTTCCAATTAAGAACGTTGCGAGACGCCTTACAGACCCTGCCCGCCTTCTCATCCTCCTTCCTCTTTCGCTTGCTATCTCCCGACCACTTCCTCCCGTCCAATAACCGAAAGATATCAATGTACTTCCGCTTCCGGATCTTCTTCCGGAACGTCTGGGGAACCCCCTCCCACAGCTCAGAGAAAGACGCCAACGTCGCCCCCCCTGCCCCCTACCGGGACGAGCCCCCCACCCCCAGTAACACAGTCGGCAACCGGCGTGCTAGAAGAAACCGAAGAGCTATCCTCGGACGAAGACGAGGAGGACCCACCCCGACGCCGGCACCTCCGCGAATGACGCCTTTTCTTCCGCGCTTTAGCCGGCCCCTCACCCGCACGCCCACCCCCCGGCACCCCCCGGCACCCCCCGCCACCACACCCCCAAGTAACTCATCCGCCGCCGGAGTCCGCCCAGGCGCTGCACCCGCCGTAGTCTCCACAGGGGGCCGCCCCCCATCCTCCTGCAGGGGCTCCACCGGCTCATCACCATGCGATGCTGACTGTAGATCTATCGCTGCTTCCGTGGGCAACGCGTCACCCCTCGAATCCAAGTCCTGCCGCTGCTCCGGCCGCTGCACTGCACCCACCGACACCTTTGAAGACAAAGGAGGAAAACCGGAAGGAGAACCAGCTAGGGACCACTGCGGTAGCCAAGCGCCCAACCACTCAGCCCTGGAGGAACCCTGACCCCCTCCCCGCCAGTGATCCCATGCCGCAGGGTAGAACCCTCCAGTCGGCACCTGCCATCCCCACGGGCACATGCCCGAGGAGCCCTCCTGCCCGTTCGCCCCCCCTGGGGCCCCCCATGCCCACTGCCCAGTCCCCCCGGCCTCCCCTGCTCCAACACCCCGCTGCAGGGTAGCCCCAGTCCCAGCCTCTGCAACCCCCCCCCCGCACAGGCGCCCCCGCACCCCCGGGACCCCCGAGCCCCTCCGCGACCGCTGAAAGAGCCACGTCCCGACACCCCTCTCCCCCCACCTGCCACTGACTCACCAGCACCCCGCCGGGGCCGCCCCCTGTCCTGAGACCCCCCCCTCTGCCCCCTCTTGGCCTTACCACCAACAGCCTGCCTCCCCCTCGGCCCAGCCCCCCTGCCCATAGGCCGCCTAGCCCCCCTGTTGCCCTTCGACGGCATTCCACTCGTGCTGTCCTGCACGTGGAGTATTTATTTATTTATTTAGTTTTTTTTTTTTTTAGTAGACCCAGACACCCACCCGGCAAGGCAGGCCCAAGAAAACCCCCACCCAAAGCAAGACCCAGACAAAGGGGCAGAACACGCTCACCGGACGCAGTACTCCGGACCGGCAGACGCGCCCCGTACAACATAAATATGCGCCGCAGCGGCTCCCCGAACGCCCGTCTCCTCTGCAGCGCGCCGACGAACTGACGTTTTGCCAGCGCGCTCAGTCCTGATCACCTCCTCCCCGGACCCACCGTCCTTCCTATTGGCTCCCGCCGCCCTCCATCACCCGCGGGAGCCAATAGGTTCAAAAGACGCCCCCCCCCGTCACCCAGACGACCGCCCTTTCGGCCACGCGGTCGGGACCACGCACCACGCCGCCCCCCTGGTTAGCGCGGCCTGCAGGTACGTGGCCCCGCGGCCTTCTAATTTCCTCTGGATATTACTTCTATGCTCAATGATTCGCGTACGTATTTGTCTTAAAGTTTTGCCTATATAGATCATATCACAGGGACACAGTATCAGATAGATGGCATTAATGGTCTTACAATTTGAGTAATGGTGAATCCCAATTTTATGTCCAGTAGATGTATGTGTAAAAATATTCTTGACAGTAATTGCATGTATGCATACAGAACAATTCCCGCAGCTGTAGTGACCTTTAACTTTGGGAAAGGGCCTAGTGGTAGTCAGGGCAGATGGAACTAAAAAATGACTTAAATTGGGCGCCCGTTTGTATGCAACCATTAGGCGTTTAGATTTGAAGGCGGGTAAGGAAGATATAAGATGCCATTCTTGTTTCAACATATCTGTAATGGTTTTGGAATGTAATGAAAAAGTGAGAGGGCACGTGACCCTATCTATATGTGATCGTGCTGTATTTTTCAAAAGTGTAGAACGATCTGTAACATAAGCCCTTTGATATGCTTTGTGAATGCATTTATTCGGGTATCCCCGTTGTTCAAACCTCTGATATAGATCTGTAGCATGTTTTTCAAAATCTGTGTTATTTGTACAAAGTCTCTTAATTCTTAGAAATTGACTTATAGGGAGGTTTTGTTTGAAAGCAGTATTATGGCAGCTGTCGTATGTAAGAAAAGTATTCCTGTCCGTGGATTTGCGATATAGGTCAGTAACGAAACCTTTATCTGATTTCTTTATCAAAATATCGAGGTATGGAATGGATTCCATACAATATGTGCCCTCAAATTGCAAATTGGAATCCAATGTATTGAACCAAGTGTGAAAGGTATGTAGAACAGCTTCTGAGCCGTCCCAAATAACAAGTACGTCGTCAATATACCGTTTCCAGAGGAGGATGTGTTTTTTGTAGGGATAAAAAGATAAAAATTTGTTTTCAAATTGCAGGAAGATGGTGTTCTCAAGGTGGGTGGTGAATTGTGAGAAGATACGTTTCACAAGAATTTTAGACAAGAAGGACAGTTGCACAGTGGGATGGCAAGATTTATCGAGAGAGAAAATTCTTCAGCAATAGTCAAACCACTGCCTATTTTCAGACAGAGGAGATATCTGATATAAGAATGGTATTAATAAGAGAAACAGCATAGGGAAGAAGGGCAAAAGAATTCATAGAAAGCCAAGAGGAAACCAAGGAGCAGGTGGTTATATGGGAGGTAGAGAGAAGTTTTGCTAAGTCAGCCACAGACCTAGTGAAAACCATTGATAGACATTTGCTTAATTTGGACCAGTAAATCAAGAAGTTGTACTCTTGGAGATATGTGTTGTGGCCCACTAAGAGTGTATGTTTGGACTCATGCAATCCCCTGTTTGCCAAGCATTTTAGGAATCTCCTGAATAAGAGCATAACCTCTCAATAGACAGGCTCGGTGAGAGGGTACCATTCCCTTCAGAATTATGTGCCATGTAGTTTTTCTTTAGCCATGAAGGCTAAGGGCATTAAAATATCAGTGGAACTTTATTCAGAGCATCATTTGCTAGTACCACCAAATTAATGAAGTTATCTGGATATTTGAGAATAAATATTCTGATGACCTACCCCCTCATCAGGAATATGACTGCCACTGACCTATGCCTAATGCCAAATTATCTTAGAGGTAAGTCTATACAAAGTCAGCACCATGAATTTCAACCTTATAGACTTATCTCCAGGAAAACCTCCACCTTTCCCACAGGACCACCATTTCTGTTTATTAAAGAAAGAAATGGAACACTACACCTTTGTGTGGACTTTCAAGCTCTTAATAGGGTTACAGTTTAGACATCAATATCCACTGCTCTTGATCCCAGAACGCATGACAAAAAGGTTGTCTTCAGGCAATGGAGGCTTTACGTCAAAGAGGTTGCTCATCCAGTGCACGTGCTCACTGAATATCATAACCTGGAGTATCTATGGACAACCAATGCCCTGAACAGCTGTGTACTCTTCTTTTCTCTCTTGACTGTCAAACTTTGTACTGTCCAGAAACTCAGAATGGTAAAGTTGATGTCCTATCTCAAAATGTGGACTACTACTACTATTATTTGTATACATCAGAACAAGAGTATTATTGCTATACATCAGGTATCATTTACCCATTGTAGATTGTTAGAAGTATCATTTTTTCAAGATCTGCTGTCCCTCATTTGCATAACAGTAAGAAGACTCTATGGAATTGATTGAAATGAAATAATTATCAAGCAGCCCATTATAGACATAAGAATATAGGGGATGGGGAATATTCAAAGGCATTTACACGGATTGCAGACCTGCAAACTTTGTAAATGATGGTTAACATGGTTAGTGCTGCTGATTATCCACTGGTGCTGCTGCTACATGCCTCGATACTACACGGCTAGCACTGGGGAATTCTGGGGGCATTACAAGCAGAGTGGAGGTGGCACCCATTGCTAATCAGGCAGTGGCGATATTGGTTAGCAACCAGTGTGTAGAATCAGGTGCAGCAAAGGCTGGCCTAACTTTACACGGGGGAGCTAACTGGGCAGTGGCTCAATATCTCTACTGCCTGGATAGCTTCTGGGTTCTGCAGCTGCCCTTGATATTAAATGCCAGTGTCCAGATATGGCCCTGGCATTGACTATCCAGGGTTAGTCTTCAGCAGCAATGTCTAGCAACATTAGCAGTGTTAGCTGCCACTGCTGAATATCGGGCCCATAGAGACTTGCTTACCTATTGTCACTGGATATACATGCCACCAGAACCCATCAAGTTGAAGACAGTTTGAGTATTCCAAGATTCTTGATTGGATGGACTCTTTGAATGAGCCAAGATTGTTAAAATACTTTCCAGATACCTCTGATGTCCTCAGATGAACTCCGATGTGGCCCACTTCATCTGTTCATGTAAATGTTTTCAAGGCAAACCATTGAGTTTGTTCCAATTAGCAGGTATTCATGAAAGACCATAGCATTGATTATATCACCAACTTCCTACCTTCAGAGGATAACATGATAATCTATGTGATAGTAGACCAGTTTTGCAAGGTAGCCCACTTTATCACCTGCCAATGTTTACCTCTACCAAGAAAACTACTTGAAATCTGTTATGATAAGTTTTCCAGCTCTATGTATTTTCTGATTGCATTACCTCAATCCATGGGACCTAGCTTGTTTCTTGTTTTTGAAAGAAATATGTATATTGCTAGACCTCAGACTATATATTTCTACAGCATATCACCCATAGACTGATGGGAATACTGAGAGGACCAACTATACCCTTGAGCAATATCTTCAAATCTTTATGACTTATTACCATGACATCTGGATTAAATTACTACCTGATATCTAATTTACAGTTATAATGATGATCATTCCTCCTCCCATCCCCCGGAGACCCCATGTTTTGGAAATTTTGTGCTTCCATTCTTCCTTCCATCATTGCTTCTGGACTAAACAGTCACAGTTACTATAGACCTTGCATCTGATCTTGGAGGAATTGAATAAGGAACTCTAAGCTGCTAAAGTGACCTAAAGCTCAAGTGGACCATAAAAGGCAGGAAGGTTTTACTTACATGGTGGGGCAGATAGTGTGGCTAGTATAAAACAATCTTAAATCCATACACCCATATACCCATGCATCAGATTAGACCACCAGTACCTGAGATAATAGCCTGCCACATGACAAATAAAACCAATAACACTTGAACAACATCTTAGCTGGTTCCTTCAGATATACCCCATGTTTCACGTGTCCTTATTGAACCTATTCACAAATAATCCATTTCTAGACTCCATTTGATGAGAGGTCACCACTGGAGTGGAGACCATAATGATAGAGCAAAATTCCTGAAGGATCCCTCTAGTCATGGTGGAAGTAAAGTGGATAGGTAAACAGTTGGTCTTATGTTCCTTGGAGCTTGAGAATGTATGAGTAGCTCTTTTAGGCAGAGCACCTGTGGGTGTTGGCAGATGATTGCCAGCTACTCTCAGGGTCATAAATGCAGTTGGAGGCTGCAAACCCAAAGATGGCTTGGTAGAAAAAATGGGTAAGAGGTCAGGTAAATGGTGAGAGAAAATATTAATGTAGTATTGCACGTAAGAACGTATATACACATCTATCCAACTGCACAAATCCCAACTGGGTAGACTAGATGGGCCATTTTGAACTGTTTAGATCATTATTATATTGCTATGTTATCTTTATAATTTTTTTTCAAGATAATCAGAACATTTTTTGAATATCTGAGAAATACTGGTAAATTGTTCAGCAAAACATCTTTTAAAGTCATATCCAGCAGTACAATAATGCAAACCAGCATTGCTGCCTTAAGGAATAAACCAGGGAGGGAGAGAAATCTCACTGAATCTGTTGAAGTTGTCCTTTTTCTGCATGCATTGTGGAGTTAAGCATACTGAGGGTGTTCAGAAGGTATGCAAATATGACCTTGGCTGCCTTTCTATTCCCTGTTCTATTTCTTTGGCCGCAGTAAAAAGAAACCATTGACTGCATACAACATTCTTCCAATCTACTGCCTCTGGGAAATTAGTTCTGAATAATAAGTGGAAATCATAGTCCACAGCTGTAATAAAGACAGGGATATTTCTCTAGCAATAGCCAGACTAAGGAAAATGAAGTTATAGACGAGTGCTGTAGATTTTACAATGAGCATATTGATGAACTGTCAATTGGTGAACATCATAACAATTGATAGGCTGTCAGAAGAAGGGGAATTTAAAAAGACCAAGATACTGATGATGAAAATAAAATTCCTCGGTAATATTTTCCTTCCATTTCTTGGCACTGCTCAATGAAGTCAAGGAAATTTACTCTGACGTGATAATTTTATTTGAATTAAGTAGTACATAACAAGAGGTAAGATGCAGGAGCATCTTGTAAACATAGGCCTTTAAAAATCTTTCCTAGGAGAAAGGAAACAATAGAATATTTTCTTTGATTTTGCCTTAAAGGAGCCAAATCTAAGGAATAAAGTATGGTATAAATATTAACAAGACATATATTAATGCATAGAAACCTGTAATGCTTCCAAGAGGCCTGGATCATTAAGAAGACTAATAACTGAAAGTTTTCCAAGTAGTCTTATGAAGTCTAATAATTATCATTTTGCCAGATGCTAAATTGTGCAGGCGTAGGTAGGATTGAGTGCGCTGTCATAGCAGACATACTTGCCAATATTAAACAGATTGTGACTACTATCTGTACATTTGTTTCTCTCTAGGGTATTTCTTCAACATTTCTTAATTAGCTTTTGTTTCCAAGCAGTGTTTTTTATATTTTGCAATACAACTTTCATTTCCCTGTATTTATTATGTTCAAATTGTCTACATCATTTCCCTCATCTATACTTTATCCTTGTTACTAATTTAAGGGGGGGGGGGCGGATATGTACTAAAGCATGCTACCACATTCCTGCTGGAACAGGATGCTGGGACTGATAGGCCTATGGCCTGACCCAGTATGGCAGTCCTTATATTCTTTAAACTTACAGAGGGTAACTTTATAACAAGCACCTAGGATGTCAAGGCACATAGTTGCATATTTTATCTATGTTGTAAAGGTGACAGATTTGGCTATATGCCTTCATAAAATAATCCCAGGGAAAGTATACCATACATTTATATATACTATAAGGCAGGTGTAATTATTAGGGATGTGCATTCATTTCAAATGGCATGGGAAAGATCAACAACATATCGACATATTGTTTATAATCTCAACATAACATAAAAAGTCCAGAATTATGTACCCCCCTCCCCATTGTTGTTGTAGGCAAACCTCAACTGGCAACCATGGAGTTAAAAAACAAACAAACAAACAAACAAGAATCATGCAGGAAGAGCTATTTTGTTTCCATGGGGGCTAACTCTAGCCAGACAGCTCTTAACTGTGTCTTGTATTGCTGGAGATATTTGTTCCTATTTCTTGATTGACCCAAAGTTTGTCTGGTCTGGAGCTCTGTGCCAAACTTTTCCTGGATTTTTTGCCTTGTGAATCTATTGACTTTTGCTCTAGAGTCTTACTGTGGTAGGCGAAGGCCTGTGATCCATGGTGTCTGAAGTGAGCAGACAGGCCTGAGCAACTTGACCTGTAACTGAAGCCTGTAGTTAGGCCCAGAGGAATGAAAACCCCCCTGAATGATGACACCATAGAATTGAAACTTAACTCAGCTTAACTGAACATAGCTAAGCAGAAACGAAACTTAGAAAAGACAGAAAACAGCTCTAATTGGTACTGATAAGAGAGCACAGCTTCTATGGAATTAATTAACTCTGCAAAAAGCAAGGTTACAGTGCCCTGCTTCCCATATGTTTTAACTAGCTGAGCGACCTTGGAGGAGAGATGTAACAAGTTAGAGACACTGACCATTGTAATTGGGACTAGAGGGGGGGTGAGCAGGTGCTGAGCCCAGACCAGAGTCCCGATTGGGTAGCCATATCAGTACCGGGACCAATAGATGGGTGAGAGGGGTTACTGGGACCAATGAAAAGTTTGCCTATGTCTAGAATGGAGAAGAACGGTATAAAAGTTGTTGTTTTACTAGAAACCATTGCTCAGCCATTTTGAAATTGCTTATTGCTTGAGCCATGTGCACATTAAACTGGCTTGGATCCTTGAAACGACTCCTGGTTTTATTTATTGCATGCTTATCTGCTGCTACATTTCTTGGTGCGTTCGGCCTGGAAGTGCGAGTGGTGGATGGTGTTCAAGTGAATAAATCCACGTAATTCGCCTTGAGGTTTGGTCCAGTTGGAACCATGCCAATCCGACGCAGGGGAATTTCCCTGGGCCCACCGATCCTCTTGTATCGGAGGGGGTTCTGCCTGGCCTCGGCAGGCACTGGGTCCAGCTGGCCAACACCTCCGACCCGGGGGAGTCCAGGATCCAACTCAGAAGCTTGGGAACCAGATCTGGTAAGTATAGTTTGAAAACCTGTCTAGACAGATGAGTTAGAACTGCAGTTTGAAACTTGTGAAACTTTGGTAAGAATTTGGAACTTGGAATTTGTAATCTCGAGAAAATTGGAATTTGGTAATGAGAGCACTGATCCCCTCTCAAGGACGGTCCTATTAACCTTGCATGAGTATGCACGAGGTGAAGCCATCGTCCTTCTTGTTTGGTAAGACTTAAGTCTTTGTTTGAAAATCCTTGCATGAGTATTCGCGAGGTACAGCTGTTAGAAAAAAAAAAAAAACTTGTAATCTCGAGAACTTGGAACTTGGAAATTGGTAAGAGAGCATGATCACCTCTCCGAGACGGACCGAGTACCCCTGCCTGAGTATTCGCAGGGCGAAACTCCCGTCTCTTTGTAATTGGGAAATTGGATAAGACTAGTCAGAATAGATAGAAAGGAATGCATTCTGAGATACGTTGCTAGCATGACTGTGTGAATGAAGTGTGAATGAGAGGTCTGGCAGCACGGACCAAGCGAGAGTGGACTCTGGACTAGCGCAGTTCCTAGCCGGGTGACTGCGTCTAGGTCGCGAAACGGAGGAAGCGTTTGGTGTATTGTCCGTCTTAACTGTGTATTTGATTTTTGTTCTCTGTTGAAACCACGAGTTTCCCTTCTGTTATAAATGTGAGATTATTCTGTTGAGTAATTTGTGACAGTTCACTGATTAAGAAATTGTATTAATAAAGCAGAACGAAGAACAAAACACCTAGAGTCATTTTAGAAATCAAGAAGCTGGTCTCACCCCAAGTTCGCTTTCCTACTGCACAGTGAAAAAAAAAACTGACAGGGGGCATGTCTGGAGGAAAGAATGTACAGTGTCTTTCTAACCCTGTGCAGGCTTAAATCTCAATGCTGTTAGTTTATGCTTATGTCAGGAAAATTGTACCTGTTTTATTCACTGTGTTTTAATGGTGATGTTCCTTCTACTATGGTCAGGTATTATATACCATTTGATAGGAATATTTAGTCAGAATTTTAGTTTTGAAGGTCGAATTAACCTCATCGGAGCTCCGTAAACTGTTTTTAGTTATATTCTCTGCTTTGTCTGTATTTTTATTGTTACCTTTCAGAAATGATAAACTAAGCAAACTGTTTTTGGGTTTATTTCCTTTGATCTACAAAGTAATTATTAGATCACGACTTGACACTGATTTAAATGATTCTTGCTAGCATGTCTCTGTGTGTCTGTGAAACTGTGATCCTTTCGTTTCCAGTGAGCGGAGGGGTGTGGCTCACACAGCTTACTAGGGAATGAGACAGCCGTTCCCAATTGAGCAGTCTTGCTTGTGTAAAATAAAGGAAGTATATCTGTTGTTTCAAAAACTAACGGCAGATTGCAACCTGAGAATGAATGGTTTAAATTCTGAGTGAATAAGAAAATTGTGTTAGGATTTTATCTTTGAAATCTGTACTAGTGACTAATGACGACCTTTACAATTCAAGATAAATTCATTTGTTTTAAAATTCCAAGACGTTATTACCTGATTTACTGTGGCAAGCACCTGATAGAAGACATATTTATTGTTTAAAAAAAAAAAAAAAAAAAAGAGGGTGTATATGCATTTTAGATATCCACCACAGCTATGGAGAAGTATCCGGAATGTCTTTTGAATATTTGCTTTCTGAACTAAAAAAATAATAATTTCTTTTGCAGAGACATGACATGCTGATTACGGCTGGCAGCTAGTTATTTTTATTCTAGTCATACGTAACAGATAGCTATAGTTCTCTCTATAAGATATTTTAAGAACTGTATCTAAATTGTATGTCTGTGCTCAATTTAAGCTTATGTTTATGGTAATAAGGTTTTTTTAATAAGTGTCTTTTCAAGTATGATCAAGAATTTCAGTAAGGGATTTACTGAAGACTATGAAATGTCTCTGTCCCAATCAGGAATGCTATGTGAAAGGGAGTGACTTCTGCTAGTTATATTTCCTTAGTTCACCATATTTTGCCCCAGAATCTCTAGATATCCTGTCTCGTCACTCTCTCTCTCTCTGTAAGTAGCTCCGTTCAGAGTGCTTAAGGGGGGGATGGAGCCCAGTCCACTGATGATGTCACCCCCGGTGGGCATGAACTAATGTGCCCACAGCAGAGAAGTAGATCATTTAAAAAAAAAAAAATCAACCTCCTGGATAGAGCGTTGCTAGGAGAAACAGAACCCAGGAGAGGGGGGGGGATCCACCCTGCAGATTCCCTAGTTTGCCAGCCACCTCCGCAGCAGGGGGATGTGCACCCCCTCTGGACCAGAAGTGAAAGTCAGCTGACCAGACTTGTTTAGAACTGAAAAAACTGCATTATACACTGAGAAGCCTTAGGATTTGATTGAACTAATGAACAGTATAATGCAGACCAGTAGCCCAGCAGAAGTTGTGTTTTTGTCAGTCAGTCCCAGAGAGATATAAAACAGAAATGAAACTGGATGGATTTGCGGGCATGATAGTTACTGGAAGTTGATTTGAAAGTATGTGAAATGTAAAACTGAATGTGGCAGAGAAAGTGAATGTAAAATAAAAAGAAAGCAGATCAGCTTGGTGCTGCTTTCATTGAACGACGTGGAGGAGATTCTCCTAATCAAAGGACCAGAGAACGTGTAAGAGGCCGCAGAAGTAGCAGGTCTCCACTGGGTGCAAATCAGTGCGCCCATTATAGAAAAAGAAGGACATTAGAGAAGTGAATGCCCGTATCTTGACTCCTCCCCAGGAGGGGAGGAGGGAGTACTTGATTGCAGAGTCATAAAACAATAAACCAAGCACAATGTTCTAGTAGGAGAAGGAAGTAGCTATAGAGTAAGTGGCAGCTAAAGAGGGCTACAGCATGGATAAAGACTAGGCCAGATGCATCACCATTATCAGAGCTACTGGGGCTAAGTCCGCAAAGCCTTTCCTGCAGAACCGCATGTGTGAACTAGGGGGACAGAAAATAATGCACCAGTTCCTGTATATGCCTGAATGCCCTATTCCATTTTTGGAGCCGAGATCTGCTTGCAAAGCTTCAGACACAGATATCCTTTGCTGAAGAGAGAGAAATGCAAATGACTGTGAACCCAGAGCCTGCTGGATTGATGGTGCTGACTGTTCCCTGAGAAAAAGAGTAGCAGTTCTATAGTGCATCTCCAGTCAAGTCAACAAGTTCCTGTATACCTACCAACCTTATAGCCCCACCTGGAGTATGGGCAGAAGATAACCCACTTGGCCTAGCGAAGAACATAGCCCCTGTCATTGTCACCCTCAAGCCAGTCAAGAAGCCTGGGACAGGTGATTACCGCCCAGTGCAGGATCTAAGAAGAATGAATGATGCAGCTGAAACTATACAACCAGTGGTACCAAAATCCTTATATTCTCTTGGAACTGATCTCTGCTGAAGCTATACATTTCATCATTCTGGACTTAAAAAGATGCCTTTTTCTGCATACGCTTAGCCCAAGACCCCACTACTAGGAGGGGGGGCCAACTCATCTGGACAAGATTACCTCAAGGATTCAAGAACTCGCCTCACTCAGCAAGGATTTGACAAGTTGTCCAGAAACTGCAGGAGAAAAAATTCTACTTCAATATGTGGACAACTTGCTCATAACCACCAACTCAGAAAGTGAATGTCTACAAGCCATCAGTGAACTTTTGCACCCTCTTAATGAGGCTGGATACAAAGTCTCAAGAGCTAAGGTGCAATTATGTCCAACAAGTTAAACACCTAGGATTCCAGTTGTCCAGCGGAATTCGACGCCTGGGACCCTTACCAGAACGCAAAGCAGCTGTATGCAGTATTCCTACTCCAACCACCAGGAGGCAAGTGAGAGCCTTCTTGGGCGCCACAGAGTATGTTGTATATGGATCCCCAATTTTGCGCTGCTAGCAAAACCGTTGTATCAAGCTATCAAAGGAATGGAAAAGTCTGCATTGGAATGGGGACTTGAACAGGATGCAGCCTTTTGATCTTTGAAAACAAAAAAAAAAACACTCTGATGTTGTCACCAATTCTGGGTCTACCAGATGTCCAGAAAACCTTTCAGTCTCTATGTTCATGAGTCACAAGGAAATGTTCTAGGAGTGTTGACTCAATCTCTTGGACCTTATTTGAGAAGCTGTTACAGCTACAGCCTTCCTAGTAAGCAAAAAAACCTAAAAGAAAAATCCCTTTGAGACAGAATCTTCAAGTTACTGTACCACACTCTGTTCTAACCAATATGAAATACAAAGGAAACTACTAGCTAACAAATCTATGAATGTTGAAGTATTAGAGTATGTTGTGTGAAAACCCCAGATACAACTGAAGGGTCAGTCAAGCTTTCAATCCTGCTATGTTGTTATCAGTTAGTCTTGATCCCCTGATCATGACTGTTTAGAAATTATGGACACTGTATTCTCAAGCCGCCTGGATTTGACTGATGTCCCTATGGAGAACTCTGAACAGACTTTCTTTGTGGCTGAAGGCAGTTTCATCATCAATAGACATTGTTGTGCTAGATATGCAGTGGTGACCCCTGATTTGGTAGTTGAGTCCTCAGCCCTGGCCCCAGAAACTTCACCACAGAAAGCTGAACTGATAGCCCTCACTAGAGCACTAACAATAGGAAAAGAGCCCTGTCTAAATGTGTACCCAGATTCCAAGTATGCCCTTACAACCTTGCATGCATATGGGGCCCTGTACACAGAATGAGGGTGGATAACCTTAGGAAGCAAGTCCATTAAGTATAGCCCCAAGATATTGATATTAATAGATACATACTGCCTATAGATCTCAGAATTTAGGAAAAATAGAATGTATGAATAGAACCCTGAAATCTCAGTTGTCCAAACTTTGCCAAGAGGTTTACCTGAAGTGGCCCCAGGTTCTTCCCATAGCCCTTCTTAGGATATACTTAGCCCCTGCTAAGTCTTTAGGAGTTTCCCCTTTTTGAGATTCTGTATGGGCAACCCCTGCCTATTGTATAGGAAATAAAAGGAGATATGAGACAGATAGGATCTGAAATTATTAGACATGAACTATTGGTTTTAAGTTCTGTTTTGCAGAGTCTCCATACCTGGGTACAAAATCGATTACTCATCAATTTGCCTGAACCCCTGCATCCTTTCAAGCCTGGAGTCTCAGTGTGGATCAAAGAGTGGAGAAAGATACCGTTAGCCCTGCATTGGAGGGGACCCTATGTTGTCATCTTGTCAACTCCAACTGCAGTAAAAGTCGCAGAATTTGAACCTTGGATCCATCATAATCAAGGGAAGCCAGCAGCTGCTCTTGAACCTGATCACTGGACTACCTTACAGCATCCTGAGACTCCATTGCACCTCACCCTACGACAACAGCCACGGACCTAAGACTTATTGGTCCCTCAGACACTGCACTATTTCAAGACTGTTTGTTTATCTGAAGGTAAGCCTCGCATCTGGAGAAAACTGCAATCATCAGAAAGAGACTGTGTTGTGTTAAGAAATTGAATCTTCTAAGAGACTGTGTTTAAATACTCTGAAAAGACTATTTTGATTTTCTGAAGAAGTGAACTGCTCTAAGGAGGCAATAATAGCCTGAGAGACTGTACTATGATATTTTAAGAACCTGAGACATCCCAGAGGACAGTGATACTTTGGAATCTACAGCCCTACTCCTGCCAAAAAGCTGGTAGGTCTACGTACGGCAGAAGCTTGAGGATCTACAATCAACTCTACCTTTGTGAAATCCGACAGTTCCTCCAATTTTCCAGAGACTATGCCCATTATGAATTATTATTATTGCTTTATTCTGGCAACAGTTTTGGAGTGCTTTGAAATGACTTTTGCCTTGCCTCCCTGGGCAGCCTGTATAAGTACAACATGAACTGGACCGAAGGTCACTCAGACCTTGTTTTATCATTCTTCCTATACTTGCATTGGTATACTCTCCAATCCAAAAGTTGTTCTAGATCTTGACTTTCTACAAGGCTATGCAAGCCACCGTTGCAACTCCTCATGCCTCCCAGAACTTGTTTCTTGAACTTGCTGGAGCAATAGCATCTAGTCTCCACACTTCTGACTGTTTCTTTTGTGGAGGAACTAAGATGGGAGATCAGTGGCCCTGGGAGACGCAAGAACTGAACTATTCTATCCTATACAATCAGACTGATTTACATAATACTACTAGTGAGTGGGTATTGGCCCACCCCATTGTTGACAGTTTGTGTTTTGTTCGGACCGGACCACAATTTGCTATGAAGATCGGACAGCTGGTCTGTCTAAATCAGAAGCTTTACGACAGCACAACAAAGATGCAACTGAACCTTCTAATCCTTTAGTTATTTTTCCCACTCTTGCCAAACTATGGACTTTGACTATCTGCTTGTTGCTCCCTTGTTTCTTGCCACTTTGCTTGCGAATGATAACTTCAGTTATTAATAACACTGTAGAGCATAAGGCAGCTACAAAGATACTAGCTATGTGAACTTACTACCCTATACCACAGAGTGATACCTTTACCTAGTATTATGTGATTTGATTCTCACACCTTATTAACATGCGGGTGAGATTAATCAAAGGGGGGAATGTGGTAGGCGAAGGCCTGTGATCCATGGTGTCTGAAGTGAGCAGACAGGCCTGAGCAGCTTGACCTGTAACTGAAGCCTGTAGTTAGGCCCAGAGGAATGAAAACCCCCCTGAATGATGACACCATAGAATTGAAACTTAACTCAGCTTAACTGAACATAGCTAAGCAGAAACGAAACTTAGAAAAGACAGAAAACAGCTCTAATTGGTACTGATAAGAGAGCACAGCTTCTATGGAATTAATTAACTCTGCAAAAAGCAAGGTTACAGTGCCCTGCTTCCCATATGTTTTAACTAGCTGAGCGACCTTGGAGGAGAGATGTAACAAGTTAGAGACACTGACCATTGTAATTGGGACTAGAGGGGGGGTGAGCAGGTGCTGAGCCCAGACCAGAGTCCCGATTGGGTAGCCATATCAGTACCGGGACCAATAGATGGGTGAGAGGGGTTACTGGGACCAATGAAAAGTTTGCCTGTGTCTAGAATGGAGAAGAACGGTATAAAAGTTGTTGTTTTACTAGAAACCATTGCTCAGCCATTTTGAAATTGCTTATTGCTTGAGCCATGTGCACATTAAACTGGCTTGGATCCTTGAAACGACTCCTGGTTTTATTTATTGCATGCTTATCTACTGCTACATTACTACAAAGACTTTTCTTTTGCCAGAAATTCTGTTATCAGAGACTTTTAACAAGCCTAATACAGGATAGTATCAGATAGTATACTTAGGCATGGTTTCACAGAATTTCTCTCACAAGGCAAAAGATCCAGAAAAGGTTTTGCACAGAGCTCCAGATCAGAAAAACGTTTGGCCAATCAGGAAATCAGAAAGAGGCTCACAAGTGATAGAATATACAGATAAGATCAGGGTGGCTAGAGTTAACCACCATAGAGACCTGATATCTCTTCCTGCTAGATAGTTACCATCTAACTCAAAGGTCACAGATTTGAGGCCAACTTCTGAGGTAAGTGAAAAAGCTGCTTGGGTCTTTTATTTATCTTGTTGAGCAGCAGCCACAGCCACCTCTTTAATGATCAGAATTGCCCTAAAATAAACATCTAGAAAAACAGAACACAAAACAAAGATGTATTGAAACAAAACAAAACAAACCTACAAATGACACAGAAAACTAAACAAAATAAAATTGCTTGACTGCACACCCCTAGTAATTATGGGCCCGATATTCTAAAGGCATTTACATGTATGCCTTAGGAGGCCAGATCAGGGGTCAGGCTGCAGGGAATAAATCTTTTTTTCCAGCAGCTGGCATCGCAGCTTTTAAATTGAGCCATGGTGCCATGGTAACCGGAAACCATAGCGCCGCGGTTCCATTTAAAAGCCCTGACTGAGTTAGTTGGGCTTGTCATGTACATGCAGGCCAGGCTGAATCGTAGTCCCGGCCAGCAAGTATATGACTAATCGTGATTCTGATCCCATGGGGCTAGACATGCTCCACAGGATCAGAATCGTGACCCCATCTGAACATCCGGTCAAACCGGACATACAGAGGGGGTGTACGTCCAAGACAGAATGAGCCTCTATGTGTTTATATATGTATTTACTCATAAGAAATAGCACATATCTGTATATTTTATAAAACAAAAGCATAAGTGCCAGTCCCAATCCATTTGTTCTCCACCCCTGAGAATGCCTACATATATAGGGGCTGATTTTATATAGGACATGTGGGACAGTATATGCATGAACTATGTGAACGCCCCTATTTTAAAGGACTTATGCATATAAATGGACACTTATGCATGCGTTAAAGTTGTTGCTATTCTGTAAGCATGCAAGTCTCATCATGTAGTCTTTCAGTTGTGGTGTGCATGAGGGTGAAGCTTGTGGAGAGCATAGACAAAGTATAGGCAGAGCTTACATCTATGCAGAGTGGAGGAGTAGCCTAGTGGTTAGAGCAACTGCCTAGTATCCAGAAGATCAAGGGTTCAGTTCCCACTGGCACTCCTTGCAACTTTGGGCAAGTCACTTTACCCTCCATTGCCTAGGAAGAAAAGGCTGGTAATCTGCTTCCAGTGATACATTGCCAAGAAAACCCAAGAGGTAGCTGGCTCACTATTAGTCAACACTGACTTGATAGCACTTAAAAATGTATATATATATTTATATGGACAAGTTATAAAATACTATGATTGACACGAGAAACTGCACCAATCTAGATGTGGGTGGTTATGCTTGCTCTAGAAGTTAAGACACTTCTGTATGCTTCTAGCATATAAAGTAAAGCCCATGCACACAATATTATAGAATTACCCTCATAACATATAAAAATAAGTGCTATAACTTATCTGCACTGTGTATATAAAATAATTTTATAAAAGCCTGCTTAAGCATAAAACACTGTTCTACATGTTCTTCCTAAAATTACTCCTTTAAAAATTAATTTTCAGCCAAGGCTGAGCAAATGCTTAATGTAAGTGGCCAAAATTTGTTCACCTAGATTTAAGCCGCTCAGTCTTGGATGTAAATGGCTGCCTAGGTTCACTGACACCTTTCCTCATCTAACATTTAAAGGTTGTACTAGGTGAGAAAGAACAGTTCATCCTCCTCTCCCCAACTTTCCTGACTGCAATTATTTAGAAGATTTGTCTGGTTACCAAGACACCTTCCTCAGAAGCTCTCTCCCTGATTTAATTTTTTAAAATATGTATTCATGGCTGACAGCTTCCTCTGGTATTTCCTCTCCCTAGCATACTTTTCAAAGGATATGCTATGGGTGTAAGCAGATCTGGCACTCACCACACAGCTGTGGAACACTTATCCTCCAGTTCCGTGGCTGTACTAAACTGCAGCCGCAGGCACAATTGCATTGCTCCCACTGTTAAAAGTGAAACAGGGGAACTTCCTGTCTCTTGCACAATTCCTCCAGTTCATCACCTTTAAATATCATTTCTGGCATGGGTAGCTTTCTTCTTCAGTAAAGACCAAAGCAAAAAATTCATTTAGGGGCCCTTTTACTAAGCACTGCTACCACATTAACGTGCATTATATGGTCACAGTGAATGCCAAAGTGTGGGCATGCTAGCTACCGAATGCCAAAGCACAGATTAACTGGCACTCACATGCTAATGTGAACAGTGGGTAGGTTAGAGATAGAGTGTGAGCATGGAAAGCACATTAGCGTGTGGGTGCAATTATGAAGGCCATGAGCACAGATGTACCTAATGCCATCTCTGTGGGTGTCATTACGCCATACATTAGGGAACTGAGTCACATGTTAGCTGCCAGGAACATGCTGATTACACTCCCAACAGCTTATGTGGAGACTCTGCACGTAACATGCAGGCTTTAGTAAAAGGGCCCCTTTATGTCTTTATAAATAGTAGTGCCAAAATGGCAGAAATTGTGCTAAGATTGAAGCTACTTAAGGAGCAGGCATAAATGTTCACATGGATTTTATAAACAATGCTTTTAAATTGAAGGGCAGACTGGATAGGCCAAATGGTCTCCATCTGCCATCATGTTTCTATATTTCTGCAACTCCACCCATACTCTTCTCGGACTCTACTCTAGAACACACCAATACATGGGGCCTGTAAAAGTATGTGTCTTCTTGGCAACAGATGTACTTTTCAGATGTGAAACCCTGGAGGTTACACATCTAAAAGAAGTTGAAGCAGCATTGAAAGCATTATCAAAGAACAAAGCACCAGTCACTGATGGTATTCCCATTAAAGTATTACAGCAGTCAGATGCAGCTGTTACTACACTTACAAGGCTCTGTCAGGAAATTTTGAATACACTATCATGGCCAACTGAATGGAAAAGATCTGCGTTTATTCTAATACTGAAGAAAGGTGATCCGACTGACTTTGGAAATTATCGCACAATCGCTCTGATCCTACATACTAGCAAGATTCTACTCAAGATCATTCAGCAAAGACTACAACCATACTTGGAACAAGAACTGCCTGAAGTGCAAGCAGGATTCAGGATTGGGCGAGGAACGAGAGACATCATTGCAGATGTGAGATGGATCCTTGAAAAGACAAAAGACTACCCAAAGGATATCCATGTGTTATATTGACTAAAACAGGACTGTCTCTCTTCTATGTTTGTACAGCGCTTCATATGTTGCGGCGCTTTATAAGTATTTTTTAATAATAATAATAATAATAATAATAAAACAAGGCTTTTCACTGTGTAAATCATGAGAAACTCTGGGATACATTAAGCATGGGTATATCAGAATACCTGATAGGTCTCTTGCACAATCTTTATATTGATCAAGAACAGTTTGAACAGATCAAGGAGAAACAGAATGGTTGACATCAACAAAGGTATACTTTCCCCCTACCTGTTTAATTTATATGCAGAACAAATCATCAGAGAAGCAGGACTGTATGAAGACAACCAAGGTGTGTAGATTGGTGGAAGACTCAATAACCGTTGCTATACTGCTTATACCACAGTACTGGCCGAAAATCAAGATCCGAAGCATTTGCTTCTCAAGATCAAGGAACATAGTCTGAAAATGGGCCTGCAACTTAATGTAAAGAAGACAAAGATTAGGACAACTGGCAAAATCAAAAGGTCATTGTTGATGGAGAAGAAATTGAAACAGTCGATAACTTTAATCTACTTGGATCAACAATTAATAAAGAAACAACAAGCAGTCAAGAAATCACAATGCATTGCTCATTATAGAGTGACAATGAAGGGCCTAGATAAGATTCTCAAGAGCAGAGATATCTCTCTTCATACAAAGATTTGACTTGTCCAAGCCATGGCATTTTCAATAAGGTTGTATAGATGTGAAAGTTGGACAGTGAAAAAGATAGAAAGGAAGAAAATTGTTGCCTTTGAATTATGGTGCTGGTGAAAAATACTATGTATACCTTGGACTGCTCAAAGAACAAACCAGTCAGTACTAGAGATCAAATCTAAGCTTTTTTTTAGAAGCACCACAATACTGACAGTATTGTTTGGGGGAGGTCTGATCATGGAACGGGGAGTCATGATCACCAGAAAGGAAGAGCCCGCGATATGGTTCTCAGCACATAACGTCACTTTTGATGTGGCGCTATCTGCCACCACAATTTGTCCTGATTTGGCAGCCACTGTGCAAAATTGTTCTCACACAGTGGCTGCCAACCACAGCCAATCCTACCCCTAGGTATCTGCATCAAGGAAAAATCTGATCTTTTTCATGTTTTAACTGCTATCACAAGGTTACCGCAGGTTTAATGCCCCACAGTAGCAGTTAACACATTTTAGTAGACATACCCCACAATTTTTGAATTTCTGGGCTGGCAAACAGATAACTTTTGTTCACACAACTCGATGTAGAACCAAATGTTTTTGGATAAAGAAAGAGGAGTTGGATGAATGGGCTAAATCTTTCAGTTTTTGTTTATCTTTATTTGTTATAGCACCTTTCACAAATTTACAATAATATTAAACAAGGGAGGTAACACAAAACAAGGGTAAGATTAAGTTTATGAATCACAAATGCATAGAAAGGAAAATAAACACATTTTATAGCTGAACTGGTTTACCACTCTTCATCATAGGCCAAAGAAAAAGACATGTTTTAAGTCTATTCTTAAATTTGACAGGTAAACTGGAAAAGAATTCCAGAGCTGTGAAGCAATAAAGAAAAAAAAACATACAATCTTCCTTGTGCTTTCAAAGTTAGCACAAGAGACTGGTGGCAAGTGCCGAAGGACTTCGTATTGGGTCCTACTGGAGAAATTAGATATAACTAGAAGAAGATGTTTGGATAGATAGTAGGGAAAACATGGTAAAAAGCCTGATGAGACAAAGGTATTTTAAAATCGGCAAGAAAGCCAATGTGTAACACAGGTCTGTGACTAAAAAGCTGTTTGATTATTTTCATCTAATTTCCATGTATTTTGGTGTGCTGAAAACAAATAAAATATTGAAAAAACTCCTAGACATCATGATTTGCCACAACATGCAAAATTGTCTTCAAATTTATCAATTTTTTTCAAATTACTATTAATTAATTCAAATTACTATTAATTAATTCACATAAGTGCATTTAAGATATAAAATGCAAAGAAAACCTTAAAGGGGTTGTCCGAGTTATGTAAAAAAAATATAGCACTGTAAATCTGATGGTCAGCAATATATACATAAGCTAAGCAAGTTTTAAGTCCGTGCTTCTAATGGTAGAAGGGGGTTAATCTTTCCTGAAGAATCCAGTGGGAGGGAGACACAGGGCAGATAGCAGCAGTTCCGGTCAGTGCAGGGGGGCATGGCCAGTACTGTGACGTCTGGTGTGCAGACACAGAGCTGCTCTCTCCTGCATGCCACACTTGTGCATGAATCATCATCAGGTTCTTGGTTCTAGGCTGTTCACACTTTTTCATTGCAATTCATGTTAGCTCGTCATTCTTCAACCGTTATGTTATGGCTCCGCGAAAGTGTATTAATTCGCCAGACAGTTTGTGTTTCATCTGTGGTGAATATACAGTGTTGAAGCAACAGCAGAATATTACAGACTCTGTGAAAAAAAGTATACTTTGCACACTTTGGACTAAAAATTGGAGATCAAGATAAAGTCTGGGCGCCTCATAAAGTGTGCAAATGGTGTGTTGAGGACCTCCGAAACTGGTTCAAGGGTAAGAAAAAATCTTTCCTTTATGGGATTCCTATGGTATGGCGAGAGCAAAAGAACCATAGTGATGACTGTTACTTTTGTTCATGTGATGTGAAAGGGTTTAATTCCAAACGGAAGAATTCCATTTCATACCCCAATCTTCACTCGGCAATTCGTCTCATCCCCCATGGCACAGATATACCAGTACCCAAGCCCCCTGCTACCTTGGAAGAGATACTTAGCTCCGATGAAGGTGAAGTCATACCTGAACCAGATGACGAATCAAGTTCTGACTTTGAAGATGATACAAGACCAAAATTGTTTTCTCAGGAGGAGATGAATGATTTGGTAAGAGACTTGAATCTTCCCAAAGATGCTGCTGAGTTACTCGGATCAAGGCTGAAAAGCAGGAATTTATTGTTGCCAGGAGTGTCATCTTCATGGTTCAGACATCATGAAAAGGAGTTTGTTCCTTACTTCGCCCAGGAAGACAAGTTAGTTTTTTGCATCGATGTTGAAGGTCTGATGGGTCAATTTAAAATCCAATATGATTCAGAGCAATGACGTCTTTTTATAGATTCTTCAAAAATAAGTCTCAAAGCAGTTTTACAATACAACGGTTTTTACGCTTCCATACCTGTAGGTCATTCCGTACACTTGAAGGAAACCTACGAGAACTTGGAATTGGTTTTTCGTAAACTTAAATATGAAGACCATGGTTGGCAAGTGTGTCTATGGGACAGTTGAGACCGACAAAATCACTGGACCAAGAAGAGTTGGCAGCCAAGGGTGCGAACAGTCGGTGAAAAAAATGTCCTCCGAGAAACTTTGGTACCTTCCCATAAAGTTCTTCTACCACCTCTCCACATAAAATTGGGGATTGATGAAGCAATTCATAAAATCACTTCCAAGAGATGGAGAATGCTTCAAATACTTGGTCACCAAGTTTCCAGGCCTTTTGGAGGCAAAATTGAAGGAAAGTGTGTTCGTCGGACCAGACATTAGAAGGCTTATAGTTGATTAAGAGTTTGTCAATACCATGACGGATCCTAAAAAAGAAGGGTGGATTGCATTTAAAGAAGTCATACAGAAATTTTAGGCAATAACAAAGATCCTCACTACAAAAAGATCATCAGATGAATGCTGAAAGCATTTCAAGCTTTAGGTTGCCTGATGAGTTTGAAAGTGCATTTCCTCCAGTCCCACCTTGACTACTTTCCTGAAAATTTGGGAGCTGTGAGTGAGGAACAATGTAAGGGTACATTATTCCTTTCCCAGCACTTCTTATCACTAACCCTTGGGACGTCCGTCTGGGTCGAGGAATCACCTTACCTTCTTTGTCTGGAATCCAGGGGAACAAACACACACACACACCTGCACATAAGTGGTATGCAGTTTATTCCAAAGGGTGGAGGGATTATCCGTATTTTATACATTCTTAGAAACATAGTCATACGTCATTCACCCATCTTCTGGGGGCCCACTATAGTTTATCAGTAACTAATGCAAATACAAGTCATCCTTGAGTAGAACAATCAGTTTAGCTTATACAGCACATTCCTTTTTCCATACCCACCAGAATGTACAAAGGGCACACACATAGGATTCTGATTTCTATAGGATTCTAATTTCTCTTGTGCAGGCCTCTTGTATATGCACTTAAACTAAGCATTATTATTACAAAGGGCACATATATAGGATTCTGATTTCCCTAACAATCCCCCCTTTGGGCCTGCATAGGCCCACTATAAGAACAGCCTAACAATCTACTACAAAATAACTAAACAGACATTATTAATGGAACATCTGTATGTGGCAGCTCAAGTACATCAGCCACCGTAAAAGCAGGAGTATAGAAATACAAAAAAGTGGTAGAGCTTTGTAGGGCCTTTCAACAACAGTCAAGAACAAATGAAAATATACAACAAAAAAGAACAAGAATTATAAAACCGCTCAATAGGGCAATAAGCAGTCCTTTGAGACCACCCCCCAAAAAAATACATCAGAGAGTAATCATGAGAAACTTCCCTGTAGTTGAAGAACAGTATAGAGCAGTATTAGACAGGCTAAAAGCAGAAACAATAAAACAATCTGTAGCATTAAAACTAGAGACAGTTTACAATGAGCAAGGGACCTAGTCATATCCCAAAGAGGGGCGAGTAACACCAATGTTATACAAAAAAGTAGAAAAAGAAACATGGGGCTGGGTGCAGTTTAAATTGTCAAGTACAGTAAACTTCTACATTTCACACAGATTAGAAGGTACAGTAATGAGACATGTTGAGAGAAAAGCTTCAATTTGCAGCGAGCTGCGCACACAAAAAGTAAGGCAGTCTGGGCAAGTAGTATTGCCGTATTAAAAGTTCCCGAAACGGGCTGAAGGAGGCACCACATGAGTGGTAGGAGGAGTCAACACAGTCAGGAGGCTGGAACCAAAGATGTCAGTGGAGACGATACACGCTTGATTCTTGACGCATGGATCCACGAAGGAGAGAAGTCACACAGGATGGCTGTCCATGTAATGGCGATCACTGTAGTTTGAAGGTCCGTAGAGCGGGTCTAAGGTACCGTGCTTTTGAGGTGCTCTGACCTGTCACCAACCTTGAAGGGATATATTGGTTCGGTACCTCTAGGCCAAAAGCTGCTTTTCTTCAGGAGTTTTCTCCTCTCCTCTCCAGTTGCTAGGGCCTTGGCTGCCCCGGCGTCAGCTACTTCTCATCCTGGTCCTGAAGCCTGATCTGTATATGGAGAATGTTTCCAGTGAGGGCAATGGCTTCAGGATCTTTTAGCCGCCACCTTCACTGTAATCAATGTTATCAGAAGAACTTGGAACGGTCCCATACTGGAAAAGGGGCTTGTACTGTGTGCTGGTGGTATGTCTTTACCAAAATCCAGTCTCCGAATTGAAAGAAAAGAGCTGAGTCATCCAGTAGAAAGGACTGGACCTGCTGAGCATACCTGTGGAGGGAAGAGAGTTGCCTCTGTTGCTAGGAAATACAAGAGATCAAATGTGAGGCTCAGGAGTATAAAAGGTAAGCAGTCTTCCATATAACAGTTCAGAGGGAGAAAAAGTTCGGTCTACTCCCTTAGGGCAAATTTTTTTTTAATTTTATTTATTTATTTAAAGTCTCTTTTATACCGCGCTATTCAGCATCAGCGCGGTTTACAATAAACAGTGAACATACACATTTCCAATAGTACTTTGTGTTTACATATGAACAGGATAATCAACTTGGCTAACAGGGTAACTATGTACAACCACAAAATATACAATATATACAATTTGTAGGCTGATCATGTGTTTGTATGGTTTTAGACAGTGGTGATTTGGGTGGTTTCGGCAAATGGTGCTGAGTTTCTATTAGGTTCAGGGTAATGTATGAGGAAGAGGTAGTGTTTCACAGCCTTCCTGAATTGGAATATGTCTGGGATTGATCTAATGTTGTGAGGGAGGTTATTCCAGATCACTGGTGCATAAAGATTGAAAGTCCTGCTGGATGTTGACTTGGAGCATTGAGTTATAGATCTTGGGACTATCAAGGTGTTTTGAGCTACTGACCTTCTGTCTCTGTTGTGGGGTGTCATCTGGATTAGCTCAGTTAGTGAAGTTGACGAGAGACCTTTGGTGGCTTTGAAGGTGAGCAGCAAGGTCTTGAATGTAATTCTACCTTGAATCGGGAGCCAGTGGAGTTGTTTCATTATAGGTGTGACATGGTCTTTCCTGGATGCTCCGTGCAGTACTCTTGGTTGTTTGTTTATTGAACAGAGTCAAAGGCAAGACAGTTTAGTGTCTTTACAAAGTTTTTTTTTTGTTTTTTTTAAGATTTCGGAGGTTCCCCCCTTCGTGGGTTGCTGTTTGCATACAACAGCCAATCCTAAGCAACTCAATTTAGCTAATACATTTTTGACAAGATGCCCACACTTCCTCAATTGTTCCACAATTTTTAGAATTATACCAATTTGTAAAAATTTGTGTAAGTAACTTTTCTCCTTTAGCTTCATGTGTTGGGCCAGGACACATAGAGGCAAAAAGGGATAAAAGCATCTGAAAAGCACCACATGGCCAGTGTGGGTCTCCCCAAAGCTCATTAGGATGAAAAGTGCACTCAGCCTATCTCCAAGTATCTATTTCCAATTATTGGGTATATCTCTGGGCTAGATAACTTTCAAAATTGGAGTTAATGGGGATGGCATAATCAAATATTGTAAAGTATTCATTGTCAATTTTCTTTCTAGGTGGATACATCGGATACATCATTTCACACTTCAATTTACCCTCACCATTTTATAATGTAATCTGAGTTCTCTTTTCCAACATGAATATTCCATCACACTCCTCTCAACACCACTTTTTTTCCACTTACATCATTCCATCAAACTACATGCATAGGTCCTTCTGTCTTTTTTATACCATACTAGTGTATCCTTATTTGGCAAGACTGCTAAGAACATCAAACAATTGTTAGAAACTTAGTATTTTTGTAAACAAAAGGTATATATAAAATATAAATGTAGATCCTTTTAACAATATGAGTAAACAGTGCTCACTCTAATTAGCAACTGCCTAAACAAAATATAGGTAAAGTCCTTACAATATAGACTAGTGCTTCACGGCATTTTATAACATCCCAATAGGAAGGAGTATGGCTCATATCTCTCGTATAACTAGAATCTATCATATACACTGTTCTCAGCGAGAGTGCTGTTGGACTGATTTTAAAATTGCAGTGTTCACAAGGATTTGGGTAAGCTACTCATTAATTATGATGTCAAAAAAAGATCCTTTTGAGGTGAGAGATCTAAGAGGATACAAGGCATTGGTGGTTGGGCCTCATGGCGATGTTTCCTCGGGTTCTTCTTGACCTATTCCCCCCTGCCTAGTCATGTCTCTTCAGAGGCATAAATATGCAAGGTTCATGTTCTTCAGGCCTTGTGGGTCCTCGAGGAGTCTTAGAGCAGTTAGAATTCTGGTGGCCCAGATCATCACACTCGGAGCAGCACGTTTATTGCCTTTCCCAAGGCTTTAGCCTCACCTTCTGTCTCTCTCTCTCTCTCTCACTCTCTGCTTTTTTTTTTTTCAATGAACTCACGTTAATGTTATTATTTACAAATATTCTCATATTTCCTGGGAACTAAGCTTCATCTTTCCACTAAATGAGATCTATATGCTTGGGAACAGAGCAATTTCAGATCAGCCTCTTTCCAAAATTCTATAATTTCTATGTGTACTGAACCTCTACATAATGTACTGCTAGAACAAGTATTTTGGTAACATAAAGTGCAAGTGTGTAAACTAAAGAAAACTTGTATGTCATAGTGCTACAATATACTGTATTACTAAAACTGAAATGTTAAAAACTTTTTCTCTCTGGACCCCAACACATCAAATCAGAAAGATAGCCAGCACTCATGGTGCTACTGTCCTGTTCGTCAGTCATCAGCACCGAGCTTAACAATGCAAAGTAATTAACTTAAAATCTTACAGTTCAAGAAACAGACATTCAAATAACATGAAACTGCAAAGAGGTGAATTCAAAATCATGCTTTGTCACATTTAAATTAAAATCTTATACATAATACTTGAGACTGGTATCAAACTGATCTGAAACAATAAAATTATGTTAAAGCAATCTACTTAGAGTAACAGTTCAACCTTGATGTTATCTCAAACACAGCAAAGTAAACAGCAAGTCTGTCTTAAGTCCAAATTCCTTCAGGCAAATGCAGATAGCTGAACAAAAAGTTTAAAAAGAAAAAGTTGCTTGAGAATTGTCACTAATTGTGATTGCTATTAAATTCCTATAGTTACAACTCTATGTGTTCTGTAATATATGAACAATAATTATGACCTCTGAGGTGCTTGCCACAAAATATAAAAATCATTGTTTTTTTTTTAAACTCTTTAACCATTTGTGCCTTCTGTAGCCCACGGGAGGGGCTGCCCCCTTTCCCTCTCTCTCTTCTTTGTTCTCTTTGTTAAGTTTCTGGTTTCGTTTCTGATGTTGTAGGGGGAAGGGATAGCCCCAACCTAAATTTTTTCTCTTCAGGACACCCTGAAACCTTTCTTACCCAAGAAATGCAGCAGATTGTGAATGACTTCTATCACAACTGGTTTCTCCTGCTCTGAACATAGAAGATCATCTACATAGTGCCTCAAATCTACATATACCTCAAATCTACATATACCTCAAATCTACAATACTAAACCATTTGTGCTCATGCAAAATTTAGCTCAATATTTTTAACCAAAAGCATAAATATACAAATCAAGGGGTTTCTTTTGAAATAAGGTTTTCAAAGGAAAGTATCCGTTGCTAGGTCTGGACAATCTTATTCAAATTCCTTAAATCCTGCACCAACCAGCAAATAAAAGAAAAACAATATTAACTGTAAACAAAACATATTTTTTTTCAGCTTGTTGGGAAGGACACTAAGGAGTTACTTATTTGGGAAACTTCTGTTTCAGTTCTTATTTAAACAAGAGATAAATCAAAGCTTACAAGTGCTTTCTTAAGAAAGTTCGCCCTGCATAATGAACTAGACCCTCGTGGTATTTGGAGCGCACCCCACTCCCCGAATTCCTCCACTATTTACATTATACATCTCACTCACACACAATCAGTCTCAGTTCCCAATAGAATGTACAAACCACCAAGGTAGATACCAAAGTCCCACTTTTCCTTACCTCGGTCTGTGCACAAAATTCACTTGGTTGCTGCAGTGCCTACTTTTTTAATTCACTGTCTGTCATATTCCGATACACAATATCTCTAGTCACCCAGGACCAGTACCAGCTAGTAAGAGACCTCTCCGCAGAGAAGGAGGTGAGACTGTTGAAATCAACAGGACGCGTCTTCGCACCTCCACTCAGCAGGAGTCACTCCACCGTGGGAAAATCCCAGCGAGCCCCAGCTGTTATTTACACCTTTACCTGTGGCCAATTCACCTTTAGCCAAGCTGGCCAATGAGACTCTGAGAGGGATATTGTGAAGCAGATTAAGAGCTCTTTTAGTATTTCATTATTCAGTACATTGCTATAGCAATGGGTGTCTAAATACATACACACCCTTTTACATATTTCAGTGACAGTTATACCGTTGTTAAGTACAAAAGTAATTTTCTTTTTATTTAGCTTGTCTTCTTACAATATGGCAATAAATAGACACTCTGCAAACAAATAATAATTTACGTTTTAGTATGCTGTTTAACTTTAAGTTTCTGTTCTGTCTGCCTGTCCGTAACCTTTGAACACAAAGAACAGGAAGGGAGGGGGAGGGAAAAGCAAAGCAGTGGAAGAATAAACAAACACCACTTGTCACTTGCATTCCAGAGTCATCAGTTCTAGAGAGGGGGGGGGGGGGTGTCGTATAGGCACAGAGATTAACTAAGCACAGTAAACATGCTAACAGGCTTATTCAGCAGAATCCTGTAACTTACACTGACAATTTATGTAGAATGGCTGTTTTTTAGCTGCAGTTTTAAAACTTATCAAACTTATCACAACATATAGCAGAACATACATTCACGCGGGTTCTGGAGTGGTCCCCTCACCTTGGGACCCCCCATCCTCTAATTAATTCACAACAAACGCACAGCTGCCCAGACACACAAGCACACAGAGAAGGAGAAGGATATTACCACAGACCCAGCAGGACGTCCCTGTTATTCACTGCGCTACCCAAGCGCATATTCCCAGCGCTACCCAAGCGCATATTCCCAGCGCTACCAAAGCGCATTTTCCCAGCGCTACCGAAGCGCATTTTCCCAGCGCTACCCAAGCGCATTTTTCTAAGATGAGCTACCAAAGCAACGTCAATTAAAAAATCCTTGTGCAGCTACCAAAGCTGCTTCAATTTAGAAAGTGCATCGGGGAAATCCAAACTTCTGACACCAAATTGTAAGGGTACATTATTCCTTTCCCAGCACTTCTTATCACTAACCCTTGGGACGTCCATCTGGGTCGAGGAATCACCTTACCTTCTTTGTCTGGAATCCAGGGGAACAAACACACACACACCTGCACATAAGTGGTATGCAGTTTATTCCAAAGGGTGGAGGGATTGTCCGTATTTTATACATTCTTAGAAACATAGTCATACGTCATTCACCCATCTTCTCGGGGCCCACTATAGTTTATCAGTAACTAATGCAAATACAAGTCATCCTTGAGTAGAACAATCAGTTTAGCTTATACAGCACATTCCTTTTTCCATACCCACCAGAATGTACAAAGGGCACACACATAGGATTCTGATTTCTATAGGATTCTAATTTCTCTTGTGCAGGCCTCTTGTATATGCACTTAAACTAAGCATTATTATTACAAAGGGCACATATATAGGATTCTGATTTCCCTAACAAACAAGGTGAACGATTCCATCAAGACATTAAAGAGATGGAAAGGAGATACCAGGGAAAATGGAGCATTACAATGATGGCAGACTACTGTTGGATGCTTCAGAGAGACATTCCAGATGCTACTCACAAGCGTAAATGCACCAAAAGGAGCCTCACAAGGAAGAAGATTTGAGTTTAGTGTGTGGAGGTTAGCTCATTTCAGTTCAAAAAAGGATTTTCATGAAAATATTGTAATAAAACTTTAATTTTATAAGTCTATTTCCATTTATTTTGAAGTATTGCCTTATTTAACATAGTTACCTAAATTGTCAGGAAACGTGATGTCCTATGACAGAATGGAAGTCATTTTCGGATTCAGCACACCAAAAAACGTAAAGATTACATGGAATAACCAAAACAGCTCTCGAAAATATTTTTTTACAGACCTGTGTAATCAATGTTCCTGAAAGAACGAAGGAGTTACTTGATCAAATTTTCTAGCTGAATATAGAAATTTAACTGCAGTGCTTTGGATCAACTGCAGCCTCCTAAGATTAGTCCATGAGTGATCACAGTGTAGAGTACTTCAATAGTCTAAATGACTTAGTACAAAGGAATGAATGAGGTGTCCTGATAGCCCATTTGTCCAAGAGAAATCACAAAGAGTAGAGTAGCCTTATGCCAAGTAACTGGATTGAATGACCAAAGTTACTTGCTTATGGAAAGTAAGTTTAGTGTCCATATGACAGCCCAAATGTTTTTGGAGTTTATTAAGGTGATACAGGAGCTTTATCTATTAATATATTTCTACCAGTAATCTACATTGCTTGAGATTTACTATGATTGAGTTTGAGTCGATTCTCATGAGTCCAGTTCATGAAGAGACTGTGTCAAGCAAGGTGTTTAGAGATGCAAGATTTGGATTTACAGTATTGGATCAATAAAATATAGAAGTTCAATATCATCAGCACAATAATAACTCCTTATGCCAACAGACTGTATCAATAAGGCAAGCAAACTAACAAGAAGATTAAACAAAATTGGAAAAAGCACTGACCCCTGAGGCACTCCAGAGGTAAGTTGTTAAAATGCAAGTGGATTATGAAGAATTGCAAGAGGATCTTGATAAATTGGAAAACTGGATGTTCAAATGCCAAATGAAATTTAATGTGGACAAGCACAAAGCTATGCACCTAGGAAAGAACAATCCAGACTATGGTTACACAATGCAAGGTTCCATATTAGGAACCACCATCCAGGAAAAAGATGTAGGTGTCATCGTGGATAATATGTTGAAACCCGCCACCCAGTGTGCACTGGCAGCCAAGAAAGCAAATACAATGCTAGGAATCATAAAGAAAGCAGTGGAGAATAAAACCAAGGATATTTTAATGTCTCTGTGTCATTCCATGGCGCGACTGCACTTTGAATATTGTGTGCAGTTCTGGTCACCATATCTTAAAAAGGATATAGAGAAATTAGAAAAGGTACAGGGAAGAGTCATCAAAATAGTAAAGGGGATGAAAGGATACTCCTATGAGGAAAGGCTTAAAAAGATTAGGTCTTTTCAACCTCAAAAAGTGATAGCTGAGGGGAGATATGATAGATGCTTATAAATTAATGAATAGAATGGAACAGGTAAACACAGAATAGTTGTTTATGCCATCAAAATTAGAAAGACTAGGGGACATGCAATAAGGCTAGTGTAACCCATTTAAGACTAAGAAGAGAAAATATTTTTTTACTTAACGTGTAATCAAACAATGACATTTGTTACCGGAGGATGTAGTTAAAACTGTTAGTATAGCTGGGTTTAAAAAATATTTTGGACAAGTTCCTGGAGGAAGGGTCCATAAACTATTAAGGACCCAGGAAATCTACTGCTTGCCCTGGGACAAGCATTATGGAACCTGTGTACCTTTTTGGGAACCTGCCAGGTACTTGTGACCTGGATTGGCCACTGTTGGAAACAGGATATTGGGCTTGATGGACCTTGGTCTGACCCAGTATGGCATTTCTTATGTTCTTATGTGGCAAATGGTAAGATCTAAACAAGTCTAAAAGACTGGAAGTCAAGATACTGTAAGAGGTAAACCACTTCAGTACTTCTCCATGAAGTCCACATCAAACAGGTGTGATAGGAGCAAAGAATTGTCCATTAAGTTAAATGCTTAGGAAAGATCTAAAGAAATCAGAAGGATAGCCCTACCACTGTCTTTAATTTCTAAGATGTCACTAAGACAGGAAGTTAACGTGATCTCAGTAGTGAAGCCAGGTCTAAAGCCTGACTGATAGATGAAGACTTTATCTGTTTGGCTAAAGTTAACTGGTTAGTTCTGGTTGAAAAACTCTCTGTCCTAAAGTTAACTTATCTGATTAATATTAAGTAGCAGTTCTCAATCCTATAAATTGAAATGGTCTTTGAATGCCCAGTTATCTTTAACCAAATATCCCATAAAAGAATATTGATCACAAATTGTTCCCTTCATCTAAATTTAGGGTATTCGTTTTATTGGGCCCCTAAACATAGGACCCGAAAAACAACATAGCTTGTGGTAGGACAGGCGAGGGATTAGGATGATGGAATGAAGCTAATTCTTTAACTTTATTTCCAGGACTCAGCTCCTGTATTTTGTGCTTAACCTTAAGGGAATAAACTGGGCCTAATGTTTTGTTTGTTTGTTTGTTAAGTGCCATCAAGTCAATGCTGACTCCTGGCAAATCAGCAGCCCCTGGGTTTTCTTGGCAAGGTATAACTGGAAGTAGATTGCCAGGTTTTTTCTTCTGAGGCAATGAAGGATAAAGTGACTTACCCAAGGTCACAAGGAGTGCCAATGGGAATTGAACACTGATCGCTTGGGTATTAGGTTGTTCTTTAACTGCTAGACTACTGCACTCCAGATCTAAATTTAAATGCCTCAATTTTAAGTATCTAAAAGTAAACTTAAGCACCTAGTTTTAGCCCCAAGCTAAGGGGGCCACAAGTTAGTTGAAAATTGATTTCATCCTTAGACACCTAAATAAAACACCTACATTTGGATCATTTTTTGACTATTGATCTACTAAGTTAAAGAGTTGGGTGCCCAGATCTTCCTAATTATATATATCCCCAACTGAGTGTCTAAATTTAGGTGCCTATTTTTATTAGGTTCCTAAATTTTGGTGTCTATAAAGTAGAAATGGTTAGGACAGGGACAATTCAGGGGAAAGTAGTTAAGCTTCTAGTGATAATTTCCAGTGCCAGGACCCTAACTCGTGTGGATAAATCAAGTCAATGCTAGAGCAGGCCTAAATCTGTCCACCCAGATTATTCTCTCCATTCCCCTGATCCTAATAAAGAATGTCAGGCCAAGAGTTCTCCAGAAGCCCCCTCATACGTGTCCAATTCAAAAAAAGGTGATGGGGCTGGGGGAACCCCATAATCCCATATCACCTGCCCTGCTGACATCATTTTACAAAATGGCATTGTCTCACCCAAGTACCCTAGTTGACTGTATCCTAAGGGCAAATGACCTATTATACGGATGATTGACTGTATTTTAGGTACTACTGAGCATCTGGAATCAGCTGGAAATGTTTTGGAAAATGGTGATGAAGCAGGAAGGCGACAGATTGCTCCTGCCCCATTAAAATCTCCAGGTAGGTAAGAGTCACGTGGTGGAGTGGGAGGGTAGAAGAGAGTTACTAAAGATTTTTTTTGTGGTGAGAGATCATAACTTTAAGGAGCAGGTTCCTGTTCTGGTTGTTAGTTTTAACATATGTAGGACTGCAGGGGTGAAGGAAGATCTTCATCTCACAGGCCAACAGGGATAGGCCTCTCTAGAGGAGGGGCCAACTATCAGGCCAAGTGGCATCCCTTTTAAAGTATGAAATGTAATGCATGTTGACAAACAGAAAACTGGAAAATTTCCAGTCATGGCCACACACTTGAAATTTTTTAGGAAAGGTTACTACAGTATACATGAACAGCGGCCTTATATAGGTCCATAGCAAAATTTCACATGAAACAGTCACTATTCTTATAACTCAGTACATCAGCTTTATAGTAAATTGGCATGCATGCTGAAAGCCAGCAGGAAAGGCTTTTCATTCAGAGGTCGCTGCATACAATATATACTACAACAATCGGGATGTCATTTTGAGTTCCATAAATGTACTATTTTCATTATTATCTGTGATTGAAGGTTGCAATGTATGTAGCTGAAGATCTGTTAAGAGATACTATACTTGTCTGTTCCTGTAAAGCTCAATCAGGCAACTACTCCTTTACTTATCAGATATTATGAGAATGCATTCTTCTACGCATTTATTAATAACCTCTCCTCATTGTCTAGCACAGCAGGACCTCTTTCATTCAGTTTTTATTATAATAACTAAGGCAACATCCATTGGAGAGAATGCATGTTACCATCATTCATTAGCGTATTGCATGAGAGCTTCACTCGGAAGCAATAAAGAAAGAATAGTGTATTTTTAAAGAGCCTTGGTTTTCCCTAAATGCTTGAATTAAGCTGCAGTGTGCGGTGTTCAGAGAAGTGAGTTATATCCTGAAGCAATGTTTCTGCCGGAGTACATCACATCTACAGATTGGACTCTGATTAGCCTCTGAGTTTTCTAATTCAGGCTATTGATTTTCTGAGACCATAGCTGCTGTGTGTGTGGAGGGAGGGGTATATCTGCCGCATGAAAGAATGAAGAATAGTTGGCTTAGTCGTTTTAAATGCATACTTACTTCTTCTTCACTAAATGACAATAGTCAATATAATTTTAAGCAGAGAAAAGCAGCAGCACCATAGTGCAGGAAATCTATGAATTATTATTATTTTTATATTAATTGCAACTAATTGCAACTTCTTACTCCATGGACCATGATGGACAATGTAACAGTCCGAATGTGTTCAATTCTTATGCATAGCTATATTAAAGAGAATTTGTACTAATAAAAAATATTTAAATATAAAAAAAATCCCTGCCAAATTTTATTATACTGTATGTTGCAGGCAATCCCATGACATTTAATGCAAGTTAAACAGTGAAAGAGAAGTGATAGAGAAGTGACAGAGAGACATCTCATCTCTGGGATACAATATAAGGGTATGTTTACTAAACCGTCTTAATGTTACCGGTGTTAGCTGCAGTCTTACTGTGACGAATGCCATATAAGGTAGTGGGCATTCCGGTCTTAAGGTAGTATTTTGGGTTATCGCGTGATAAAGTCCATTATAGCACGATAGAGGGAGCCATGGCATGTTAACGCACGTTAGCCTTAATTAGGCGCGCTGACTTGCAATCACAGCAACAGAGGTGTAGCACACTAGTTAATACATTGACTGCTGATACAGTGGTCATGAGTTCAATCCCTTGGTGGGCTCAGTTAAAAGGCTATCTGAGGCAATCCCTTTTCCTGCTTGTAACAGTCAGACACATTCCAACAATCTGCACTGCCAGCCAAAAAAGCCTTACCCCAGTGCCGCAACCTAATGCACCTTTTAGGGTGCACCATAAGGAACATCATAAAGCACCACGTCATCCAAGGCAGGTCATAATGTGCCCCAGAGGGCGGCAGGAAAGATTGGCACCCTCCAAGGCAGCATATAAGGTGCCCCATAAGCTGGCCAAACCTAAGGTGCCACAAAAGATGCCCCAGGGATGCTAAGGTGACACAGGAGATGGTGCCCAGGGAAGGTCACAAGCATGAAATATATGGCTCAAACGCAGATGTAACCATAACACTGCACAGAGCACCAAGGAAAGGCAATGAACAAGTGATGGAAGGAAGTAGATGACGGAGCTCATGGACCAGCCAAATCTGCGTGCAGCCCATGTGGCAGCAGGTAAAGTGAACAAACATATCGGGAGCAGCTGTACCGATGTACAGGGTGATGGTAATGTACAGTGCAACAATGACATTGTGTGGCAGAGGATTGGGATACGTGTCCACCAGAGGAGGTAGAGGTGGCAGGATAAGTGAAATGGCAGGAGGACAGAGGAGAGCAGTGCCATGCAGAGCAGACACAGGAGAGGCAAGCATGAAGAGCCGCAATGCAGAAAAGCGTGCCAGTGCAGGACATGGGGCAGCAGCCTGCACAGTAGGGCAGGACGCCACAGAGCTTGCAGACACAGATAGACTGAGAGAAGGAAGTTTGGCAACAGTGATGAGGGTATAATGTGCCAGCAGCACAGATCATCACAGATAGGACTGTAACAGGAATGCAAAGTACATGTGGATGAGAGGCATACAATAATTAGAACAGAGAGGAATCAAACCCATGACTAATAGCACAAACAGCAATGCAAAAACCAGTAGGCTACAACACCAACATGAATGTCACAGCAAAGGCTGCATACAAGAACACTGGAGGCACCACACCAAAACGCAGCTGGCTGCCAGGATAGGGCAACCCCAACAGTCACAAAGATGCAATGCACATGCAGAACCGGTGTGTACAACTCATATCACAGTCAGTAATTGGGATGACAGCCACATATAAACACATGCACACACACAATGAAATGTTATGCAGTGGACATAGCATGCAAAAGAGCAAAGAATCTAAACCCAATGGGCGGCAGGGGATGCTCTGTGGAGCAGGGCAAAATGGGGAACAGAACGGAAAACGAGCATGTGAGACATGAACCTACAAACAGACATGGACCACATCAGATCAACAACAGCAATGCCAATCCCCCCAGCTGATATAGACAGTACAAAGAAACAGCCATATGTAACAGCTAATATACGAAGGATAGGCTGCATCGAGGGCATACTATGGTGTAAGGTGAAGAGATAGAAGGGTGTGCGGAGAGATGACCAGTCGTCAGGCAGCTCCTGGTCAGGTTAGCACCAAAAGAGGGTAAAGAGAAGGAACATGTGGGACTTGAACCTGTAACCTGTGGTGCACCAACACATGTCTGTAACCACTACCCCAAACAACCACAGCAAGCACAAGCCAAATATGTCCCCTCAAAAGGAATGTCAGTATGGAAACACATAGCATCTTGTGATGTGTCAGACAGCTGCCACATAGCCAGCTGCCACATAGCCAGCTGCCACCATACGAGGATGTGAGCACAGGTGGGCCATGTACATTACCAGAACATAGCGAAAGACGTGTCAGTGTGGTCAAGCAGCAGCAGAGAGAAATGTGGGTCAAACACATAATTTTATTGTGGTCACCAGTAGACATATCGTATATACCGCCTGTCATCATATCAAGGTGGTTAGTTTACAGTGAACAAACTGAAAACACATTGAGCATGCCAGCTACCCACATGTCACCCCAAAGCCACTGGCACGTCTACAGATGTTGGGCAGGAGAGATAATGTGCCGTAGCTGCATGGTGTTCACTATGCAGTATCCCCCCACCCCCACTTGTTGCTGCACGTCCCAGATGCCCTAGTTGCATGTAGACACTAGGCAGTGCATGATGAGGGATCAACACACATCAGTCATGAATTGTCTCCAACAACATATCCATCTGCCAATACAGGTGGCAAAAGCCTGAAAAAGCATAAGTAGCAACATGTAAGCAAGTGTACACACAGATATAGATATATATTTCACAGCTGCCCCAGAATGCATGATATAGCAATGAAAGCATCAAAAATGGAACCCAAAACAAAGGCCAAATGCAAAATGAGGATAAGGTAACAGGTACAAGAGGCACATGATCCCAGAGAAGACCAAAAAAGGAACCTCACAGACATGCAGAGATATCACCATGCAGCAGGTCCCCTGCAATGGGTGGTGTGGATACATGAACTGTACACATAGATCATGGTACATGGGATGCACAAATGAAGGATGAAAATGGACAATCACACTGCCACACTGCAAATGTCATGGGCGAAGGTGAGTGGCGGAATGTCAAAGGACAAAGAGGACTGTGCAGGCATGCAATGCTATGTTTGTAAATCAATGTACAGCAGCACGGCTGTACAGTAGCCAAACACAATGACCTGTATATGGAGTGTTAAAGAAAGGTCAAACATGGGCCAGTACCCCACACAGAAGCCACACTGCCACATGCCCTTGTGTACCAACATATGCAGTCACATGCACATGCACCATTTAGGGTGACCATGACACAGTGATACTCCACATGTACTGTAACTTCCTTGTTGAGGGCAAACATCAATCCAAAATGTTGGTGGCCTTTAAACTGGTGTGGTGGTAACAACTGTGTCATGTCCAAGTGCAGGATAGGCCGACATATACAAGAGTACGTATACAATGTTGCCCCTGTGCCACACGCATGGCTGTATGCCTTCGTGACCTCAATAGATGAGGATATCTTGCTGTGCATGTTACACACATGGCCAACACACACTAACAAAACGTCAGATGGATATAGAACATACAGCGACTATTCCAGTCCGTGATGCACACATACGGGCCAGTACACAGTGTCCACAGTGCAAAGGGCATCTGCAACCCCACATATCCCGTTAAGACTGTCCGTGAATCACTGGGCATGCATAGTCAAGTGTGATATCTCAATGTGCCACAGTACTCGAATGGTCATGTGTGTCCTGCGCAATCAATAGGACACTCAGCCAGATCACAGTAGCAACGGTGTGTTGGACAGGCCTGTTATATGGAAAGTAGCAGTCCAACAGTAATGTTCATCATAGGCATGTGTCCCACTTGCAGAGGTCAAACATCCTATGGCACCATCTCCCAGGGATATTTGAATGGTGTCCTGCAACAGGTGGGTGATGTTGCCCACAGATGCACGTAAGTAGATGTGCTGTGTGTGTCCGCTGCCCTGTGTCAGAATAAGGACAAACACTTTTGGTCAGTTTTTACGTCTTCGCAGAAACTGCACTCATCGGGTGGACTTTAAAAGACATGCTAAAGAACTCACAGCTCGATTGCTGGCCAGAGGTTACCCCTTTGGGGTTGTGCGGAAGGCATATAAACGAGCCAGTTACATCCATCGTGAATGGCTATTGAGGGGTTCTTCCATTTCACCTTCTACAGATCATATTACAGCAGTATTCCCCTATATGAAGGATTCTTCCAATGTGGTGGAGCTTTTGCACCGTTATTGGCCAATACTCACCTTACACCCTTGCTTTCGGAAGAGACTGCAAATAGCATACTCTCAATGGTCTAATTTACGTGACCTCCTGGTACACACTTCAGCGGAGGTTGATCGCCCAATTACTTTTCATACACCAGCGGGACATCATCCATGTGGTGATTGCTACTACTGTTTGAACACTCTTTCTGGCATATCATGGATGGATGTTCATTCTCAGATCTCTTATTACACTCGATGGAACACTAGTTGTACTACATCGTTTGTTGTATACCTTATAGTCTGTCCTTGCAATCTGTATTATATAGGACGTACCTCCAGACCTGTAAAAGTCCGGTTGGGAGAACATGCCTCTCGACTACGTACAGCCTCACTATCTGCACCGATGGTTGAACACTGTTTATCAAACTCTCACAACTTTGGTGATCTTACATGGCGAGTATTGGATTTTATACCTTCAAACCCACGGGGGGGGGGGGGGGGCAATCGTGTGCAGGCTTTGCAATTTCGCGAACAACGGTGGATTTTTCGCCTTGATACCGTGCATCCGAGGGGACTGAACCAACAACTTGATTGGTACACCATTGTGTGATTTTGTTTTTACCTTGAGGTGTATATTTTTTCATCTGAGGCCTTTCTCAGTACCAGGGGGGTGGTCTAAGATCAGTGGCCCCTCCCCAGAATTCTCTGATTGGCTTTTTTTCACACAGTTCCTCCTACCAGCTGATGGGTATCAGCTGAGCTGACGTTAACTCAGCCTAGATAAAAAAAACCGCTCTTCGAAAAGGACTTTTCATAATGCTGGAGCAGCGGAGCAATGTTGTTGACCTGAAGCAGGGGTATCGCTGTTTAGAACCCTGAAACGTGCCACGTCATGACTGTAACATTGCTGCTAAAATGGACATTACCACATAAATGTCAGCTAAGTGGTTACTGATTTTTAACAAGCTTTTTGAATTATTAAAAACGATTAAAAAGGAAACGCCACGGCGGTCTGAGGGAATTTCCCTTTTTACCATGCTGGCATTTCCGACAAATAAAAATAAGATATAAGGCTTTTAGGTTTTGGGAATTTTTAGGGTCTGGTTTATATTGTTATGGTATTTGATTCACTGGGCTTAGGTATTTGAATTTTTGTAAGGACAAACACTGCCATGGTATGCTGGACGCAACAGCAGGGCACATTGCAGCCAGTCAAACATCAGTACCGACGTAATTAAAAGGCATACAGACAAACATAACATGATCACAACACCCTCCACTGTGCATGTTGTGGACATTTGGAAATGCAACCGCAGACGAGCATGTCCCATGGATATGGTCATGTCCATGCCCAAGTAACACAGACGTATCACAGCTGCACCCCAGGTCCATTAGCACTGGTGCACAGAGACCTAACAGGAAAGGTCCATGAAACAAACAGCAAAAAACAAAAATTTAAAGGCTGATGTTACACCCAAATGAGCCAAGGGGCTACCTACTGTGTGTCTGCAGCAAATGACTGCTTGGGATCATCACAGGCAGGCAAAATCCACAACATGTCTCAATAAAGGCAGAAGATGTCATCAACATGTGTCAAATAACCATGTCCCCATTTCCAGCTGCCGTTGCCGCATGTCCAAATTATGGTGATATCTTGGATACATAAATGCTGTTGTGCAGTGGTCTGTCAATACACATGAGATAGGTCAACCCACAACCCACAACACATGCGCACACTGTGCACAAGATTAACACCAGAAAGGTAGAGATAGCACACTCACCACCGCTCCACAGGTGTGCAGACCCCGCCCATCACATGATAATGCAAACTTCATGCACACTGTATCATAACAGAGCCACCCACAAACACACACACACACACAGTATGTGAATAGTGAAGATAAAGGCCTTGTAAATGCGATGATACACTGCTGTTGGCCGATGCTACAATGTCAGGGAAGGGTGTAAGTGTGGCCCACCACCAGAACAACTAGGACCTGTAGACACACGCAGCCCTGTTGGATGTGTCCCAGAGACAGTGCTGGAGAAGACAAACTGGGCACGAACACATGTGAGAAGATAAACTGGGCAAAACACACACTGATGAGAACTAGTGCGGTATATAAGAAATGTTAAATACATAAAAATAAATAAATGTGGATATGTGTGGCCAACATCAATATATGGGGTACGTGGGAGCACGCTCAATAGGTCACTCACAACATATGTGCATTAGACAGACAACCTGTGACATGTGCTGCTCCTGACTGTCCACACAGACAAAGTACCTGTATGTTCACCTACCCCAGTGTCCTGCACGTTGAATGAGGTACACACAGCTGCCACCGCACTACACCACCAGGGACATCACCAAGCATGTCCTGTGGAATGAGAAACACAAGGGAAACATACATATGTCATGTTGGAGCTGTGCCACAAACACACCAGCTTCACGTCCTCATCTCTCATAACCCCCTAGATCCGTCACAGTCTGGCAGTTCGTCATGACACTGTACCTAATTGTCCCCACCCCAACCCGCCACTGACGTGTTCCTGGCCATGTCCACAGGCCTGTAGCCTGTCTGTCCCTGTTGTGACCTCTCTGCTGCCCTTGAGACCGTTGACCACAACTGTCACTGCGCTACCCTGTATGTGCTCGGCCCAAAGGTCCAGGTACAACCCTGCCTCCCCCATATGTCTCCCATAGCACCCTCAGTGTGTGTTTCCTGTGGGTCCACCTCCCCTGGTAACCTGCTCCAAGGTGCTATACGAAAGGAATATATGCAGGGGCTGCTACATTCCCCTGGTCCCATACCCAGTTCCCTGATGCAGCAGGCACATCCCCTGGCTATCAGTAGCAGCTGCACGCTGATGTGTCCGAAACATATCTCACCACGCAAGAACTATGTTTGTCAAACCACACCCCGACCTCAGTTTGCTCCCTGACATTTCTGGCTTCAGGTACCCCAGCTGCATGAAATGAGCATGGCCAAGACCGGACATCTGGGCATTGCCCCTAAACCCTCTCCAACCCTTACAGTATCTGTGTATAGGTTGGATACACTTTCTGTCAATGTGGCCATCAAGGTAGCAGGTCTCTTTTACCCCTCGCACCCCTTCCCCACACATATTCATCATGCAGCTAAGGCCTGCGGTGTCCCCCTAGATAACATCAGCAAGATCCCTGCCGTCACCCCAGAACACACAAATAAAGCTCTAATGCCCCCCTTCATCACCCGCCATCCTGCTCACTGTAACCTACACCTTGCTGGTCTGCCTCTAAATCATCTCTGTCCACCGCAATGTATGCAAAACTGCGCTGCATGGCTAATTTACTGACAGCCTCAGTATGGCAATAACACCCCACCTGTCACGACACCTCACAGGCCTCAGGCGAGATCAAGATGCACCTGCTGATCTATACATGCAGTTACACTGTGGTTGCCCTGTATCTTGACGTGCATAACCCAAGTACTACAAATACTACTACTACTACTGAGCATGTAAACAGTGCTAACACCTGTATGCATTGCCATTCTGAAACATGTTACACACAGTCCCTGCTCATCAGAGCATACAATCCAATCAATCCCCTCATATCTCCCAAATGTCATCCCCACACGTCAAGCCAACTGGGCCTATCAATGGGCTGACCCCCCCACTGTTAATGTGGGACCAAACACCTGTCACCTAGCAGCACCCAATGCCTGGAACTAACTATGGGTGGCTGCAGGGCAGCCACCCTCACCAACCATCTCAAAACCCTGTGTGACAGCCTACCACATCACCTAAGCCTAATAATCCTGACTACATTAATCACCTCCACCCCCTGTTGTCCCCTGTCCACACCTTCTGTGTTAGTGGTTGGACCACATTGTAAGCTCAGATAGCCAGGCATTGTGTCATCAATGTCAATGCAGCGCTGCGTATGACTGGTAGTGCGATATCAACGCTCAGTAGTAGTAGTAGCAGTACATATATCTATCCAAATGTTTTTTCCAAAACATCCAGTATTCACATGAAAATAGCTCCTCAATCAGCTGGCGCCTGAGTGCTGCGCCCTCATGTATGTCACCACGGGCACATACAGGAGGGTACATTCGATTGTCTTCCAGATCTTCATTAATTTCGATATCGAGATCGTGCCTGAGACAATGTTGTGCAGGATGTAACAGGCAATAATGATCTCTGCCACTGTCACGGGTTGGTATTGTAAGGCCATGCCGGTCCTATCTAGACACCTGAAGTGACTTTTCAAAACCTCAAAAGTGCGCTCGATGAAAGAGCGACTGTAGGCATGGGCCTCATTGTGCCCCATCTCTGCACATGTCCATGGTAGACACATAGGGTTTAGCAACCAGGGCCGACACCCATATCCTGCATCACCTGCAGAAAGAAATGTTGAACGTTCAACCAGTAGCTGATGTCCTCACACATGCACACATGAATGTATGTGCAAACCCACAGCACCTACAGGTAAGACAAAAACATAGGGGAACACATGATGGGACACAACAACTATGCACCAGTGTCTGGAGGTGTGAGATACAGAGCACAGGGGAGTTAGAAGGAGTGCACACAACATTATCCTGAACCACAGCAGACACATGGGCAGACACCAGAGGCCGAAAGGTAGTAGCGCCAGCCACGAAAACCTCAGAGACACACCTGCAATGCACCTTGGACAAGGGCAGAGATGCACACATGTGCAAGCATGTGACGGTCATGCTAGTCACCACACACAGATGGTGCGACGGGAACAGTTACCCCAACGTGGCAGGCTGGATGGCACAGACAACACCACACTGTTTATAAACATGAAACATACATGTGTGTCATATTGTGCCAACCTAAACATACAATGTCAAATGTCGTGAAACGTCAAATGTCAGTGTGCCACCAACACACAGCACCGCAGCACAGAGGACCTGGAGTCATCCCCCCCCCCCCCGCGTCAGCTCCCACACACACAAATGACACACACACACAATTTGGGACACACGTCAAAGACAGACATGTGTTCAGACGGATAGCAGGGGTATACGATATGCATGTCAGAGATGACAAATACACACCCAGCAGTATACAGTCCTCAAATTGACCGGCCTCAAATTGTCTGTACAGTGCCGAGTGACGCAGGATATAGGAATCATGGGTTGACCCTGCAAACCACGGGACCACATTCAGAATACGCATACCTGCATCACATACAACCTGAACATTCAGGGAGATGTAGTGTTTGCGGTTGTGGAATACTGCCTCCCTGTCTCTGGGTGGGACCAGGGCAACATGTGTGCAATCAATAGCTCCCATCACGTATGGTAACCCGGCAATTGCCGCAAAGGCCTGGTTCAGGGTCCACCACTGTTGCCTAATGTTGGGAAATGCAATGTAATTCCCAACCCGGCTGATCATGGCACGCAGTACTTGGTGGAGACAGCGTGAGAAGGTGGGGCGGCTCATGCCACCCACTGTGGCCACAGATGACTGGAAATAGCCAGAGGCAAAGAAATGTAGGGCACCAGGGAACTTGAGCAAACCCAGTATGGCATGTGACCGACCAGTCAGGGGCTCTAGGTCAGGTCTTAGATCCTCATAGAGCTACCTAATAGCCCCTGTGCTCAGGCAGTAGAGGGAGGTGACCTGGTCTGCACACATGTCCTGGAGCCGGGCCCTGGGACTATAGAGGCGAGGCTGGCAAGCCTGCAACTCAGCACGCCTCCTGCGCCGTGACGGCACAGCCCATGCCTGGCCTGCTCCAACAGCTGCAGGTTGGTGTTGTAGCGGGCCTGCACCCCCGCCCTGTGCCCCAGCTCCATGGACACCATCTCCCTCGTCAGGCAACCGCAAGCCCTGCACATCCCCCAGTGTACATGAGGCAACCACAAAGGCCGCCATAGCAGACACTATTAACCTAACCCCCTCACCTCCCCACTGCACGCTAACCCTGCCACTCACCTCCTCCACCACTCAACAACCCAGCCATGCACCACACCCACCACCCACCAACCCTGCCAAATACCACCCACCAACCGTGCCAGCCACCTCCCCACCACACACCAACCCTTCCACCTATCTCACCCACCACCCACCAACTGTGTCACCTACCTCCCACAGCATTCACCAACCCAGCCACAAACCTCCACCAGCACTCACAAAGGCCACCGCTCGTCTCTCCCATCACTCACCAATCCAGAAACCTACCTCCCCCACCGCTCACCAGACCTGCCACCTACCTCCCCCACCACTCACCAGCCCTGCCACTCTCCATGCCTAACGTACCTCTGACCCTCCGTTCGCTTCAACACCAATAACACCCGCCGTCCACCTCATTCGCCTGCATTAACCCCTCAGCATGTACCAGGTGTGCACGTTAATATATGGATCTTTGGATGTCTGTGAGTGTGTGCGTGCATTGCGCATGCGCATAGGCGATGCGTAGGGTGTGTACACGGAACCATGCGCTGCACATGTGCAAGACATGTATGTGTCTGCACATGCATGGCGGCTGGTTCCGTGCCCATCCCATAGGCGCCAGGGGTCAGCGGAACCATGCACTGCACATGCACAAGCCATGTACATGTCTGCGCATGTGCTGCGCCAGGATACGCACAAGCTGTAAAATAGACGTAACGGAGGGTATTGTGTGAGCTGACGCCACATATGCATACGCCCCCATGCAAATACGTAGTCTACATGGTACACACACGGTACCGCGCCCATCCCACAGGCAACAGAGGTCAGCGGAAGCAGCCACCACACATGTGCAGACACGTACACGTCTTATGCATGTGTGGCACATGGTTCCACTGACCCCTGGTGCATATGGGATGGGTGCGGAACCAGGCACCACACACACGCAGACACGTACATGTCTTGCACATGTGCGGCGCACGGTTCCACGTATGCACTCTATGTATCGCCTATGCACATGTGCAATGCGCGCACACACGTGTAGATGTCCAAAGATCCATATATTAACGTGCACACCTGTTACACGCTGGTGGGTTAGTGCAGGCGAACGAGGTTGATGGCGGGCGTTATTGGTGGTGAAGCGAACGGAGGGTCATACGCAGGTTAGGTGTGGAGAGTGGCAGGGTTGGTGAGCAGTGGGGGAAGTAGGTGGCAGGTCTGGTGAGTGGTGGGGGAGGTAGGTGGCTGGGTTGGTGAGTGGTGGGAGTGGCGAGTGTCAAAGTGGTGAGTGGCTAGGCTGGTGCGTGGTGGGGGTGACAGGAGGCAGGGCTGGTGAGTAGCTATGGTGGTGAGGGCTGGTGAAGGTGACGGGGGAGGTGGCAAGGGCCACAGAAGGTCAGACAGGTCCGGAACGCAGAGGGAAGACAGGGAGAGCAGGGACATGCTGTGGCTCGACATGATAGGTGGGGTGTCCATGGAAACGCCAGGGTCACAGTCCCCAGAGACGGGAGGGATGGGTCATCCAGAGTCTGAGGTTGCTGGCCCATCGGGTATGTCAGACCCCACCCAGGAGCAGCCTGAGGGGCACAGCACAGCCTGTGCCGGATGGGGAGAAGAAGAGGGCCATAAGATTCAGCCAGAAGGATAACCACAACCTGCTGGCAAGTGTCCTCGAACACTATGAGGAGCTGTATGGGTGCATGAGCTCATGCACAACTGTCAGCATAAGGACCCAGGTATGGGAGGAGGTGCAGGGGGCTGTGGTACAGGCGGGGGGGCCACCAAGGGACCTTGACAGCCTCCGTAAGAGGTTCAATGATATCAGGCGGGGGGTCTGTGCACACCTGACTGCAGAACACCTACATGCTAGCGGCACTGCCGGGGGCGGCCCCTTCATCCCAAGCCTCACGCCCCTGGAGCAGCAGCTTGCTGAGCGCCTAGGCCCCATCTACATCCATGGCATCTCCCCGGCGCTGGACACGGCTGGCCCACAGGAAGGTATGTCCGAGACATGCAGCACACATGCAGCTATCTACCATGCACACGCAGGGTATGTCATGGGGTGGTGCGGGCCCATGTCCTCGGAGCAGGTGTGGCTGAACCTAGGAAAACAGACACCGGAGTCCACATTCCCCGTTAGTGTTTGTTTGTGGAAAATATAGGGGATAGAATTAAACCCCCTTCCTAGCACCTTTCAGATATCTGTCTGACAAAATGAGCTCTTTCCTCATACCCATTCATGCCTTGGACAGATGTAGGCATGGATATAACTCAGGATGTCCTGGACATATCTGATATCTGATGAGGACATCCAGGGCCTGGGAGTGCCCCACACATGCTTACTCCACGCTTACAGCCAGACCTGGGATGTCTGCACCCCCAGATTTGGGTTATACAATGGGGCAATCTCTTCCAGTGGGTTAGTTTTGTGCATACAATGTGTGGTGGAGGAGGAATCGGGGGCAACGAGGGAGCAAGCAGACGTGTTCCTGTCCCTAGGGCTGACCAAATGAGAGGGACAGAGGAAAGTAAGGAGTGCATAAACAAATATGTGTCTACCTAAATATGTCCATATTTCTACGTAAATATGTCTACGTAAATATGTGCTCTACGTCTGTGTCTGTGACAACCCCATATCTATTGTGTACCTTGTTCCACCCACCCCAGGTAACATCCAGGCCATCGAGGCGGCAGAAGAGGACAATGGCAGTGAGCCCGAGCCAGCGGGGGTCAACGAGGTGCTGCATGCAGAGGCTGCCATCAGCGATGCCCCAGACACCTCATGGGCCGATGTGCTGCCTGAGGAGGTGGCCACCCAGGAGGACGATGGGTAACTCCAGTGGAGCGGGTACACAGGCACTACAGTGGCTGGCAAGGGGCCTAAAGATGTGGGGGTGAGTCCCACATTGTCACCTCCAAGGCCGTCCACTGCAACAACAGACGCAATGCATGTCATCCTGCAGGAGCTGCAGGCACATACAGCATTGTCACACAGGGATGCCACAGGTAGGCAACTGTCAGGATGGTTGCATGTGCTGGTGTGGCTCACCAACCCCCAGACACAGTGGTGGGGCCACACACATGCACGATGGCAGTGGGCCTCCACACATAAATATGCCCCCCTGGCCATGTCTGGGGTGGTTGGTGTGGCTCAGTGGTGAATGGGCAGGTCATACATGTTGGGGTCTAGGCAAGAGATGTCTCACAGGTCACCTTGTTCCTCTCCCACAGGCACTCGCCAGGTGCTGATTGCTATACGGGCAGAGATGCATGGCCAGCAGCAGGTCCAGCATGCCCAATGCCAGGCGTTGTGGGCCCACATGCGGGCAGTGTGTGGGCTCCACAGGGATGTCAGAGAGCACAGCCTGGAGACACGGCAGCTGCGAGGGACTGCCGTGAATATCGCAGCCGGCATAGGCCATTTGGCGGATGCACTCGAGGCCATGGCGGGACATATCCTGTGGCCTGCAGCGGCACCAGAGGTGGCAGAAGCATCAGCAGCAAGGGGAGTGGGGGTCATGGGAAGGGGCGGGGGCATGGGCATGGGCGGTCACGCAGGCCGTAGGTGTGTGACTGTAAGTTGGACTGATCTCCACATTAAATGATGCATTGCCTTTGTTCACCGATGTGCATGTGTCCTTTTTTCTTTGTCGGGGGTTCTCTGAGTAGGCTGTCCCAATTGGGGTTACCATGGTCACATATGCCCTACAGCACCGTGCCATGTCTTAACGGCCATACATATGCCTGGGGTTACACCCTCCCTCCCCCTGCCACCTGCTATATATGTATGCTGGTTCACCAACATTGTGAGACATATCATCCACATCAGGCCATCTACATGGGTGACCCGTCTGTTAGACACACACCAGGGTCACCATGGCATACTAACCGCACCATGGCATACTAACCGCACCATGGTGGACAGACACGACGTACAGATATACCTAGCTGCTGTCAGAGGTTTACCCCCTCCAGCGCTTGTAGTGCGCTGCTGCTCCTTCACCCCACCCATCATGGTAAAAACCACCAATTGACGCACTGTCGGACACGTGGATCCCCGCATACATCACAACTACGCCGCATCATGTGTACCACATCCGCACCACCTCGCCGTCCTATCATGAGCTGCATCCCTGTGGTATAGCCATGGGTGCCACTGTGGCACCATCTTTGGCGGCCCTGTGTATGGCACAGTTTGAATGAGAGTTTTAATATTCCTCTCAATGGTTTGCTAATATTGTACAATGGACTCGTTTTTTAGATGATTTTTTTTTCTTGTGGGTGGGTGAGAAGGACCAATTATTACAATTTTTTGATTGGGTTAATACTTTAGATGGTCATATACAGTTTGTCCCTAAATATAGTTCATCATCCATTGGATTTTTGGACTTATTAATTTATAAACAAGGATCTACGTTGCAATCTACTCTTTATCGTAAACCAGTGCAAAGGAACACTTTACTCCATTATCAAAGTTATCATCCAGGACCTCTTCGTCGAAGTCTTCCTGTTGGGCAATTTCTACGTTTATGGAGATTGTGTTCATCAGTGGACCAATTTAAATGTCATGCTAAGGATCTCAAATGTAGACTACGAGAAAGGGGATATCCTGCGTATATAATTTAAAAAGCATATCAAAGAGCCCATTTTAATTACCCGGAGTGGTGGTTTGAGACATCTAATCAACAACAGCAACAAGAAGTGGACGTGCCCTCTTATGTAGGAGTTCTCCCTTATATGCCTAATGCGGTATGGGTTATGAATATTATTAAACAACATTGGGGGACATTATCGTTATACCCATGTTTTCAAAAACCGTTAATGTTTGCATTCCAGCGAGGACGCAATTTGGCAGATTTATTGATTCATTCCTCCCTTAAGGTGGTGGGTGAAGATTTGAGGGGCCACTTTAAATGTGGGACGTGTGATTTTTGTGCTTCCACAATGAGGGATTCGATTGGACTGATAATAACACAGGGATTACGATTAAGAATCATCATTGTACTGACTGTACCACTATGTATGTGGTCTATATTTTAATTTGTCTTTGTTGCAAAATTTATGTTGGCCGCACATCCTGCCTTATGAGGAGGAGATTGTTGGAACATAGGTCTCATATTAATAACAAGGTGTGTCAGACGGCTGCCTGGGTGAGAATGTTCACAGTCTTGGCAAGTGCATATATCAATATGATTTGCAAGGGATTGTGGGAAATGCAGTCCATTCACACCAGACACAGCTGCTCACAATAATTAGTTGTGCTTGAGTGTAAAGCCAATAAGATATTTATTTATGGGGTTATTTCTCCCAACACAGATATGCTTGGTAGCACATAAAACAGGATACTTGCTTTCAGTGTTAAACTTGGAAAAACAAAATCAGGAAAACAACAGTTGAACTTTGTCAGGCAATCAAAGCAAAAGAATAAAGACCTGGTTGGTAACAAACTGGTCTTTTCTGTAGGCTTTAGCTAATATTTTCTTAGCAGTGTATCAAACAACAAGCAAAACCCACAAAGAAGGGAAAAACTGTTCTTTTCAGGTTAACTTCTTATATCTTCACACATAGATTCAGAAGTGATTCCCTCAGAGCTCACAAGCAATTAGGTAAGGCTCAATTGCTAGCAGTTACCCAGCTGAAACCCCTTAGCTGGCTTGCTTTCTACTGCGTGGCTCAAATCCTACTTCAGGAGCTTTTCTGAGTAGATTAAAGAACAGTTTGTATTTCTTTGTGATGATTGTGGTACTTTGTAACAGTAAATTACCAAAGGAGTTTAGACAGAGAGCAATCCATGTATTCACAGCCTGTATCTAAGACTCCTCCCCCATCTTCAACAATCATGGGTTCAATATCATGGATTGGCACAGAGGAATTTCTCAATGGAGCACTCTCAGGAGAATACTTGTTTCCTTGCTGTCTTTCAAGGGTATAGCTAGGGCATAGATCAGTGTTCATACCTGAGCTTCCATTGCTGTTAGAGTTCCTCTCTAAATAGCCTGGCCAGTATGTAGTCCAGTTCTTATGTCCAGCCTTCCAATCCAGATCCCTGGACACTGGATCTCTCTTCACATACCTTCTGGCACGGGTCCTAGGGTCCCTTCCAAGTGCAGCCATCTCCCTCACAGGTACCGTCTGGAGATTCCTAGCTCTGCAGCACCATTCCTCTGGCTTTCCCCAGTCCAATGGTGTATGCTGGCCCTTGGAATACCTTCCAGTATACTTACTGCTCTGGACTCCTTTAGACCTCCCAAATGCTTTTCTCTTCTTTCTTCCAAAGGGTTTCTTGCCCTTTCTGTCCGTCCGCTCTGGCTTCTGCTTCTGATGATCCTCCAGATGATGAAGATGTCCAAGATGAGGATATCCAAGCTGATTCTGAGGATCTCCCAGATGAAACTGAGGATGAGGATCATGAAGATGATTCTCTGTAGAATAAACTCTACCTTTATTCTGCCTAGATGAGTGCTCCACCCTAGCACAGCGCAGCTGTGCTGAATCAGGCCCTGCCCTTTGAGATGAGTGCTTGGGGATTACCTCATAGCCCTCTTGATTGAACACACGTTTTCCCACTTCAGCTTCTCTAATGGCTGTAGGAAACCTGGTGCATTCTGGGACTGGTAGTCTTTTATGGGAAAATTCTGTTTTCTTATTTCTACCAGAACTGACAGGTTGCTTGTTCAGAGACACTTCACCTTTTCTATAGCTCCTTCCTGAGCTATGATAAGCTTCCTTATCACAGGTGACATCAGCTCCGGTGGCCCAGCATTGCCAAGAATTTAACCATAGATTTCAGGAGCTTAAATGGCGTATTATAGATCACATTCCACCCTTCATACGGGGGGGACGGGGGGGACCACTTACAGAGATTACAGTATAGAGAACAATTTTGGATTTACTGCTTGCGATCAGTAACACCTAATGGTCTGAATTTCACACTTGATTGGTGGAGTTTGATTGATTGAGTTCCTCTCATAGCCAATGATAGCCCATTTTTTTTGCAATTGTGAACGAGGCTGAGTTCAAAATAGGTGAGGGGAGTGAGATTGGAGTGGACGTAGATGCATGAGGAAGGACCAGGAGGTTCATGGTTTGAAACACGACGTTGTGTACAGAGGATAAAGGAACACGTCTTTTTGAATAAACTATACATTTGGAATGCTTGGAGAGGAGAATTTAATAGCCTTTGAAGGATCTTGAACACTGGGCACGGCCTCTGCTTTACCATATACCAAGAATTTGGAACCATCAAGGTATATCATCTCTTATGGTGATGTAGGGGAGACGCCGACTTGGTTAAAGGTAACATGGAGGCGTTTTAACTGATGACCCAGGACTTTGAGTTAAGTAGTTCTTTCTCCATTCCTTGTCATTCATGGACATGGTGATTGTAATATGCTGAGGATTATTTTGTAATTCTGCCTCAGTAGCTTATATGACAAAAAGGGTGAATATACTCTTTTATTAAAAGAGAAAAAAGGAAGGTTTGCTCCGAGAGAGGGAAGGTTCCCTGTTCACGGCAAATGATCTGACAAAAAAAGGTTTATGTTGAAAATCGTTGGGCTATTTAGTAGTTTTGAGTTATCTCTTATTTCTATATTAGTACGCAGTGGGATAACATTCACAGTTTCATAACTATGTCAAGGTTTATGACAGCATTGCTAAGGTATGCGGGTTCTAGTATTGGTAGATGCTGCTCCACGCAGGGCCCAACAGCCTGACCCTCTATGAGGCTTTGGATAGTGGAGCTGGCCAATGCTCTAGGGCAGAGGTTCCCAACTACGGTCCTGGTGGGCCCAACATGATTCAGGTTTTCATGCTGTCCCTAATGTATATGCAGGGGATACATTTGCATACAATGGGGCCAGTACATACAAATGCATCTGTGTACCCAGCATCTCTGACTCCTCAGAATGCTCCTCCATGCCCCTAACAGGCCCCAAATGTACCCCTGCCACCTCCACACTGGCTGCTGCTGCTGACGGCCCTGTGGGAGCCAGTTCCACCACATCCATCTCTTCAACATGCAGCATGACTGCTGCCATGGGGGGAGCAGCTGAAGCCACCAACACCGATGCAGCCTTCACACGCCACTTAGGCATGATAAAAGAGGGGGGAAAAACAAAATATCACCACACCAAAGGACACAAACTTAGCCGCACCCGGATATGGCAACAACAAATGTGTTCTTACCCCAAACCAACAACCAGCTGATGGAGAGGAGGAAATACAAAAACTTGCTTCACAAAGGAGCAGCCAGCCGACGGAAAGCAGGGAGGCAGCTGGGGCGGTAAGTAAAATACCCTTACCCGATCACTCTCTCCCCTTCTGTCAGCCTACAGGGATCGCTAATTGGCTCCCTTCTTGAAGCTAGGAAGGGAATCAATCATTTAAAAAAACACCACGTTGCCAGTGTTCCCCCCCCAAACCATGCAAGCAGCCAAGCCCACAGCTCCACACCCACCCAATCATCACTGGCCTTCCGAACTGTGGGGCAGGGGTCCTGCTGAATCCCAGGCCACACACCCGGTTACATGCTGCCACCTGGGGATTCTTGCCCTGTGACCTAATCATTTACTTCTCACAAAAGGATGACAAATATAATTGACCCTCTAGGTTTTTCTATAGCATAAATCAGAATTACGTCTATACAAGGGGTATACATTGCTAAAATGTATGAGGACATTTCTGGAGTCAGAAGCAGCAGCAATAGCAGAGATGCTTTTTTTTCAGTCTACACTGTGGTGGTGCTGCTGACTGCAGGTCTATCAGGTTCTAGGGAAATCCCACAATGGAATTGCTGGCTGATAGAACAAAATCAGTCAGTGGACTCATCTAATTAGGGATATAGAACTAGTAAAGAACAAGAATTTCTAATTAATTTATATCACAAAATATCAGTCATTTACATGGTCACTATAGTTCATAAATTATTAATTAATCCAACGAGGAGGCTGATAATTGTTAGTATAGATTCAGTTTACATGTACAGCTCGGCATACACCAAATAACGCTATAGAACTGATAAATAGTAGTAGTAGTCTTAGAATTATTGTTGAAATGTATTGTTTTATTGAAATCATTGATAATAGCAAGACATTCATTTATTTGATACACCATGTATATGTTAAGGGGGTTCTTTTTGAAGATTTAGGCGGCTAGTTACTAAGTTGCATTAAAATGCTAGTTACTCACCTGCTAATTCAATGACGCAGGTGAGTAACTCCCACAGTAAAAGAATTAATGCAGCTTGTGATCAACCTGAAGAATCAAGCTGCTAACGTGTAGCCTGATGCTCTGAGGGAGCCTTCTTAAAGGGACCGGCACACACATGGAAGAAGGATGAGCTGGGAGTCCCATCCCCTCCCACACCTGAGCAGAGTCAGCACCCCCCTTAAAAGACTTTTGTCCCTTCACCAGTCCCTCAGATCCTAAATCACAACCTCCTGCCCCCTGAAGACACTCAGACCTACATTAAACAATCAGTGGTGATCTAGTTGGAGCCTGATAGGAACAATCCCCACTTGTCTATGTCTTGCTGGGCACCAGATTCAAAATGGGACCTGTGACCCCTAGCAGTAGTCTTGTAGTACTACCACTAGTATCAGGAGACAAATGCTAGGGAGTGCAGGCACCATTCTAAACCTGGGACCTGACTGGACAGGAGCAAGTGGGATTCTGAGGCAATGGGAAACCCAGCCCATTCTTGTTCTCTGTGTGGACTGGCCCCTTTAAGAGGAACATCAGTCCTTGTGTTAGATGCTCGATTCTTTTCGTTGGAAAAATAATGCCAGCTTTGAGCTGGTATTATTTTTCTAACAATTACACAGCTTGTGGTGTTAAACACAACCTACATTATTTCATTTTAATAATAATGAGGTGTTTAGCATGCATTTAGATGTTTTTCATCTTACTATTACTCAACTCGTCTTGGGGTAAATCACATATAGTATGGTAAAATAACACATCTTATTGCATATTAGTGGACAAATAACATACTGTACATTATTTCTTTAACTCATTTTAGTAACTACCCTCATTCATAATTTATATGTGTAAATACTAGTACTTACATGTGTAAATGGCATCCAGGTTTAAATGCGGATGCCTTTACTATGTGGAATTTGCAAAAAGGGTGTGAGGGGCATGGTCAGCATGTAAAGAGGGCAGGTCAAAAATCTGCTCATGTACTCTTCATTTTAGCATTTCATATGGGGCATGCATATATAAGAGCAGAAATGCCTACTTCAGTGTTTACACTTGCTCCCTGGCACAATTAGAGGGTGATTCTATATTAAATTATTCTATAACTTACGTCTCATAAATTTAGGTCTCACCTGTGCTCTGCCAAAGCTCTTTCCTTATACTCACCCTATCCAAAAGTACATATGATGGGAAGTACACATGCACTTACAGAGTAGCAACTATGGATAGCGAATGCATAAGTGCCCATTCACACCTGTAAGAACTTTAGAAGAGAGACTTACAGAGAATGTGTGTGTGAAAACAAGATGGCCGCAGGCAAGTGTGTGCTGTGAGCCGCTTTTTCACGGATGGGGAAAAGGAAGGCTAAATCAGTTCCTAAGCCCTCTAAGGCATTAGCGGCATCCCCCTTACCTGCTGGGACATTGGAATTGTTTGTACTTTGCAGTGAGCAATGGCCAGGAAGAGTGCCGGCGACAAAGAGCCCCATTGGCTGCAAGTGGAGCGGGAGCCCTTGTCCAGCAGCTCGAGGGCGGAAACCATGTTACTGGAGCAGTGGCGTCTGCCTAAGGCAGCAGCAATTGGAAGTGCATCTGTGAGCCTGACAGCGTCGGCAGGGGCCCGAAGTGGTGTGTCGTCGGTTGCTGGAAGGTCGGCTGCAGAGTGCGGTGGAGAGGAGTGTGAGAGGGAGGTTACTCTTCTAGATCAGCTTGCCAGTGCTGGGTGTCTACAATCAATTGTGGGAGACATGGCTGGTTCTTTGGCTGCTTCAGGTGCTCTCCCTATGGCTCTGCAGTCTCCAGAGGATGGACTGGGTATGGTTAGAGCTCCAGGTACTTTTTCCCAGAGTTCTTCACATTGGAGGCAATTTGGACAGCCATAGCCAGCCTTGGGGAAAAGTTGTTCCCATAGGTCCAGGCTCTGTCTGTGCAAGTTCAGGAGAATAAGCAGCAATTACAGCAACACACAGAAGCAATTTTGTCTCTACTGTATAGTCTTTAACAGCAGAGATTCAAACCAAGATGGCTGCTGTGGAGGAATCTGCTAGTGCCTTCTGCAAAGATGCCCTTGCTCTTCAGGCTAGAATTGAGACATTAGAGAATTATGTCATATATTCAAATTTGTGCATTATCAATTTTCCACGCTCAGCTGTTATAAGTGCTAGAGAGCTGTTTAAGCAATATTTACTGGAGGTACTTGGTATACCAGTTGAATCTCATCCACCAGTGGCAAAGATGTATTATCTTCCAAGTGGGAGAAGAACTCCGGGTGGTGCAGAGATCCCTGGTGTTTATCCAGTGGATTCATTCGATGTCTCTGCATTGTTGAAATCTTCAAATGTGGAGACTTTTAGCTCTGCTACTTTGTTAGTATTGTTTTCACTCCCATCAGACCAGGATTGGTTTCTCAGGGTTTATTTTCATAAGAGGGGTACCGCTTTCAAGGGGTTTAATGTCTGATTTTTCCGGATTTCTCTCAAGCAACACAATGGCGAAAGAAGGAGTTCATCCTTCTCCGTTCAAGTGTCCAGCAGCTGGGTGGGCAATTTTTTCTAAAGTTCCCTTGCAAATGATTGGTTAAACTTCAGTCTGTTTCCTATGGATTTTTCTTTTTAGCCATCTCAGTTATTGGCGCTTTTGAATGCACGTAGAGTTAGGATGGGTAGTTTTCTCCCACTACATGATAGTATCAAATATCTTGGCTAACACCTGCATTTGCTGCATTATTGGGTTTATTTTATATTGCTTAGTTTTGTTCTTCTTCTTTATTGTGGACTGGGGTAGGGGTCAAATTGTAAACCTGTTGGTATTTCCTGGGTAGTTTATTGTTTCCTGTAATTTTTTGTTTTCTTTTTTCTCGTTTGTCCCCTTATTACTTCAAGTATTGTAATATGGTTGATTTATTTTTTAAAATGATAAATATTAAATTAAAAAAAGAATAGGGAATTATGCACATCTGTAGCATGTAACAGTCCATGCGCATGTTATAGAATCAGTCCATTAGGGTTTTAAAATGTGGTCATTTTGGCTAACCCTTTACAGGGGGGTTAAAAAGGTTCTTCTCCTAAATCACCCATTATTTATTTCCCCCTCCGTATTAAAATTAGAAAAAAAGATAGTGACATCTGTAATTAACTGCCAGCATTTTCATGTGCAGGCTTGGAAAATGGTTCACATACATATGTAAATGTAAAGCACCTACATGTGTAAGGCACAAAAGACCTATCTACTAGGGGTGTGCAGGAAAAAAAATTGTTTCATTTCCTGCATCATTTGCAGTTTTTCGTTTAATACATTTTCATTTTGTTTCATTTCATTCTTATAATTTTTAATTTCATGGCAATTTTGTTATTTATTTATTTAACTGTATTTATATCCCACTTTTCACCGGGTCAAAGCGGTGTGACATAAAAAAAGGGGGGGGGGGTGGACAGGAATCAGTTTTTTGGGGTCGGGGCCATCACCAGGTGACCAACAGTAATGATTTTGACAAACAATTGGGATATAGACATGGACATTGAGACACAGTCGTTTAGAGCAAGATCTTCTTGGGGGTGGGGGGGGGGGGGTTTGGGTAGTCAGTGGCGTGTGTGGCGTGTGTTAATTAAAGAGATAGCTTTGGCTGCTGCCCAAATGAAAACCATAGCTAAAGTTTATTAGAGGTCTAAGGAAATAAAAAACCTAAGTAGTTTTTTTTTCTCATATTTGGAGGCTAGTCTTTGATGAGTGATCTTTCCATTGGAAAGTGGCCAATTGTAGAAGGGCCATCACATCTCTATGAAGGTTGGTTCTAGCCAGCCTGCTCTTAATTCATGTATTGGTAATGATCTTTCTGTTTCTTGTTTGACCCAAAGTTTATCTGATCTGTAGCTCTATGGAAAATGCTAAGGGCCCAATTCAGACCCGGATGTCACGGCCCTCTGTACGCCGGTCAAAACCGGACACACAGAGTTAGCCTGGATTTTGATCCTGCTGGCCATGTCTAGCCTCCCGGGATCAGAATCACATCCAGGCCTTTACGTCCAGACCGGGACCCCAATTCAGGTCAGCCCGCATGTACAGGCCTTGCCCGGATATCTCAGTCAGGCCTTTGAATGGAGCCGTGGCGCCATGGTGTCCAGTTGCCATGGCACCGTGGCTCCATTTCGAAGCCGTGATTCCCGGCCGCTGAACTTCAAACTACATTCCCTGCAGCCTGACCCCCGATCTGTCCTCCCAAGGCCAGGGTTGTGCTGCAGGGAATCTCCTCTGCCCCCGCCCGCCGCTTTACAGCCCCGGGCCTGCCGACCTCCACTGACTTGGGGAACGTATTCCACCTCAGAGGCGGAATAAGTTCCCCATTCAAGCCGCCGGCCCCGGACATACAGGGCCGACGACCACCCACTGCCAACCCTAACGTCGCCCCCGATCCGCCCCTTTCCTGCCCCTTCTAACTTCCCCATACAATGAGTGGAGAAGTTAGTCGGGGTCAGAAGGGGTCCCGAATAGCAGGGATGGACATCTCAACGAGACCTCCATCCCCGCTATCCATGCCTCGGAATGACCCCATAACTTAATTTTTTACCTGATGGATGTATTGTTCCCTGCTGTAGAGATTTACTCCAAAGATTTTTATTTTTCCATATTAAGAACATAAGAACATAAGATATGCCATACTGGGTCAGAACAAGGTCCATCATGCCCAGTATTCTGTTTCCAACAGTGGCCAATCTAGGTCATATGTACCTAGCAGTTTCCCCAAGGGACACAGGTTCCACAATGCTTGTATTGGTTCAAGCATTGATATCGTGGGTCCCTTATAATAATGGTTTATGGACCTTTCCTCCAGGAACTTGTCCAAACCTTTTTCAAACCCAGCTACACTAACAGCCTTTACTGCATCCTCCGGTAACAAATTCCAGAGTTTGATTACACGTTGAGTGAAAAAATATTTTCTTTTATTAGTCTTAAATAGTTTACCCTGTAGCTTCATTGCATGTCCCCTAGTCTTTCTATATTCTGATAAGGTAAACAATCGATCTAAGTTTACTCGTTCCTCTCCGTTCATTAATTTATAGACTTCTATCATATCTCCCCTCAGCCGTCTCTTTTCCAGGTTAAAGAGCCCTAACCTTTTTAGCCTTTCTTCATAGGAGTATCCTTCCATCCCCTTTACCATTTTGGTGGCTCTTCTCTGAACCTTTTCTAAAATCGCTATATCCTTTTTAAGATACGGCGACCAGAATTGCACACAATATTCAAGGTGCGGTCTCACCATGGAACGATATAGAGGCATTATAATATCTTTTGTTTTATTTTCCATTCCTTTCCTTATCATACCTAGCATTCTATTTGCTCTCTTGGCCGCTGCTGCACACTTTGCCGAGGGTTTTAACATGGTATCCACAATGATGCCTAAATCTTTTTCCTGGGTGGTAGTTCCTAATGTGGAACCTTGCATCGTGTAACCATAGTTTGGGTTGTTCTTCCCTAGGTGTATAACCTTGCACTTGTCCACAACCTTGCACTTGTCCACATTAAATTTCATCTGCCATTTTGATGCCCAGTCTTCCAATTTATCAAGATCCTCTTGCAATTTTCCACAATCCTCTTGGGTTTTAACAACTTTAAATAGTTTTGTGTCATCTGCAAATTTGATAACCTCAGTCGTTATTCTACTTTCCAGGTCATTTATGAATATATCAAAAAGCAGCGGACCCAGCACAGATCCCTGGGGTACACCACTATTCACCTTTCTCCATTGGGAAAATTGGCCATTTTGCCCTACCCTCTGCTTTCTATCTTTTAACCAGTTCCTGATCCACAATAGTACACTGCCTCCTATCCCATGAATCTTTAGTTTTGCCAAAAGTCTCTCATGAGGGACCTTGTCAAAGGCTTTCTGAAAGTCCAGATACACAATATCAACCGACTCCCCTTTGTCCACCTGATTATTCACTCCTTCAAAAAAACATAACAGATTAGTAAGACAAGATCTTCCTTGTCTAAAGCCATGTTGGCTGTCTCCCATTAGGTCATGACTATCTACATGCTGAGTAATTTTATTCTTTATAATGGTTTCTACCATTTTTCCCTGTACTGACGTCAGGCTCACCGGTCTGTAGTTTCCCGGATCACCCCTGGAACCCCTATTAAAAATTGGTGTTACATTGGCGATCCTCCAATCTTCAGGTATTAGAGATGATTTTAATGATAGTTCACATATTACTAATAGCAGGTCTGCAATCTCATATTTCAGTTCTTTCAACACCCTTGGATGTATTCTTGTGAAACCACATCTAAGTACCCCATAAGAGAAATTTACCAAGCCTAATCCAGATCCTGGTTGTACAATTAGTGATGTACAAAAAAGATATGGACCCCACCCAAGTTTAGACCTGTTCCAGGCATGAATAGGCATTAGGAAAATGATGCTTTTGGCTGTAAAACATCCAGAGGGTGTAGAGAAGATGGGGAATAGAGTGATTAGTCCAACATCACAAGAAACAACAGAGGGGGTTGAACCCCTGCAGCCCACTACTTTAACCATTAGGCTATTAGACATCCCCATTCTGGAATAGTATTCGGGGAACATTTATACAGACATCCCTGTAGACACCCATATCAGGCACATCCAGGTTTGTGAAATTATGCCTGAACCTGGACATACCTGCTTTTGTTTTCAGATGTTCTGGCTTGGACATCCCAGATTGCACTTGGACATCCTTGGTAAAATGAACCTTAATGTTTTCATTAGTCAATCTTAATTAATCACATAACCAGCAATAAATAATGGAACCATCGTAGTTCACTTCTCAGTGATTCCTGTATGAATTTCAAAAGTCCAGCTCCAGGATCAAAGGTTCCATTTTCTCTAGTTTATTTGGGATCACACTGTTCTTATTATCAAAAGAGCAGAAAAGGGGGTAGTGTTATTATTCAGTCTAAATAACTGCATCACACTGAAGTGAAATTTTGTCTCTGATGAGAAATTGTATCTATATGAGAAATAATTAAAGAGAAAATGAATCTACAGTATTGAGTGTGCATATGAATAAGGAGGCCTCTTTTTTTATTGAACAACATCTTAAAATCCCATATTTATATATGCTACTAAAAGTACATAAAGATCTTAACAAACTGTCAGGTCACCCTATTGTTTGAATGAGAGGTTCAGTTTTGAAGCCCTTTCCAAAATAAGCAGATACTTTTTTATAAAGCTTTAGCTTCTGAAGTGCCCTCTTATACTGTTTTCAGGATATTTCTCATTTCTTACTATGCTTATGAAAGTGAAGGATTTAGAAACATGTTCGTTTCACAATAGATGTGCTCAATAGGATCTTTAGTTAAATTATGAAAAGAAAGAGAATCAAGTGAGATTAACTGTGGTTCCTGTATTTTCTGAGGCTTTCAATTTCAAGCTCTGGTCTTGTTGAGCTTGAAAACTGGTAATAGAGCTACAAATTGTATTTCTACATTTGTGATTTACCTGATCTTTGTCCATGCTGTTTGATCTATGTGGGAAGAACATGCAACATGTGCCTTTGGGTTGGTGCTTATTCTTGGTGACCCAGAAGCTCCTGGGTTTAATTGGCAGTGTGACCAGAAGTAGATTACCAAGCTTTCTTCCAAGGAAACAGAGAACCAAGTGACTTGCCAAGGAGTAGTTAGTGGGAATCAAACCCTGGTTATTTAGTTACTAAGCCAGTGTTATAACCACTAGGCTACTCTTCCAAACTGGAAAGACCAAAACAAATGATCAAAGTACAATGCTCTATTATGTATGGCCCACATTATATGTATAAAAATCTCCTCAAGGAGCCAAATTTCACAAAAAAACAAAAAAACCACAACCCCAAACTAAGCACAAAAAAAATGAATGAATGGGCATAAGACGCATAAAAGGAAAAAAACTAAACACCAGTCAGCAGAAGCTTGACCTGCTGGAGGAAAAAAGACCTCAGCAACCCTCCAACCTACGGCCCAGGGGGATCGAGTCTATCAAGAGACATGAAACATGTCATAAGAAATGATCAAACTCTGCTTACATCAATGGTCAAAAAAACCTCCAGTTTTCCAGGACACAGCAAACTCCTGACTGGTGCAGCCAAACATCAACTGCTGAATGCAAAAATCAAAATTGCAACTACCCAGCTCAAAAGAATGAAAGCAAGCAATGGCTCAAAAAGAAGAACAAGCAAAAACCACTTATCTGTTGAGCAAATGATGACAGAATGCTGAAATGGATGAGACCAGTGAAACAGAAGAGACCAGTCAAACAGAGGTGGCAGGGAGCCCCAACATCAGATGTTTCGCCTTCCGGCTTCTTCAGGGAGCTTAAATCCGCGCTCCACCCACTGTCAGTATGAGTTGCAGGAACTTCTTCACGGAACACTTTAAGCCATAGCCATTATGCTGGAACAGTATGTAGAAACCAGAGCTAAAGTAAAAATAAAATACACAGCAGTTGCAGTTTAAATCGTCTCATGCCCAAACACAACAAAAAACAAAAACAAAAAACAGAACAAAAAGCAACCAAACAGGAAGCAAAACATACCATCATGCAGGAGCTGGAGTAAAAAAATGATGAAAAAACACCAGAGAAAAGACTGCAACCGTGGCGATCAGACATACAGACCGCCAAGCAAAGACACCAACGCATGCGCTTCAGAAATATTATGCTGGTGGGGTTTAAATTTTGACATCATGAGTTTTCTGTTATATTTCTGAAGCGCATACGTTGGTGTCTTTGTATAGGTTGGAGGGTTGCTGAGGTCTTTTTTCCTCCAGCAGGTCAAGCTTCTGCTGACTGGTGTTTAGTTTTTTCCTTTTATGCGTCTTATGCCCGTTCATTCATTTTTTTTTGTGCTTAGTTTGGGGTTGTGTTTTTTTGTTTTTTGCGAAATTTGGCTCCTTGAGGAGATTTTTGTACATATAGTGTAGACTATGGAAGCTACTCCTCCTATTTGGCGTGAAACATTAACCTTTTCAGCTGACCAAGTACAGGAACTGCTTAAAGAACCCACCTGTTTTGGCCCTGTTGAAACCTCAGATAGTCAGGCTGCTTGGGTGTCTTTGACTAAATTATGGAAATGCCAGATTCGGGCTGAGTTACATCGTGCCACTTTAGTTGAATACATTCGTCGTCAGCAGATCCCGCGTGGGTTCCATGTTAAAAAAGAACCCCAACTGTTTGTCGAAGATGAAGTATTTGTCAACAATTGGAACAAGATCCTAAACAAATGTTCCCTTGACTTGATGGTTCTCATGGTCAATGCCACCAAATCCTTTAATGATACCACTAGTACTGAGATTGATCAGAAAATAGCGACTCTCAAAACTGAGGAAATGGAGGGAGTTTTTACAACTCAGATGCAGAAGTTACAATCTCAATTGGATTCTTTCCGTCAAGAGACAAAAACTTTTAAACTTTCTAAATTGCACAGGGATGATACTGATTATAAAACGTGTTTTGTTTATGTTTGGATGCAACCTGAACGTAGACGACCTAATCATGTTTCTTTTGAATATTCTGATGATTCTGCTTTATCCGACCAACATGCTTCTGGCCCAGAAGATTTTTTAGATCGAGGCAAAGGCACCCGCAAACGCAAAGGTCGGGGCCAGGGGCGAGGGAAACAGAGTGATGCTCCTGCACCATCACACCATCCGTGGACCAAATCTCAGGCCAAGGCAGATCCCGAGGGCTTGTAGTTAATTTGTCTGCCTGGGTTCTATCTTCGGCTCAATGGGATGTCTTAGAAAGAGGTTTATCTTTTGTTCCACGTATCACTTATGATGCCTTTTCTGTTCATTTGGAACTTGAGCAACTTTTACGTAAGCTTCATTTACAAGCGTTTTTTGCATATTCGTCTGCTTTAACATCCACATTCAGTTCCGACGGTGTTGACACTTTAGTTGAAGGTCGTGTGCCAACTTCTTTGGAGCCCCTTCGTCTCCCTATTCGTTCCACTTGGACTCCTCCGGGCCCGTTACCACCTACATTGCAAGTTTTTCGGGATTTGGTTTTGAAGGATATTGCACAGTTAGAATCAGTTTCTCAGAGAAGGATCCATCATAGCTTATCGGTTTTGGAGCGAAAAGCATTATCTGAGCTTCGAGGTTTTGAGGACATTAGAATTCGAAGAGCTGATAAAGGTGGGGCGGTTGTGGTGCTGGATGTATCTCAATACATGGCAGAAATTCATTCTCAATTATCAGATATTACCACATATCAACCATTATTGGAGGATCCCACTGCGGTTCTTCAGGATTTCATCAAACAGCTCGTCTTGCAGGCGGTGAGTCACAGTTTGATTACTAAAAAGGAGGCAAGGTTTTTGTGTGTTTCTCATCCACGCACTCCACATTTTTACACTCTGTCCAAAATCCATAAGGATCTCCGGAATCCACTGGGTCGACCCATCGTATCTTTGCAAGGCTCTCTTTTGGAGCCTCTGTCTATTTTTGTTGACTCTTTTTTGAGGCCCTTGGTGTTCCGTATACCTTCCTATCTACCTGACACTATGCATTTTTTGCAAGTGCTGGCTAGGGGCCATGATAGAGATCTTCCAGTTGGATTAGTGATGGCCACTTTAGATGTTTCTTCATTGTATACCAGTATCCCTCAACAAGAAGCCATTGCTACTGGCCGGGTGAATCTGACAGCTCGTCAAGACTTGAGTCCATCAAAAATTGATTTTATTGTTCAGCTTTTGGTGACTGCTATGACGAAAAACTTATTTTGCTTTGATGGATTTTTTTACCAACAGGTCAGGGGGGGTTGCCATGGGGGCTACCATGGCTCCCTCTATTGTCAATCTGTACATGGCCGACTTTGAGAATCGGTGGTTAACGGATGGCCCATATCAATCCATTATTCGCTAATGGATATGGTACATTGATGATGTTTTTTTATTGTGGACTGGCACTGTGGACCAGTTATTGGTTTTTCATGGCTGGCTTAATCAATGTGATCCGCACATTTCCTTCTCCCTGGAGCACAGTGTAACTGCAATCTCATTTTTGGATGTTCTGGTAACACGTCGGGCGGATGTTCTTGAGACCACAGTCTACACCAAGCCGACTCATCGGATGTCTTTTCTTCATTTTGACAGTGCACACCCACAATGCCTGAAAGAAAGTTTGCCTTTTGCACAATTCCTTTGCTACCGTTGGAATTGTTCGACGGTTTTGGACTATATAGCACAATCACAGTTTTTGGAGGATTCGCTTATAGCTCGGGGCTATCCTGCCTCTTTGGTGCGGAAGGCCCGGACTCAAGCTTGTTTTAATGATTGGGCTTGGCTTTTGACTCCTCGGGTTTGTTCAACAGTGTCGGACCCCTCATTTGTGCATTTTGTTACGAAGTTCAATCCTCTCAGCTATCAATTATCCAAGATTATTCAGCGGCACTCTCATATTATTTGTTTGACTCCAGGTCTCAGTCAACACCGGATTAGGTCAGTCTACACTAAAGGCTCTAATCTGAAAGATGTGTTATGTCCTTCTGCCTTCACAAGAATCTCATCTGTATCATCTGTGGTTCAGGGGCACCATAGTTGTGGACACTGCTCAGTTTGCTTCATGATGTAGACTTGCTGTAGCTTTCAACATAACCATCGTATTCATCGTTTATTTTCTTCCACGACTTGTGACAGCACCAATGTGGTTTGTGGTTGATGAAGAACCAGGAGCAGTACCTCAGAAAACACCCACAAATAGGAACAGAAGCGAGGGACATATTGAACAATTTTCAGAAGACTGTGTTCGTGAGAAACTAGCTCAACTTAAAGTAGACAAAGCGATGGGACCGGATGGGATACACCCTAGAATACTGAGAGAACTTGGGGACGTTCTAGCAACTCCACTGACTGACCTTTTCAATGCCTCGTTGGAGTCGGGAGTGGTGCCAAAGGACTGGAGAGAGGCTCATGTGGTGCCTTTACACAAAAGCGGAAGTAAGAATGTGGTTGAAAACTACAGGCTGGTTAGTTTAACTTCGGTGGTGAGTAAATTATTAGAAATGCTGCTGAAAGAGAAAATAGTGAGGTTTCTGGAGTTCAGCGGATTACAGGATCCGAGGCAGCATGGATTCACCAGAGGCAGGTCTTGTCAGACAAATCTGATTGATTTCTTTGACTGGGTGACCAGGGAGTTGGACTGAGGGAGAACTCTGGATGTGGTGTATTTAGATTTCAGTAAAGCCTTTGACACTGTTCCTCACAGGTGACTTATAAACAAACTGAGCACCCTAGGGGTGGACCCTAAAGTTACTGCTTGGGTTATAAATTGGTTGGGTGGGAGGTGACAAAGAGTACAAGTAAATGGAGCTCACTCTGAGGAGAAGGATGTTACTAGTGGTGTGCCCCAGGGATCTGTCCTTGGTCCGATTCTTTTTAACATCTTTGTTAGTGATATAGCGGAAGGGCTGTCGGGTAAGGTTTGCCTCTTTGTTGATGATACCAAAATCTGCAATAGAGTAGACACCCAGGAAGGTGTAGATAACATGAGGAGGAATCTAGCTAAGCTTGAAGAATGGTGTAGAATTTGGCAGCTGTGATTTAATGTTAAAAAATGTAAGGTCAAGCATTTGGGCTCCAGCAATCCAAGGGAGCAATACAGTATAGGAGGTGAAGTACTTTTGTCCACTAAAGAAGAGCGGGACCTAGGCGTGGTTGTGTCTGATGATCTTAAAGTAGCTAAACAGGTAGAAAAGGCAGCAGCAAAAGCTAGAAGGATGCTTGGGTGCATACGGAGAGGAATGGCTAGCAGAAAAAGGAGGTGATAATGCCTCTGTATAAGTCTTTGGTGCGACCTCATTTGGAGTATAGTGTGCAATTCAAAAGGATGTGAACAGGATGGAGTCGGTGCAGAGGGTGGCTACTAAAATGATTAGTGGGCTTCATTATAAAGCATATGAGGACAGACTTAAGGATCTTAATATGTACACCTTAGAAGAAAGGCGGGATAGAGGTGATATGATTGAGATGTTTAAATACCTCCGTGGCATAAATGCTCAGGGAGAGAGCCTCTTTCAATTGAAAGCAAGTTCTGCTATGAGGGGACATGGGATGAGGGTGAAGGGAGATAGATTCAGGAGTGATATGCGGAAGTATTTCTTTACGGAAAGAGTAGTGGATCCATGGAATAGTCTCCCAGTGGAGGTGGTAGAGATGAGGACAGTAACTGAATTCAAAAAAGCATGGGACCAACACAGAGGATCTCTAAAGGTAAAAAGTGGACTGTTGTAGTTATTGATATGAAAGGACAGACTAGATAGGCCATCTGGTCTTTTTCTGTCATCATGTTTCTATGTTTCTATCTACTCCGCTGTCCGTGTGGTCTTGGCTATGTTGGGAAAACCAGCCGAGCATTGCGGACCCGTCTCATTGAGCATCGTAGTCACCTCCGCCATATGGTGGAAGGCGCTCCTTTGGTCCATCACTTCCAGTCCTCTGGTCATGTTTTTGAGGATTTAAAGTGTGTGGTAATTGTGCAGTGCACACCTTCGGTCTATGGTGGAGATTTGCAGAAGATGTTGACTCGCTTGGAACAACGCTGGATCTTTTCTCTCAATACAGTCATCCCTGATGGGTTGAATGAATCCATTGAATGGAAGAGTTGTTTATGAATGACCGGATTCTTCTTTTTCTTTTTCTTCGTTTTTGATGATTGTTCATTTTGGTTGATTCTTTAGTTTTTGGGTGGGCGGGTGGTTTAACTTTTGTTCGTGCTGTTTAGCGGGAGTCTGAAGGTTTTACACACCAGATTATATATTTTTTAACTTTAGCCGGCTATTTGCTGGTGTGGTTTACATTTTGACGTCATGAGTTTTCTGTTATATATTTCTGAAGCGCATGCGTTGGCGTCTTTGCTTGGCTGTCTGTATGTCTGATCGCCACGGTTGCAGCCTTTTCTCTGGTGTTTTTTCATCATTTTTTACTCCAGCTCCTGCATGATGGTATGCTTTGCTTCCTGTTTGGTTGCTTTTTGTTCTGTTTTTTGGTTTTTGGTTTTTGTTGTGTTTGGGCATGAGACGATTTAAACTGTAACTTCTGTGTTTTTTATTTCTACTTTAGCTCTGGTTTCTACATACTGTTCCAGCATAATGGCTATGGCACAAAGTGTTCCTTGAAGAAGTTCCTGCAGCTCATACTGACAGTGGGTGTAGCGCGGATTTGAGCTCCCTGAAGAAGCCGGAAGGCGAAACATCTGATGTCGGGGCTCCCTGCCACCTCTGTTTGACTGGTCTCTTCAGTTTCACTGGTCTCATCCATTTCAGCAATCTGTCATCATTTGCTAAACAGATAAGTGTTTTTTGCTTGTTCTTCTTTTTGAGCCATTGCTTGCTTTCATTCTTTTGAGCTGGGTAGTTGCAATTTTGATTTTTGCATTCAGCAGTTGATGTTTGGCTGCACCAGTCGGGAGTTTGCTGTGTCCTGGAAAACTGGAGGTTTTTTTGACCATTGATGTAAGCAGAGTCTGATCATTTCTTATGACATGTTTCATGTCTCTTGATAGACTCGATCCCCCCGGGCCATAGGTTGGAGGGTTGCTGAGGTCTTTTTTCCTCCAGCAGGTCAAGCTTTTGCTGACTGGTGTTTAGTTTTTTCCTTTTATGCATCTTATGCCCGTTCATTCATTTTTTTTTGTGCTTATTTTTTTTTGTGCTTAGTTTGGGGTTGTGTTTTTTTGTTTTTTTGTTTTTGTTTTTTGCTATTATGTATGGCAGCAGAAATACTTTTGCTCCTATACATTTTAGAGCATTGTCTTTTAAAAGGTCATACTTTTCAACAATTACAATGAGACAGATAGAAAAGGGAATAGGCTGTCAAAGTTAAATTACAGGGAACAATTTTGGATCATTAGACTGAATACAGTAACCCCACTTGGGTTGAATGCAGAACTGGAATGGTATTCAGTACTTTGATTCTTACAGGCCACCATAGAGTTAAAGCAGAATTTGAGAGTCATTCACTAGTCTGATCCTCATAGGCAACTGTATGAGATTGGACATGCCATATAAAGGGCAAAAATGCTGAGGTCAATTTGAAAGAGGAAGCCTCAGGAAAAAGAGGACCATGCATAGAAAGGACCATGGATTGAAAGTAGCAAATTATAGGCAGAGTTCTAAAGATTATTTGAATGTTTAAAAGAAGGCTCGCCAAAAGTTATTTTCTCTGAAGCAGAAATGTGGATGCCTAAAACTTAGGGAATATGGTATTAATAAAAAAAAATTCTGCACATATTTAAAAAAACAATAAAAAAGACCTTTTAAAAAATTGCTGGTGGTTACTGTGCTATTGAATAAATCATATTGGTTCTCCTATTTTAGGCAGTTAGTTAAGCATAATTGCCATATTATAGCCATATATGAGATATTTAAAGAGTTCTCGATTAGAACATAATAACACGATATGTCATACTGGGTCAGACCAAGGTCCATCAAGCCTAGTATCCTGTTTTCAACAGTGGCCAATCCATGTCTCAGGTACCTAGTAGGTTCCCAAAAAGACACACAGGTTTCGCAATGCTCGTCCCAGGGCAAGTGGTGGATTTCCAGGTCCTTTTAAATAATGGTTTATGGACATTCCCTCAGGGGAACTTGTCCAAACCTTTTTTAAACCCAGCTACAGAAATAGTTTTTACTATATCTTCCAGTAATGAATTCCAGAGTTTCATTACACGTTGAGTGAAAAAATATTTTCTCTTATTAGTCTTAAATGGGTTACATTGTAGCATCATTGCATGCCCACTAGTCTTTCTATATGGAAAAAGAAGCGTGCAGGGTCCCGGCGCCCGACTGTAACCAGGTGCTCGGCCCGGTGCGGGACCCTGCACGCATCTGTTGGGGGGGTTGGGGCGCGTCAACAGATTTACACAGGAGGTGTTGTTTAAAATGACTGGCTCCGCCCGCGGGGACGAGTGCGGGGAGCCAATCAGGGCGGGCATAGGCATGTGCTCTGGCAGCGGCAACGGTGGCCGAAGCGCATGCGACTGGAGGCTTTGGGGCTGGCAGATGCGGTCGGAGAGAGCGAAAGTTGGAGTTTTGAGGAACGGTGGTTCGGGCCTCTGGTATTCGTCGTGAGTTCAGGAGAGAGGTGTCTTCGTTGGGAGAGGCAGTGCTGCGGCAGGACCCAGGTCTTAGGCACTGAGCTGACCAGCGTGAGGAGGGAAGAGGCCGTATCGAGCAGTGGTGTACAGGCGAGTGGTTGGCCTAATTTTAAAAAAAAAGGGGCAGCGGAGGCCCAGAGGCTGCCACTAAGGGTTAGTATTGACTTCAGGGCAGTTAAAAAAAAAAAAAAAAGAACAAAAAGTCACTGGGTCCATCAGGCACAATTATTGTGAGTGGAGGAGTAGTCTCAGGGCTTGAGCAACACAGCCTGGCACCCGGAGGAGCTGGTTTTGATTCCCGCTGACACCCCAGGTGATCTGGGGCATTTCACTTTTTCCTCTCTGCCTGGGGGAGAAAAGGCCTGGCAATCTGCTTAAAGACACATGGCTCCCATTTAAAAAAAAAAAAAAAAAAAAGGATAAATAAAGGGTGTGCATATTTTATCTCTGGCTCAGTGCGGCTTGGGGGAATGCCTTGGAAGAAGGGAGGTCGGGGGGGGGTCGAAAGGGGGATGACTGTGGGTCAGCGGGATAGGGCAGGGATCACAGTCTTACAACGGGGGGCGATCAGAGCAAGACGGCTGGCACGGGGGCGGGGAGGGTCCCTGGGTTCAGGTGAGAGGGCAAGGGGTGGACGTGCTGCCTGTGGGAGGGGAACTGCAGGATGTCCACGGACAGGGAGACAAGGGGTGGGGGAACCATTTCAGGCCACGGGGGGGGGGGGATAGGGTAGTCCCTATGTGGGGGTCATGGGGATGCGGTAATGCAAGGGGGTGCGGAGCAAGGGCTGGGGATTTTAACTCCTTCTCAGTTTGAGAGGGAGTTGAGTGGTGGTGAAGGTGATTTTTATTTATTTTTATTTATTTAACTATTTTCTTCTATACCGCCCCTTCCAGAGATCAAGGGCGGTTTACATGTAACAGTTTAACAGTATTGTACACATCTGTATACATTTACATTGAACAGTAGAATTCAACTATTTACATTGAACAATAAAATTTAACTTTGTAAGGTATTAAAGTAGAACAATCGTCAAACTATTTACAATAAATATTTACAGTGGCTGTGTGTGGTGAGTAGGACAAGTGTAGGAGTTGGAATTTATTTCCTTTTATGCATAATTTCCTTTTATGTCGTAAATGAGGGGTGAGGGGGAGGGGGCAGACAGGGAGTTAGTTAACGGGGGTTAGTGGGTTTGTGTATGTGTGTCCATGTTTGTAGTGTAGCATGTTTTGGGGGAGTAGGGGATTTCAAAGTGCTCTGTGAATAGGTAGGTTTTTAATTCTTTCCTGAATTGGGAGAGGTCTTTTATGATTCGAATGTCTATTGGGAGGTCGTTCCAGAGCATTGGAGCAGCAAATGTGAATGCTCTGGAGCTGGTGGTTTTCTTAGTCTTCCGGATAGCTTTTGGTGTGATGAGGGAGTGAGCTGCATTTTGTCTGTGGGATCTAGTTGTGGTTGGAGAGTGCAGTAGTGTAGATAGGTGTGAGGGGGCTAAGTCATTTATGAGTTTAAAGGTTGTTAGGACAATTTTGTATCTAATACGGCTGTTTATAGGGAGCCAGTGTAGTTCCCGTAGTATTGGGGTTACGTGATCTGCTAGGTGGGCTTTAGCAATTACTTTTGCACAGATGTTCTGAGCTCTTTGTAGAAGGTATGTGCTTTTTTGAGGAAGGCCTGTTAGGAGACTATTGCAATAGTCGAAGTGTGGGGTTATCAGTGTGCTTACTACAGATCTAAAGTCTTGTGTTTCGAGGAATGGCCTTAGGTGTTGAATAGTTTTAAGTTTATAGAAAATGGTTTTCACTGTTTGTTTTATGTGTGGTAGCATAGTGAGTGTGTGGTCGATTATTACACCTAAGTATTTTACCTGTTTTCTAACAGGTATGGTAGTTTTGTTGATTGTAATTGTTTCCGGGTAAGTGTTCTCAGTCATAGATGACCTTGTTACGAACATTGCTTCCATTTTCTGAGGTTGATGCTAAGGTAATTTGATTCCATCCCGGAGTACGTCTCTGCCATGCATTCGTATAGTTTGTCATAATTGGGGTTTTAGTGTTTATGGGGATAGCAAGCATGATGTCATCAGCTTATATAAAATGCTTAATCCTGTGTTTTTTAAATATGTTTGTTATAGGTTGCAGGTACAGGTTAAATAGGAGGGCTGAAAGGGCCGATCCTTGGGGTATTCCTTGTCCCTGGGGGAATGTTTCTGATGCTTGTTGGTCAATTTGGACGCATATTAGTCTATATGTGATGTAGGACTTGAACCATTTAAGGACAGTCCCGCCTATTCCTAAGTTCTCTAGTCTGTTGATTAGTGTAAGGTGGTTGATGTTGTCGAAGGCGGCTGAAATATCTAAGAAGAGGAGTAGGAAGCCTTGGTTGTTGTCATCTGTACCACGGATGAGGAAGTCCATTAGGGTGATTAAGAGAGTTTCTACTACATGGAAGGGGCGGAATCCAAATTGGTGTGAGTCAAGTGGTTTGTGTTCATCAATGTGTTCCTGTAACTGTAGTTGAATTGTTTTCTCTATTATTTTGGCTATAAATGGAATGCTGGCTATTGGTCTGTATGAGTTTGGGTCTTTTGAGTCAAGCTTACTATTCTTTATTATTGGTCGGAGTGTTGTGAGCTTTAAGGCATCAGGCATGGTGCCTTGTGATAGGGATTGGTTGACTATGTGTAGTAAATATTCAGCCAGTTCATCCTTTGCACACTTAATCCAAGACACAGGGCATGGATCGAGTGGGGAGGTTGTGGTGTTGATCATTGTTATGATCTTAAGGAGTTGTTTTTGATCGGTCAAATGAAAACTTGTCCATTCGTTAATGGTTTTGGAACTTGTTAGTAGTGATGTCGGGGTAGTGGTATTGCTTTTTAGTTTTTCTGCAAAATGTGTTGCTAGTGTTTGTATACTTATTGCTTGTTGTTTAGGCTCAGTGTTATTCGTTTTGGTTAGTGCTTTTACAATCGCGAATAACTCTCTAGGGCGGTTGATGGCTGAGTTTATTACTTTAGAATGGTAGTCTCTTTTTGATTTGTTGATTGCATTTTTATATCCAGTAAGTAAGAGCATGTATTGGGATTTGTTTTCATCTGATTTTGTTTTTCTCCATCTCTTTTCTTGTTTCCTCAGTTGCTTTTTTAGTTTTGTTAGCTCTTTCGTGAACCATTTTTCCGTCTTTTTTATTTGTTTATGTAAGGCTTGTGTGGGAACAGCTGCATTTTGAATGGTAAGGTTCCAATGTGTTATAGTTGAATTGATGTCTGTTGAGTTAGTGTTGAGTTTGGGCAATACTTTGTCGAGGAATGTGCTTTTGTCAAAGCGTGCGAAGCGTGAGGTGTGTGGAGTTGCACTTGTGGTTGTTTTTGGAGCTTGTGCTGGTAAGTGTGATGTGCCCGGACATGGGGCCTCCAGTGTTCTGGGTCGAGGAGTGGGGTACCAAAGGGGGGGGAACATTGGGACAGATGGGTTATGGGTCAGTTGGCCATCAGACTGCATGGGAACATTGGATGGGGGGGCAAGGTCCATCTAGGGATGAGTGGGCAGGGGCTTTGCAACCGGTGTGGTCCCCAGGTTCCCCCCCCCCCAGGTTTTTCCTTTTTTGTCTCCACAGGTTTCGTTTATGACCTCACCTGGAACTGTGCACGGATCAGGGGGACACTTCCGTGCGCCGGATATGGACGCGAGAACAACGGCTACGCGGGGAGTCTCTGAGGATGGGTCTTCTGCATGGGGAGCCAGCGTGCAGCTGACGATGGTAGATCAGCAACAGGATGCGCTTCGCCCACCAGCTATGGGGACTAAGGCGATGGCGGAGACAGGTGAGTTGCTGGCAGCACAAGGAGTGGCATGTGCAGGAATCGGGTCGGGGGCTGAACGGTCGGGAAAAGCGCGCAGGAAGAAGAGGCACTCTTGCTGGCGGCTGCATAGTTCGGAGTCGTCCTCCTCATCATTATCGGGATCGTCAGCGGGGATCTCGGGAGATGAATGCGGGAGGCCGGGAGATCATGGAAGTGCGGTAACAGGGATCAAGTCGGGGGGTGGAACACCGACTGTAGCTACTTTGTCTGAGTTGTGGGAAGGGGTTCCCAAGAAGTTGCGGCGGAAAATTCGGAAGCGGAGATATATTGATATATTCCGCTTACTTGAGGGTTGGAAGCGTTCCGGGGAGAGTAAGAAAAAGAGTAAGGAGGACAAGAAGGCTGGCCGTGTTCGGAAAGTCTCTAGAAATGTCGTGAATTGGGTGAGGTCTTTCTTGCGATTGGCGAGTGTTTGGGGCCAGCACTATCCGGAGCACTATGGGATGTTGCTGGCATATGCTGATTCTTTTCTGGAAGCATCACAGACCCACGAGGGGTGGGCGTGGCTAAATTATGATGAGAAGTTTTGGGAAAAATGGAAGAGATCAAGTTATTAATGTGGGGTACGCAGGATATTAACTTGTGGCTCACGCAGATGTCAGTCAGGACGAACACCGGGGGAGGGGAAGGGGAGGGACGGCAGCCAATGCAGGGGCAGGCCGTTCCTTTCGGCGAGTGGGGCCATATTGCAACCCAGACCAGTTGCCAGTGGAGGGGGGGATGTGTGCTGGTGGTTTAATAAGTCAGTGTGCCCGTTTACAGACTGCAAGTTCCGACATGTCTGCTCAGTCTGTGGAGGGGCACATGCGGCAACAAAATGTATTAAAAGAGGGGCCTCGTTGGCTCCAGTGCCGACCCCCAAGTCGGGGGGGGGTGTTTGACTGGGCCCCCACTCTAATAAGGTTAGCGGTTTTAAGCTCATGGCTATGCCGCTACTCAATAAAGGGGGATAAGGAAGTGTTGCAGTTGGGGTTTCAGGCAGGTTTTGTTATTCCAGTTCAAGGTGATGTGGCAGTTGTGGAGGTGCGTAATTCCCCATCGGTTCAGCACTTTGCATCCGTAGCGCGGGAAAAGTTGGCAGTTGAGTTGCAGTTAGGTAGTTAGGTCCATTTAGTTATGTCCATTTAGTAATCCGCCTTTCTGGAATTTTGTGGTATCTCCATTAGGAATCATCCCTAAAAAAGAACTGGGGAAATTTTGGTTGATACACAATTTGTCTATTCCTTTGGGGGCATCGGTTAACGATCATATCCCACGTGATTATTGTATGGTGAGATATGCCTCGTTTGATAGGGTGGTGGACTTAGTCAGGAAATCGGGTCACGGGGCTTTGATGGCAAAGGTGGATATTGAATCTGCTTTCCACTTATTGCCGGTGCACCCCTCCTCATTTCATTTGTTAGGTTTCCGATTTGCAGAAGGATTTTATTTTGATAAATGCATGCCGATGGGTTGTGCAGTTTCTTGCACCTACTTTGAAAAATTTAGTACCTTCCTGCATCGGGTGGTGGTGCAGAGGGTGGGTTGGTCGGAGGTGGTGCATTACCTCGATGATTTCTTGTTTGTGGGCTGTTCACAGACTAGGGGCTGTCGAACACCGTTGGACGGTCTTGTGAGCTTGGTGGGCGAATTGGGGGTGCTGTTGGCAGTGAGCAAGATGGAGGGCCCAGCGACAAGGATCACCTTCTTGGGCGTGGCATTGGATTCTGAGCAAATGGTGGCGCGCCTACCGGTGTAGAAGGTGGTGCGGTTGCGGGTGTTGGTTGCTAATGTTTTGGCCTCTTCTAAGGTAACGTTGAAAGAAATGCAGGCATTGATAGGATCTCTGAATTTCGCTTGCAGAGTGATCCCGATGGGGAAGGTATTTATTTGACAGTTAGCTGTGGCGATGGTAGGGGTGGGGAAACCGCATCATCGCATTTGAGTTTCCAGGGTGATGCGGGAGGATTTGCTGATCTGGGACGTTTTTTTTGAAAGACTTCAACAGGGCTTCGGTGCTGATGGAAGCTGAGATTTCTAGTGAAGATTTTCAGCTATATGCGGATGCAGCGGGAGGGGTAGGTTAGGGTATATACTTTGGCGGGGCGTGGTGTACCAATAGATGGCCTCAGACGTGGCATGATGCAGTACTGTTGAGTAACATCACCTTTTTGGAACTGTTCCATATGTTGGTGGCTTTGGAGTTGTGGCCGGACAGGTTACGCAACCATAGAGTGCCCTGGTGGTGTGATAATGAAGCGGTGGTGAGCGTCATCAATCATTACATTCTGCGGTGTCTTCAGGTGGCAGCCTTAATGAGGGGGTGATATTGTCTGTTTGCTGTTGAACATCTTGTTGAAGGTGCGACATATCCCGGGACATACTAATGGCGTTGCTGATGTTCTTTCCCGTTTACAGTGGGATTGGTTTTGGAAGTTGGCACCAGAAGCGGACACGGAAGGGCTCATGGTCCCTTGGAAATTATGGAGCAGTGTCCTGAGGAGATGAGGAACCTGTTGCAGAGTTCAGTGGTGGAGTGGACTTGGGATGCTTATCGGCGAGTTTGTGGTGGACGTTTTGGGAGTGCGAAGGTGGCAGGTGGGGGCGTTGTCTGATAAATTACTCGGGCAGTGTATCCTTAGCGTAAAGAGTCAGGGTGTCACTCGGTCCTCGGTGCGTAGCCAGTTGGCCGATTTTGCATTTTTCACGAGGGCGGTGGGATGAGGATCCTCAGGGGGAGGGTTCCTCGCTCATCGGTTGCTGCAAGGCTGGGAGCATTCCTGGCCGACACCAAGGGATCGTAGACGGCCAAATACGCACAAATTACTCATCAGACTATGTACGGAATTACCTAAGGTCGTGGAATCACAATACGAAGCCACACTCTTTCGGGAAATTTTCAGTCTGGCCTTCTTTGGTGCCTTCCAGGTGGGTGAATTGGTGGCAAACTCTGGGAGGTCGGGAGTGGGGGTCAGTTTGTGGCATCAGCACATCATGGTAGGCGGGGGGCAGTTGCGGGTGCTGCTGGCAAAGTCCAAAATGGACCAGCAAGGGAAGGGCTTGTGGGTGGTCCTGGAGGAGATTGGTGGTATGACGTGCCCAGTGGCAGCTATGAGGAACTACTTATGCGTACGCCTGGAGTCAGAGGGGGGCTATTTATTCACAAGGATGCGTGACTTTTGACGTATTTTCAGGTGTCGGCAGTGTTAAGGATGGTTTTGCGGCAGATGGGCGAGGACTCGAGCCTTTTTTACGCGCATTCTTTTTGCATTGGTGTGACCACCAGTGCAGCAGCGGCTGGGCTGTCGGGGGGGGGGGGGCAGATACAAAGTATTGGTAGATGGCGATCTAGGGCTTTTCAATAATAAGTTCGTTTCTGAGGTGGGCAGGTTGAATGGCCACGAGTGATATTAACTGTTATTTTATTTTGCAGATGGGGACAGAGTGTGCGGGGATGTTGGATGCTGGGGCATTCCTTCATGTACTGGGCTGGTCAGCAAGCAGCAGTGAGGCCTTTCTGGCTAAACCTGGGACTGGATCCTGCGTTGGTGTCGGTTTCATGGCTGGGCAAGCGCAGTCTGCAGTGGACACAGCTCATGCCTTTGCTCTGTCACCATGAGTGCATAAGGAAACAGCGGGCGATTATATTGTTGCATCTGGGGGGCAATGATTTGGCTTACTGGACTTGCAAGTAGCTGATCAGAGCGGCGAAGAGGGATTTTGCCATGGTGCTAAAGATGTTTCGGGGGGTGGTTTTAATATGGTCTGATGTCATTCCTAGGCCGGCGTGCTGGGGGCAAAGGAGTTGGTCTAGAGGGCTGACGAAAATTAACAGGCAGATTGGTAGGTGGGTGTGTGAGCAGGGAGGATATCAGGTGCAGCATTCGTGGGTGGAGGTGGCGTGTGCTGGATTGTTTAGGGGCAATGGGGTACATTTCTCTCCGGTGGGGGTGGACTTGCTCTTGAATGACTGGCAGGAGGCATTGGAGTGGGTGGTTCATAGTGATGCTCGCTGGTCACAGCTTGATTGTGAAGGGGGCGGCACAGGCTCATTAATGGGTCTGTGCCGGTGGCAGGATCCCGGAGGTATCCGGGTCCGGAGCTTTAGGCTACTTGGGGCGGGGGCGGGGTGCCCACGACCCGGATAACCCCTAGCCGACTTTTGCTATTGATATGGTGAAGTCGGGCAGGGGTGGTTGGAACTTTGCCGGTGGCTTGACTGCATCAGGAGCGGAGGCGAGGTCACCTTGCTAATTGCATGGCTGGTGAGGCATCACTCCGCTGGGGTTTGTTTAATGATTGTTATGGTTATAATGTTTAATGGGTTAACATGGCAATAAAGTTGTGACCAGTTGTTACCAAGAACAGCTGTGTGTGAATTTTGTGGGAAAGGAGGGAGGAGGAGTTAGTAGGAGAGGGGGTATTGGAAGGTTGGAAGGGGAGAGCACCGGGTCCGACTACCCGGTTAATTGATGGCATAAACAATCAATCTACATTTACCCATTCCACTCCATTCATTAATTTATAGACCTCTATCATATCTCCCCTCAGCCATCTCTTTTCCAAGTTGAAGAGCCCTAACCTTTTAAGTCTTTCCTCATAGAGGTATCCTTCCATTCCCTTTATCATTTTTGTGGCCCTTCTCTGTACCTTTTCTAATAATTCTATATCCTTTTTAAGATACGGTGACCAGAATTGCACACAATATTCAAGGTGCGGTCAAACTATGGAACTGGATGTTCAAATGCAGTTGAAAATTTAATGTGGACAAGTGCAAAGCTATGCACCTAGGAAAGAAAGGAGAGAAGGAGAGTGTGTTCTCCACAGATGGGTACAGTCCAAGAACCAGGCGGAGAAGAAGGACTAGGCCACACTGGAAAAAAACTTTAAAAGTCTTTATTAAGGACCCAACTAGATGCACAGAGGGCCTGAATGTCCACGATGGAATCGGGCCTAATATGTATATTAAGCTCCACTCTCCGTAGAAGTGGCAGTGCTGAAAGTTTGGATCCAGCAGCAACTATCCATGTGAAGGCAAATTTTAGAAATGATGTCTAGATGCAATCTAGGACATGCAGCTCAAAATGTAGGAAAAAGGGGCAGCCACATGCAAATTTCAGCCCAAATTTAGGCACCCTTAAATGGACAGCAATTGTCACAGCCACACAGACATCCCTGCGACAAAATTTAGAATGGGGGTATCTATCCCATGCTACGTATACATCTGCTTTTTTATAAGACGAAACGTGCCATCCAGAACACAGGTATCCACATTTCTCTTCTGTTTGCTTTTTGGTCATGAAAAATATTAGGGCTATTAGAGTACCACCTTCTGTACTCCCTCTAGGTACCTTGGTGATAGAAAGAGAGCTTTTCTGATGCTTATTCGTGCCATGTGGATGGTATTGCTGGTGGATTTAGATGTACTCACTATTTCTGAAACTGGGCCAAATTTTTCACAGTCAGCCTTTCAATGGTTCAGTTCCCACTGGCACTCCTTGTGACTTTGGGCAAGTCACTTTACCCTCTATTGCCTCGGAAGAAAAGGCCTGGCAATCTACTTCTGGTGATACATTGCCAAGAAAACCCAGAGGCAGCTGGGTCGCTAGGAATCAGCACTGATTTGATGGCACTAAAAAAAAAATCATTTCTGGAACATCCTGGACAGGCCTCCACCATGTCCCCATGTAACATGGACATATGTGTCCCAGAGATATCCATATACATAGCTTTCTAAAATGCTTCTGGGGACGTCTTTGTGATTTGTACGTCTACATGCCTGTTTTTAGACACCCATCTCACAAATAGGGCTTCTGAAATGACCCCCTAAGCTAAACAGTTTTATTTAGGACAGCCTTTTTGGTGTCTTAATTTAAATCCCTTAGCTACTGTATATGTACAGCGGTTGAATATTGCCAACTATCCATTTATTAGGCAGTGCACTTACGTTCCACCCTCGCTCCACCACGGTACAACCTGGATACTCCCAGAGTGATCTGCAAGAATCTCAGTGTAGTGTTTCTGAAACATCCACAGATGGGAACTTTTCTGTATAGTTGCCACTGCTACATGGATAAGTCTTATTGAATATTTGGCCCATAGTGTTTATAATATCATTTTTTAATGATTTAACAAGTTTTGGGCCTTCAAGAATGAATGACAAAATAATTAATATGAAATATTTGAAGTCCTAGTAGAAACAGAGGTGAGTATTCAGTCAGATCCGTCTGACAGAGAGCACTTGTAGGATTAACTAGTAGCTAGATCTGTCTGCCAGGCTATATGTATAGTAATAACTAAACATTCTAGTGTAAATGCAGGTTCTCGTGTAGTCAGGGGACCTAGGAGACTGAATATTTGAGCGACAGTCATGCTTGTATAGGTTAAGCAGCCAAAGAAAAAAGCGATAGGTGTAAATCAACTTGCAACTTGCATGTTTATCCTTTGAAAATGTTAGAACACAAATGAGGGCAACAACAAAAATTGCATTGTACAAGGAAAGTGGCGTTCTCTTCCATTTATGCTAGTATTTTATAACGACATGTATCCTTGACTTCATGAAACAGGCAAGAAAAGGTGTGCCAAAACACCTGTCAACTAGGGATTAACTTTCAAACAAATTAGCCAAGGAAATATCAGAATGGGTGATAGACACTTGAGAGACAACTTCCCATTGTGATAAGGTGAAGGAAAGATCTGTACCGGATTTCTAGAAATCCTAGGATAAGAAAAGTGGATTCTAAATTTCCAGGTGGCAAGAGTGAAATTGGAAAGCATGTGGGATCTCCGATATCATAACAAGAGATGAAAATCAGCCATGTTAAACAAGCCTTCTTATCTTTCTGCTCTTTTCCTATGATAGATAATGCTACTGCTGCAAATTTAAGAAGTTGATCTTCAATGACATGGACCTCTTATTGTGACCGATGCATTGTAGTTTAAAGTACATTCATGTGATATCATGTATAGACTGCAAATTAGTGGAGAGGACATAGGGATAAATATTTACGTATCGACAAATATGCGTTATTGAAAGAAAAATGCATCTTAACTATCACTTTCTATCACAATGAAATTATGGCCCCGTTATCAGAATATCACCCTTTTAGCAACACAATTCAACTAGTTTGAAATTGTAATACAAAGTAGACTATTATAAGAAGGAATGAGAGCTGTGGTACTTAAGCCTCACATGCATTTTATTTCTTACTAATGCAGATGCTGGGAAGATTAGTGGATGATGTTTTGGCACATAATGAAAAAGACTCCTTTCCTAGTTAAGAAGTCATCAACTCATCAGGCCATGGAAAAATTTAATTAGTACTTAGGATGTCTGAAATGAATTTTATTTTATTTTTTTTTAACTAATCTACTTGTACAAAAATATTATTCTGCTTCAAAGCATACAAATAGATATTAAGCTGAAGAATGTTCTTTCTATTGTCTTCCGAACCTGTCATTATGGCAGCATAATCATCGCATCACTTTATTACATGCTTATATTTTGAGAAGTTGGGTGCTAAATGATTAATACTGATGTTCAGTGTCCCATTATAATATGTACTGCAAAATAGCTCATTTGATGAAAACATTTAAAATAAAATAAAACCAATAAAAAGTGAATATATTTAACACATGGGATATTCGATTATTTTTGCACGTTTTACGTATTTTAACCAAAGGTAAAACTATTTCTACAGCACACAATTAAAACCTAACCATTTCTTGCATCATAATTCCCATTGCAAGGGTACAGATGTGGAGAAGATCGTTTTTACTTTTGAAACAAAATGTTCTGGTCATAGGAACACATTTTCTTTCTTTGGTTTCCGTGTAAATGCCTTGTTGTGTATTGGGGAAATCAGTTCATTTTCTTTGACTTATTCAACTGGAATATTTTCTTAGGGATAAGGTGGTTGTCAACAGGGCGGGCCCGTCCACCAGGCGAACTAGGTGATTGCCTGCAGTTGCAGACCCTGGTGGGTGGCATGGCAATCCCAGCCGTTGCTTCAGTGCTGAAGCAAGTCTTAAAACATTCAGGCACATGACACTCTGGCTCTCCTCCGACTAGAAGTTGCATCGGAGGGGGGCAGGAGCAGGAGGTCAGGAATGTGCGTACGCACGTGGGCACTTTTAGACCAGCTGGGGCACTGAAGCAGTAGCTGTGCTACTGATCCAGGCATTCCTCACCCCAGAGGTGAGAAGATTAATGCTGCAGTGGGGGAGGGGGGCAGTGGTATGGGAGGGCCTGGCTGGGATTGCAGAAACTCTTGGACCGGCCCTGTGTGTCAAAGATCAGATAAATAGTGGGTGGTGATGATTTCTTTTCTTTGTGTTACTATTTTATGTTAGAAGTGACTTTACTATGAGGATGTAATTTATCCTAGTATTTATGTTTAAGTTTAACAGGATTCAGTTGCTGGAATTTCATGCATTTATCTCTCCCTTGATGCAGGCTACTTTGTTCTCTTTTTCTTTATTTGTGTAATTTCTTATATTCTCTTTCATTGTTTTCTTATAGAATTATTTATGTAAAGTTATTGAAATATTCTAATTTAAAAAATGTTCAATGCTTTATAAAAACATTACCTTTGTTTTAAATTATCAATATCTTCTTCTTGAATGTAGCCCGTCCAAATGCCAGTCCCCTTCTGGAAGAACAGTGCTTACTGTATGTGTTGATTCAGAAATTCAGTGTCAAAGCAATTTAAAGGACTTCATCAATTCAAAATATGCCTCATTTTTTAAAAAGGAAAATGTCTGTTTTCTGGTTGAACACAATTTACAGCTTGATGTCCTTTTCATTTCACATTTTCCATTTCACTCAGTGAACTACGGTTTGTTACTTTACATAGCTTCATTCAAAGCTGTGCTTGATATTAAGCTGGCAGCCAGTGCATCACATTTCTACAATTAAAGGAAAGGCAGGAATTCAACTAAATCAGTAGGCGCTGAAGTGCTGCCAATTTAGTTGAAATCTCAGCTTTCTTTTAATTGCAGAACTGCATTGTGTGCAATTCTGGTCGCCGTATCTTAAAAAGGATATAGCGTTATTAGAAAAGGTTCAGAGAAGAGCCACCAAAATGGTAAAGGGGATGGAAGGATACTCCTATGAAGAAAGGCTAAAAAGGTTAGGGCTCTTTAACCTGGAAAAGAGACGGCTGAGGGGAGATATGATAGAAGTCTATAAATTAATGAACGGAGTGGAACGGGTAAACGTAGATCGATTGTTTACCTTATCAGAATATAGAAAGACTAGGGGACATGCAATGAAGCTACAGGGTAAACTATTTAAGACTAATAAAATAAAATATTTTTTCACTCAACGTGTAATCAAACTCTGGAATTTGTTACCGGAGGATGTAGTAAAGGCTGTTAGTGTAGCTGGGTTTAAAAAAGGTTTGGACAAGTTCCTGGAGGAAAGGTCCATAAACCATTATTATTATTTTAATTATGATTATTATTTTAATACCTATCCGTAAATTGCTCATAAACCATTCCTCAAAGATTACTGTTACATATGTAAATAGCTGTTTTGCATGTCTCCCTAAGTTATCCAAGTTGTACTTCCCTGTTCTATGTAAAAACCAATACTTGTTATTTATGGTTCTTTGTTCCATGTAAACCGCGCTGATACTAAAAAGTGCGGTATATAAGAAAATAAAATAAATAAATAAATTATTAAGAAGGGAACCAGGATATCAATGCTTGACCCAGTACAAGCATTGTGGAATCTGTATCTTTTGGGGAAACTACTAGGTACGTATGACCTAGATTGGCCACTGTTGGAAACAGGATACTGGGTTTGATGGACCTTGGTCTGACCCAGTATGGCATATCTTATGTTCTTATGTTCTTATGTACACCTGGCAGCCGACTTAAAATCAAGTGCAGTCTTGAGTGAAGCTAAAGTTCACTGAATACAATGGAAAATATGCATCACAAGAAGAGAATGGCACACTTTGTACAAATAATAAATTACCTGATAACCGGTGTGTGCTGCTGGATTCCCAGCTACAGAGCTGTACTGCTACAGTACCATCACCCTCCATCTTCCGACTTGCTGTGCTGTCCCAACTACCAACATATATACAAAGGACTGATCAGATTGCCAAAAGTAAAGAGCTCACAGGCAGCCACTCACCAGTTAGTTTCTATTATTAGGGTTATGGTTGTCTGTGAGATCATTTCCTGTTTTGTTTTGGGTTTTTTTTTGGGGGGGGGGGGGAGGTGGTGGCAGCAGCATGAGATGGATAAAAGAAACCTAACAGGGTGGCTGCACTGCCTGCAACCTCAAGGCAACACACTCTGCTGGAGGTCACAGGAAGATTGTTTAAACTTGATTACATTAAAGAGAACAGTTTGCTCATCATTATGTCTGTGCTGTGCACTGCAGGACCATACCTTGAGTCAAGTGCTCCGTTTACAATTATTTGAATTCCTCTTTGTGCTTGAGATCTCTTTTGTGCCATATCCACCCCTACAATTTTACCACCCTAGGCAGTCGCTTATTTTGCCTTGATCTGGGACCGGCCCTGCTCCCAACTTGGCTAGAATGAGTTGATCAGTAGCAGCATGTCAGTGCACAGAGCACTAGTGGACACTCCAGAGAGTACAGCAAAGAGGGTTCAACAGGCTCTGAAAGAAACCTCAGCCCAAATATAGCAAGCATTACATGCACATCTTCTGAAGTCCAAAGGCGCTATTGGGTTATGCGTACACAGTAGGAGGTGCGGTGAAGACACATAAAAGAGAGGAAGTCCCTATTTTGGAAAGCTTACAACCTATTCTGAGAGCATAATTATGCTTTGAAACAGTAGGTATGGAAAGAGTTGTAGAAGGAAACAAGGGAGGGCAAGTGAGACCAGCAGAGGCACAAGTGTGGAGACAGAAACAATTCATTCCAAGAGTATCCCTGTGACCTCCTGTAGTCTATCAGTCAAGCCAAAGAGTAGCTCTGAAAGAACAATTATCAGGTCCAATCTCTGCAGGGGGCCAAAGGGAGGCAGAACCAGATCCAGTGGAATGGAAAAAGAATGGAAAGTTTCACGTATATGCAAATGGTCTTGGAAAATACAATGTCGGATGAATCCTTGTGCTATTAATTTGCATCAGACTCATCAGATATGAAAACTTTAATCCTTGAAAAGGGCTTTGAGGATCATGGGCATAGTTTAGGAAGTGCCAAGGGGTATTGTCCCACCCTCCAAATGAGTTGCCCCTACCTCAGCTAAGCTGCAATATAACAGCAGGCATCAGTGTCAGAACAAGGGAGGAAGAGGAGCAGTAATACTTGTGTGAGGCAGTCAACGGAGCAGTAGAGTGGCATTTAAATTTGATGCCAATTGTGAGCTGCATAAGCTACATAAGTAAGGATATAGTCAGAACCAACAATTACATTGCGTGCAGTACAGTGTGGACCTCGTTATTTGCCCACTGCTGCTCTTTTATTTTAGGTTGCTTGTGGCTGCTTCTTGCTGTCCTGAAAGTGGGAACCAAAAAACAAAACCCAACCCAAGCATTCTTAGAGGCGCTGATCACCTTTATTAGGGCTACTGTGCTTCTGCAAGGTTTGTTTGTTTTTGTGATGGTGGCAGCACTTTCACAGTTTTGACTTGTCCACCTGCTGCTGTCCTTTGAACTGCTGTAGTGTCCTGTTCCTAGGATCCCCTGGCGTCCAGATTCTTCTTGAATAGTGATTGCCTCCTGCCAATCTCTATAGCTTCAAGTATTCTGTGATAGTATATGGGAACCCCTATCCCGTATGCTGCTCTCCACTTTCCACCTCTCCGTCTGCTCTCATCCCTTGCCCTGCCCTGCTCTGCTCTTTTTTCACACTGCACTCCCCCACATCACTTCTCTTTGTTGGAGAAAGAGAAGAATAGAGTAAGGCAGAAGGAGAGGAGTTGGAGGGAGAGAGATGCAGAAAGAGAAAGAGAGAGGGGGATTATGGAATGAATAAGTGAGAAGCAGAAAGCAGAGCAGGGGATGAAGGTGTGGTAGTAGGGAAGAGACAAAGAGTTTGGAGTGATGAAGGAATAGGAGGTGGAAAGCAGGGAAATACGAATGTCAGGATAAAGAGTGAGGGTATAGGTTGAAGGGCTAGGATGTGAAGAGCAGGGAAAAGTGAGGGAGAGGGGGAAAAGAAGAGTGTTAGACATGTCTTTTACCTTAGGATGAGCTCTTACTCCTGCAACTTACCCTCACCTTCAATCTACCCTTTCAACTTACCTTCACCTTCAACCCATATCCCCACACTTTACCCTGACATCTTTCCGTGCTTTCCATCTCCTGTTCATTATAATAATGAAATGTGGCTGTTGTACACCCTCAGGACCTATGCACAGGGTACCCTGGTAGGGGAGCTACTGTACCTATAGCTCTCACAACACCTGATACCTGTTTGTCAGGGAAGCCCATACCCACTGTAGCCATGATGCTATCCACTGCCTGCAATCAGTGTCCCTTGCACATTTTATTTATTTATCCAGATTTATAAACCACCTTTTCCTTCAATCAAAGTGGTTTACAATAGGAACTATTACAAAAATTAGGTAAAGGAGCAAAAGTGGGAAAAATTAGAAGTCATTAACAAGATAAGAAGAAAAGAAGTCATAACTGTGGGATATAGTGGAAGTCATTAACAAAATATGAAGAAATCATTGACATTTGTGGCCTACACATGTGTTTGGGTGCTAAAAGTGGCACCAACACAGTGCTTCTTGTTCCACCTTCTCATACCAACACCATCCACCACATCTGGGCACCCTGACCTAGTTAGGGCCCCTACTCTGCCTCTCTCTCTCTGTCTCTCTATGTGGCCTCCCTCTTGTCGGATCTGTGCTACAGGCCCACCTGCTGCCACTCCATGTGTCTTGTGATACAATATCATGTTGTGCATATCTTGAGACCTCTATTCCATATATGCCCGAAGCTATGCGGGGTTCTCTTCTTCATGCCACCTTCCAGCATATGTCCCAAGAGCAAGGTAAAAAAAAAAAAAAAAAAAACCCACTCACAAGGTGAATAGCAAAGTGTGGACATTTATTAGGCACTTTTGAATTCAGCATTTAGCCTTCATCAGGTGTGTACAAATATAAAAACAGAGAATAAAATAAATATGAAACACATGGAATAAACAATTAAAATATAATAAAGAATACATATAAAGAAGTTAATCATAACCATATATAAAAATGTAATAGGAATAATAAAAAAGTGGTGATAATAAAAGACCATTGTGCAGCCACATGCATATAGGTCAAACGATATATCCAAGGGCTTAAAGATCATTTATATAACTACTATGTGCTTATAAAAAACATCTTATGTAAAAGGCACAGTGAATAATGTAGCCCTCCTTCCCAGAGATTTTGTCAGACTCTTACAGTAACTATGAGGAGGTTCTCATGTAGTTATACAGACCAAGTGGGCACCTCAGAGTCTGGTCCTGGCAAGAGATCACTAACCACGTCTTACTTTTTCCTATAGTTAAATAGGAAGAGGATAAGAGGAAAATAAAATCTAAATTGGATCAGCCACTGCAAATGTGATGTTACAGTTGTTAAATTGTGCTGAAGTAGTGAATTTCAATGAAGAAGTAAATGAGAATAACTAACTTCCATTTAAGAATATTAAGAGAAGATATTTTTTCACTCTATATGTAATCAAACTTCAGAATTTGTTACCAGAGGATATAGTAAAAGCTGTTAGTGTTGCTGGGTTTAAAAAAGGTTTGGGCGAGTTCCTGGAGGAAAGGTCCATAAATCATTATTAAAGAGGACCCAGGAAATCCACTGTTTATCCTGGGACAAACATTTTGGAACCTGTGTACCTTTTTGGAAACCTGCCTTCTCGTGAGTGGCTTTTTTTATCTCACTCTTAGGACTGTACTTAGCTGTGCAAGGGACTGCACTTTTTTCTGTTGGACCTTCCGGCCTATACCATGGCTGCCGTGGCAATGCATATGGTACTCCGGTATGGCACTCCAGTGGTGGATGCATGATGTTAGCGTGTATCATATGTCCTTGCACATTGCAGATGGCGATCAGGTGTCCCTTCCATATGTATGTGACATCTATATCGCATATGCAATGATTTACCTTGCTGCTGCAGCTCCTTCTGGAGGTGATCCAGCAATTGGGGACAGGCACTCCCCATAGCCCTGAAGCACATCTTCACCGACTGGAAGCCGTGGAGTATATGGAAGAATCCATTCTTATTGGTATATCCAGCAAATGATGTCTGCAATGCATAAACAGTGATTTGCTACATTTGTATCTTAAAATGCGATAAATGTATATAGTTGAATGTAAATAGTTAACTGTTATACCACATTAGTACTGTTCTGTGTAAAGGTTTTGTTATAATGTAAACCGCCCCTGATCTCTTCTGGAAGGGGCGGTATAGAAAAATGTCCAAATAAATAAATTAAAATAAAATGGAGAACTCATGTTTAGGACTACACTCATTTAACTGTTTCCCTGCCATCCTCTTGACCTTTCTCTCTGTTAATTACTGCTCAGATGTGCAAGAGCTATGGCATGTGGGCACTGGGAATGCCGTGGTACCAAGTGCATGGCACATATGCCACCCCTCCCTTCTGACATCCTGTTTCCCAACACTCACCATGTGTCCGCCCTTTCATTCCAGTACATGGCACATTGTACGGAGCCATTCTCCCTGCCAGGGTCAGATCATGCAGGTCCATGTTTCTGTAGATAAACCATTTGTCTTTTTCTGTGAGTGCTGCTGCTCTTTCCTGACCCTCTCAGTGTCACCCTGGGGTAGGGTTGCCAACTTTTTCACCGAGAAAAACCCAACACCTGTGGCTCGCCATGCTCCACCCATTCTCCGCCCCTAGTCCCACCCCTGCCCCGCCCCCAGCCCCACCCACAAAAATTACCGAGGATTCAGTCACACCCCCCCTCAGTGTTGGTTCTCACACCTCCCCTCACCTCAGTGCTGGTTCACTCACTCACCCCCCCTGCTGACTCACTCACCCCCTCCCCTGCTGGTTCACTCACCTACCCCCCTGTCACTCACTCATCCCCTCCCCTGCTGGTTCACTCACACCAACCCCCCTCCCCTGCTGGTTCACACCAACCCCCCTCCCCTGCTGGTTCACTCACCCCCCCCCCTCCACTGCTGGTTCACTCACCCACCCCTCTGTCACTTACTCACCCCTCCTGCTGGGTCACTCACTCACCCACTCCCCTGCTGGTTCACTCACACCAACCCCCCCCCCTCCACTGCTGGTTCACTCACACCACCACCACCACCATCCCCCCTTGCTGGTTCACTCACACCATCACCGCCCCTCCCCTGCTGGTTCACTCACACCACCCCCCCCCCTTGCTGGTTCACTCACCCCACCCCCCCCCCCCTTGCTGGTTCACTCACACCACCCTCCCCCTTGCTGGTTCACTCACACCATCACCCCCCCCCCCCCGCCCAAGCCGCTGCTTCTGCTTTGTACAGAGCAGCGGCTGCAATACACTTACTTTGAAAAGTAAAGAGAAACTGTGTAAGGAGCCCTCCGGTCATCGCAGAGCCCGAGGAAGTGATGTCATGGGGGCGGGCTCCTCACAGGTTGTCTTTCCTTTTCAAATTAACTTTATTGCAGCTAAAGTTAATTTGAAAAGGAAAGACAACCTGTGAGGAGCCCGCCCCATGACATCACTTCCTCGGGCTCTGCGATGACCGGAGGGCTCCTTACACAGTTTATCTTTAGTTTTCAATGTAAGTGTATTGCAGCCGCTGCTCTGTACAAAGCAGAAGCAGCGGCTGCACTGCTATGGGGAATCGCGTTCGCGCCGCGGACTTTGGCACAAAAGCCGTTTTTTTGCTCTGGCCGCTCCCGATCTTGCGGCCAGAGCAAAAAAACGGCTTTTCAATGGCCGGTTTTACATCTGTGCCGGCAGCCGGCCTGGCTATGGAAAAACCGGCCAGGCCGGCTGAAAACCGGCTGGTTGGCAACCCTACCCTGGGGGACTGGGCTATCTAGGCTCATTTTTGGCCCAGCCCTGGCTACTTTACTTCCCTGCCTGCATGCTAGATATCTGTCTTCAGCTAGGTATCCCACTGTGAGCTGTGTCTGTAGTTGTGGTCTAACCTATCTAGGGCCATGTGCAGTGGTATAAATACCGCCCAAGCCGTCCTCTCAATGCGGGGGGCTCCAGGCCAGAAGAGGGCCAAGCGATCCCAAAACAGCCGTGGCAAACTTCACACTAACTTTCAAAGACATTTGCTGTGCTGTGTCATGCTTCTGCTTTTTTTCTCTTTCTAAAGTGCTGCCGGAGGCTTGGAAAAGCAGTTCCTATTAAGGGGCCAAGTGTTGCGATATAAGAGCCTTCAGCCCCTCAGTAGGAAATGCTTTCCTGGGCCTATAGCTGCCATGGAGCACCACTTTACAAAGAAAAAAGCAGCAGAGGCAGCGCAGCGCAGCAAACATTTTTCAAAGAGTGTGATGTTTCATGTTTGCAGTTGCCACTTGTGTTTTTCAAAGTTTTATGGGAAAGGAAGAGGAGGGAATAGGAGGGGAAAATTGCTCTCCCCTCTTCTTTTATGGCCACAGTTCTTGTTATCATGAGTGGCCCTAAGCACATTTTGCTTGGGGGCTCCTCATTTGAATCACCGCCACTGGCCATGTGAATATTCTCCTGACTCTTGCTGCATTGTGGGAGGCCTGAGTCATTGTGGAGGACAGAATAGCACCTTCATCTTGAAAACCATCTGGCAGAGCATCAGAATCTCAGCCCTGGAGAGGACAGAGTATTTTACCATCTGGGCTGTTTGTCTGCTGTGTGAGCCCTGTGCGTGGGGAGAAGTGCCAGTGGAGGTGTGCCTGTAGAGGCAGTATGAGAGCAATCCTCTACACTCATGACGTCAGCCTGCCAAAGCCCTGAGGGGCTATTTGTTTTGGCCAAGAGGCATTCCCACAGGGGCTAGCCATGCCCCTTTGGTGCCCTTTTGGCATACCGACAGTTTTGTCGAGAGGAATGTCTGATCACTTGCAGGTACTTTCTTTGTTTCTGTGTTACTTATGTTTGTTTCAAGGAGACTAGATGGGGACGTGTAAGGCAAAACTGGCCTCTAAGGTGAATCCTCTGCTCCAAGGTTCAACGAAGACCGTGGGCCCCATGGATCAACTTTTTGCTATTCCTGGGGTTGATTCATTCTTGGCCAAAGGGGCATCACTCAGTCCAGCAGAGCAGACCCCCCCCCCCACCGATCCTGAACCCACCTCTTTTCTCTACTATAATATCAGAAGGTTCTCCTGGTTTGCAGGCTCATTCCTCTTTTAAACTAAGTCCTGTGCCAAAACTTGTTTTGGTGCAAGAGGAGGGGCTGATTATCACTGAAGCTTCACAGAATGTTACTTTAAAAGATATATGGACTGCCATATCTAGGATTGACTCTAAGGGATATGTTTACTAAACCGCGGTAAAGGAGCATGTGTGCCATTAGCACGCATTAATGGTGCACTTGCACCCTCTAATGGTCCCTGTGGGTGGAAAGTATGCAACCACGGGGCAGAGAGTGGGGGTCAATGGGCGAGCAGTGTACAGGAACAAGGCTTGCTCACTTAATGAAGGCACCTTAAAGCAGAGAACCCTAATACATATCAAAACTTCAGAGCCATGGGAAAAGATGGGCAAAAGCTCCATATCCTCACCTAAAAGGGGATGCCCACACACGCCAATCTCACTTATTACACATAGCTCTCCAGCATTCCAAGAAATCTAAACAAAAGGAACCCCCACAATCATTAAATTGTGCCCTCATAAATGTTCGGTCAATCCGTAAGAAATGGCCAGTTGTCGCTGATTTAATATCATCCCATAATCTGGATATACTCATGATAACTGAAACCTGGTTATTGGACGCGGATAACGTAATCCTCAATCAATTCTTACCCACCAACTTCTCCATACACTCCCGACATAGAGTGAGCAAGAGAGGAGGAGGGGCTCTCATACTGACCAAGGCGGACCTTCATTTCCATACAATAGACTCTACAAGTGCAAACAACCTAGATATCCTATCCATCGCGAATGATCAATGCTCTATCAACTTGCTATATAGAGCACCCTCACCCTCCACTGACGAGCTTCCCAACATACTAGACCTAGCGGCCAACACTCGCAAACCCAGCATACCAAATTGGATACTAGGAGACTTTAATCTCCCGTCATTGCACTCCAGCCATGCCTCGGCCCTCCTAGAAGCGATTGATGAGCTGGGATACAGGCAAATAATAAAAAACCTACACATACAAAGGGGAACATCCTTGACATGATTTTTGCCCCTCTGACAGCGTTGGAATCAAGCAAAGAAACTTGTGACATCTCTGACCTCAGTACCCTGGTCAGACCACAAGCTAATCAACTTTATTATTCCCATCAACAACAATACATCACACAACAATAGTATGCCGAGCAACTCCACTAAGACTACATCTCGGAGATTCAGAGCTTTCAATAAAGAGCTCATACTGGCAGAGACCCGTCCTCTTTACAGCGATACTACTCTAACCTGGAAAACCTGATCGCCTCGTGGAATAATAACCTCAGCTCTATTGCGCAACAACCAAATACTAATAATATCTCAAAGAAAAGAAAGCCTTCACCATGGTTCTCTCCAGATTTGTGGATCTCCCTCACACACCTACGAAAACTTGAAAAACGATGGCGTCGATCTCACTCCACAGAGGACCAGACAGCTTACAAAATACATCTTTCAGCGCATAGAGAAGCAGTCTTAGCAAAAATGAAGCAATTCCACACTAACACACTCAAAAGATCACTAAATAAACCACGTGATCTTTTCAATTTAGTCAAATCTTTATCGAAAGAACCATCACCAGGACAGCCTGAGATTCACCCACACGTTTTCGCCGACCATATGCAATCTAAACTACTACAAACGGACAAAATCACAACAATCACTGCACAAGACACCACCTGTCTAATGTACCTTTCTATGTTCTCCACACCATCCAAGAAGCACGTTGAAGATACCACTGCTACCCTCAATACCACCACTGCACAAACTGACCACTGCCCTGCCTTTTGGATAAAAGATTTACGCAGTGAACTCAGCCCATTAATCACAAGAATGATGAACCTATCTTTCTCAACTGGATCTTTCCCCTCAGCGCTCAAGCAAACATTCATTAGACCTCTTTTGAAAAACCCTAAGCTCGACCCAAGTAAAGTTGAATCTTACAGACCCATAGCTAGTATACCCCTCCTAGCTAAGATAATCGAGAAAGAAGCACAAAGACAAATACAAGACCACATCGATACCGCCTCCCCACTAGACCATTGTCAACATGGCTTCAGGGAGTACCATGGCGTTGAAACCCTCCTTACCACCCTTTTCAACAATATTATCACAGATATCGACAACATCCGCCAAGGTTTCGTGCTTATCTTCTTAGACATCACTGCAGCTTTTGACTCGGTACACCATGGTCTACTCTTAGGGCGACTAAAAGAAAAGGCACCAACGGCATCACTCTTGATTGGTGCAGATCATACCTTGATGGAAGATGGCAGCATGTAAAATCCAGAGCAGCAGCATCTGAACCTTTCCACCAAAGACAGGGTGTACCTCAAGGGTCTTCTTTATCATCACTCATGTTCAACATCTACATACAACCCATCTGCAATATCATCAGGTCATTCAAGGTTGACTGTCTAATATACGCCGATGACATTCTGCTCTTCATGCCATTCTCCACAGGTCACCTTGGATCAACGTCTGGACATGAAGCTACACATATCCAACACAGTTAGAGCCATATACTTCAAAATCCGGACACTCAGACACCTTCGCTCCCTACTAGACCCAGACGACTTCCGGACAGTATATCAAGCCCTAATCTTACCTCACTTCGACTTTGCCAACGCTATTCTTCAAGGTCTCCCACAGTTTACGTTGAATCCTCTACAACTTGCCATGAATGCCACTGCCAGAGTCCTCTATGGAGCATCGAGGAGTGACCACGTAACGCCTATATTAATGCAGCTCCACTGGCTCCCCATACATGGAAGACTTCTGTTCAAGACCTTGTTACTCACATTCAAAGCCATTAATGGCATCACTTCCTCTTCACTAATAGACCTCATTAAGTCCATTCCGCCCAACAGAACTAGGAGAACCGAATCCTCAAATGCTCTAGTAATCCCAAAGTCATCAACAAAATGCACACTAACAACATCAAACAGGGCCTTCAGCCTTTATGCCCCAAAATGTTGGAACACATTACCACCAGAGATTCGTGCTGTCACCGATCTAGCACAATTTAGAAAGGCACTCAAATACCACTTATTCCTCAATTATTACCAGGTTAGCTAGACACCAACTTAACTACACCTCCTCCATATTTGACTACCTTTGTAAGATAATATCCTAATCCATAGCACAAAGTATACTGTACATATGTAAATAGTTCCAGTTCATATTTCCCTATGTTATCCAAGTTGCCTTTCCTGTTCTCTGTAAAACCAAACAGCTTGATGTTATGGTCCTTTGTTTTATGTAAACCACGCTGATGCTAAATAGTGCGGTATATAAGAGATTGTAATAAATAAAAATAAATAAATAAATAAAACCTCATGGAAAGGGAGTATTTTGAGGAGAAAGAGCCGATTTAAATGTCTGCAATGTGCTGCACAGACAGGTGAGCCCAAGAAAGTGATTGTAGTGCTCCATTAACAGCAACAGGATAGTGCCCAAGTATGAAAGGGCACTATGTTGATGGTGCAAATGGGGCAAAGGAGGGTGCATGTGTGTCAAGCAGTGGGGGTCACTGGTGCACAGGGTGGACTAGGCAGTTGCCTAGGTGGCACATAAGAACATAAGATGTGCAAATATGCCAGACTGTGTCAGGCCAAGGTCCTTCATGCCCAGTATCCTGTGTCCAATAGGGGCAAGTCTAGGTCACAAGTACCTAGCAGGTTTCCCAAAACACACAAAGGATCCACAGTGCATGTACTGGGCAAGCAGGGGATATTCTGGGCCCCTCATTATTAATGATTTATGGATCATTCCCCAGGAACCTGTCCAAACATTTCTGAAACCCAGCTACACTAACAGCCTTTATGACATCCTCCAGAAATGAATTCCAGAGTTTGAATATGCTTTGACTGAGAAACCATTCACGCCCAGTAGTCCTCAATGGCTTATACTGTAGCCACATTGCATGTCCCCTAGTCCTACTACATTTTGATGGTGTAAACAATCGATCTATGTTTACCTAATCCACTCCAGGCAATATCTTATAGGCCTCTAATATAACACCCCTCAGCCGTCTCTTCTACAGGTTGAAGAGACATGACATTGGCAAGTAGAGATGGGGTCCCTGCAAAGGCAGATGGTTGTGGGGGGGATGTGTGGCCATCCATGTATGCCTCCACCCCCTCCCTCTGGACCCTGTGACCTAGGCACCCACCAACCCGCATGTTGGCTGGCCAGGGACTGTGCATCACCAACACTGACAGCACATGGTCATGTCAGCACGGCGTGGAGGGTGTTGGCGGAGGGGGCAACAACATCTGCCTGCAGCCAACCAAAGCCATGCCCTGATTCAGTGCACTGTGCTCAGTGCAACATGTGCCAAGGTCTGTTTGATGAGAAGCATGCCATCCCCAGGGACTGTTGCAGCCATGTAGCAGCACAGTGGCACATTCTACACAGTTGGTGTGTATATAAGCAGAAGGTCACAGACTTGGGTCCTAGCTGTGGATCATACAGTGTATGTTCCTGTGGTTAAATTTTATCCCACAGTGCAGGAACAACCACCAACCTTTGCTGCAGGTACAACACCAACATTTGCAACCCCCCAATGATTAGGCCAACAAAGGTACAAATACCCACACAGACAGGCTCCACTATCCTCAGCTGGATGGAGAGTCAGGCTGACAGCACCGGCACACCTTAACAATGCCTGAGCTGAGATTAGGACCATAGTGGCAGGTGGGAATGCCAACCATCCCAATTTTTGCACAGTGTGTCAATATGAGTGAGTGTGTGTGTGTGTGTGTATGTCTATCCATTGTTTTGTGCCTTTCCACACCTCACTGAGCCTTGCAGTGCCTAAGCTATTTCCAGCATTAGCCTGCAAATGTGCATGATGAGGAGCAAAGTATTGTGGGTATGGCCTGAAACAGGATGTGTCTGCATCGGGGATAGGGCAATGGCTGGGATGTCATAGTGCCCGACTGCCACTTGGATGGACCGGTTGGCCACAAAATGTCATGCTGGGAGGGCACTCTCACTCTGACTGAGCAATGACCATAGCATGGCTATGTATCCGCATAGTGCTATATTGTGGCTGGTTCTAGTGGTGTGGGTGCATTTCTTGCCCTGATGGTCCAATCACTGATCCAACTGCTTGGTGTCAATGCTGTATATCCTAAGCCTTGGTGCACATGGTTGCTCTGTGCACATGCAACGTGTACTGACCAGCAGATTATCCACAGTTGGTATGTGCATGGCTGGGAAGACTCAGTGGTGGGCAGCAGGTGCAGCCTGACTGTGGTTGCTGTGGGTGAATGTTAAACCTAGGTGGTTAGGACATGAGGTGTTCTAGGCACTGCTCCCAGTGGTATTGGTAGGGCCCTAATAACAGCCCCATGCAAGCCTAGATGTACTTTCCCTCTCTCTCCAGTAATTGGCAGCTATGGCATCAGCATTATAACACTGGGTATTGACATGTACTGTTCTAGATGGGTCCCCCGTCCAACAGGAGCAGATGTGACAAGCACATATAACAGGACACAACGTGACTAGTATATCAGCACTGTAGAGACAAGACCTGCCACACACTGACAATGATGAGGATCTGCAGCAGAGGCAGCAAAGACATAGAAACATAGAAACATGATGACAGAAAAAGACCACATGGCCTATCTAGTCTGTCCTTCCATAACAACAACTACAACAGTCCACTTTTTACCTTTAGAGATCCTCTGTGTTGGTCCCATGCTTTTTTGAATTCAGTTACTGTCCTCATCTCTACCACCTCCACTGGGAGACTATTCCATGGATCCACTACTCTTTCTGTAAAGAAATATTTCCGCATATCACTCCTGAATCTATCTCCCTTCACCCTCATCCCATGTCCCCTCGTAGCAGAACTTGCTTTCAATTGAAAGCGGCTCTCTCCCTGAACATTTATGCCATGGAGGTATTTAAACATCTCGATCATATCACCTCTATCCCGCCTTTCCTCTAAGGTGTAAATATTAAGACCATCTCTAACACTGCAGGTACTGGGGATCAGGTGCTGGGCGCCCATCCTCACCCTCAGGGTGATTGCAGAAACTGATCAGTAGCACGGTTTGTAGCTGCTCTGTGCTTGTATCACATACTGTCAGTGCATCTTACTGAACTGAGATGATGGATAAGTGCATTCCCTATTCAGTGATCAGCTGTAGACCGCTGTTCTGCATGTGCATTGCATCATGGGTACTAGTGGGGCTACCCTACGATGGCGCATACAGCAGACATTTTAGGCAGTGATCTTCAAGCCTTTTTTTTGTATCCAGCTATTGCTGGGCATGGAGGTGTAGCCTACTGATTAGTGCAAGGTTGCAGGGAACAGGGATTCAATTCCTACTTGTTCTTTTTGTGACTGTGCTACTCAGATCATTTTCATGCCTGTAACAGTCAGGCCTCTGCACATCAGTGCTGCCAGCCCATAACACCCTCTCCTCAGCTGCCATCCGTCCTTCAGCTCATCTATATACCTCTGTCGGTTGTGTACAGTCATTTCTGCTTGTGCAGGCTGTTACTCCATGACCTACACTGGTACTCTTTTCCACATTTCAGCCCTTTGCGCTCACCTCTCCTGTGCCTGTTCTGCGCGTCACCACTACTACTCTGTCCTCCTGTCACTGTAAACATCCTGCCGCTTCTGCCTCCACTGGGAGACACGTCTTCACCATCCTATGCCACAAACTGACACTGCAGAACTTTACAGTGGCACTATAGCTGCCTCCCACATACTCGTCCACTTTACTGTCTACCACATAGAGTACCCACCAATATGGCAGGTCCATCACTTCCCACCTGTCCTTCTTTCCATCACCTTTACATTGACATTCCTTGGTGCTCTATCCAGAGTTTGGTTTACAGTCATTTTTGTGTCTTAAGGTGCATGCTTTCCACCTTAGGACACCTTGTCTCATATTGGGGCACCTTGTCTCCCCTTAGAACACCTTATCTCATATTAGAGCACCTTGTCACATATTATGGCACCTTGTCTCCCCTTAGGACTTCTTGTCACATATTAGGATGCCTTGTCTCTCTTTAGGATGCCTTGTCTCCCCTTAGAGCACCTTGTCTCATCTTAGGGCACCTTGTCACATATTAGGGCACCTCCTCTCACTTTATGATGCCTTGTCACATATTAGGGCACCTTGTCTCTCCTTTGGGCACCTTATCTCATATGTTGACACCTTGTCTCTCCTTAGGGCACCTTGTCACATATTAAGATGCCTTGTGTCTCCTTAGGACACCTTGTCTCTCCTTAGGGCACCTTGTCTCATCTTAGGGCCCCTGGTCACATATTAGGGCACCTTGTCTCCCCTTAGGGCACCTTGTCTCATATTAGGGCACTTTGTTTCATATTAGGTCACCTTGTCTCCTCTTAGGGCACCTTGTCTCACATTAGGGCACCTTGTCTCTCCTTAGGACACCTTGTCTCTCCTTAGGGCACCTGGTCTCACATTAGGGCACCTTACCGCACATTTTCCTGTTAACACACATTAAAAGGCCTAAAACGCCCTAACGCCAGGATACCCCCTACCCACCCACTGCCTTATATGGCTTCAGGCATCTTAATGCTTCCATTACCACCTGTGACTTTACCGTGGTTTAGTAAACATACCCCTAAGTTGCCTGGAACTGTCGCCTCTCTGGGCATTTACTCAGGAGTCATCTTTTAAGTCACAGGAAGTAGATACTAGGCTATCTGGAATTGATGGTGAATGGGTTTAAATTGAAGGTCAGATGCAGGTCTTACAACAGACCAGTATCTCTGCTTTAAGGATTCTTTGTTTATTTATAACAAATTAAACAATATGGAGAATATGTTTCGGACTAACAACCTGCAATTTTTTAAATTTTCTTATAACCCGTCTTTTGTCTGCAGAAATTCTCTTGGTAAAGTACTTTAAAGAGGTGCTTGCTATTACAGTTGTAATTCCCGTTCAAAAATGTTTTTATTTCCACTTTCCAGGTCATTTATGAATATGTCAAAAAGCAGCGGACCCAGCACAGATCCCTGGGGTACACCATTATTCACCTTTCTCCATTGGGAAAATTGGCCATTTAGCCCTACCCTCTGCTTTCTATCTTTTAACCAGTTCCTGATCCACAATAGTACACTGCCTTCTATCCCATGACTCTAGTTTTGCCAAAAGTCTCTGATGAGGGACCTTGTCAAACGCTTTCTTAAAGTCCAGATACACAATATCAACCAACTCACCTTTGTCCACATTATTATTCACTCCTTCAAAAAAACATAACAGATTAGTAAGACAAGATCTTCCTTGTCTAAAGCCATGTTGGCTGTCTCCCATTAGGTCATGACTATCTACATGCTGAGTAATTTTATTCTTTATGATGGTTTCTACCATATTTCCCGGTACTGATGTCAGGCTCACCGGTCTGTAGTTTCCCGGATCACCCCTGGAACCTTTTTTAAAAATTGGTGTTACATTGGCGATCCTCCAATCTTCAGGTATTAGAGATGATTTTAATGATAGTTCACAGATTACTAATAGCAGGTTTGCAATCTCATATTTCAGTTGTTTCAACACCCTTGGATGTATACCATCCAGCCCAGGTGATTTGCTACTCTTCAGTTTATCTAATAGTTGTAATACATCTTCCCGATGTATCGATATTTCCTTCAATTCTTCCGCACCTTTAAATACCACTTCAGTCATGGGTAACATCCCTACATCTTCCTCAGTAAAGACTGAAGCAAAGAATTCATTCAGTCTCTCCGCTATCACCTTGTCGCCACTTAGTGCTCCTTTAACCCCTTTATCATCTAATGGACAAACTGACTCTCTCAACAGGTTTTTTGCTATGAATGTACTTGAAAAGGTCTTTACTTCGCGTTTTTGCTTCCGCAGCAAGCTTCTTCTCAAATTCTCCCTTTGCCTGCCTTATCAATGCCTTGCATTTGACTTGCCAGTGCTTGTGCTGTTTCCAGGTTTCATCGTTTGGCTCTTTTTTCCATTTCCTGAAAGATGCTTTTTTGGCAACAACAGCCTCTCTGACCACACCTTTAAACCATGCTGGCAGTTTTTTGGACTTCCTTCCACTTTTCTTAAAGCGTGGAATACAGCTGGTCTGGGCTTCCAAGATAGTATTTTTCAACAACAGCCAAGCCTGATGTACGTATACACAGTTTTCGCCACCAGCACCATAATTCAAAGGCATCCATTTTCTTCCTGTCTTTTTCACTGTCCAGCTGTCACATCCATATGATGTTATTGAAAATACCATGGCTTGAACAAGTCGAATCTTTGTATGGAGAGAGACATCTCTTCTCTTGAGAATCTTATCTAGGGGGCTTGTTTACAAAGCCGCGGTAGCGGTTTGCGATCGTAATCGGAGCCGCGGCCCCATTGATTTCAATGGGGCCGCGGCTGCGATCGCGATCGCGAACCACTACCGTGGCTTTGTAAGCAAGCCCCTAGGTCTTTCATAGCCATTCTGCCAAGAGCAATGTGTCATCTGATTTCTTCACTGCTTGTTGCTTCTTTATTGATAATTGATCCAAGTAGGTTAAAGTTGTTCACAATTTCAAATTCTTCTCCTTCAACGATGAACAAGTTGATTATGCCAGTTGTCATGATCTTTGTCTTCTTTACATTACGGTGCAGGCCCATTTTGAGACAATGTTCTTTGATTTGTGAGAAGCAAATATTTCAGATCATCTTCACTTTCAGCCAGTAATGTGGTATCATCAGCATAGCAAAAGTTGTTGATGAGTCTTCCACCAGTCTTCACACCTCTGTTGTTTTCATACAATCCTGCTTCTCTGATGATTTGTTCTGCATATAAATTAAACAGGTAGGGGGAAAGTATGCAGCCTTGTCTTACACCTTTGCTTATTTTAAACCATTCTGTTTCTCCTTGTTCCGTTCGAACTGTTGCTTCTTGATCAATGTACAGATTGTGCAAGAGTACGATCAGGTGTTCTGGTATACTCATGCTTCTTAATGTGGCCCTTGTGATAAGGAAGCTTATCATAGTTCAGGAAGGAGCTATAATAGAGGTGAATTGGCTCTGAACAAGCAAACTGTCTTAGCTGGTAGAAATACTAAAACAGAATGTTTTCATAAAAGACTACCAGTCCCAGTATGCACCAGGTTTCAAACAGCCTCTAGAAGAGCTGAAGTGGGGAAATGTGTGTTCAATCAGGCGAGCTATGAGGTAATCCCCAATCACTCATCTCCAAGGGCAGGGCTTGATTCAGCACAGCTGAGCTGTGCTAGGGTGGAGTATCCCTCTAAACAAGTTAAAAGTAAAACATATTCTACACAGATGGAGTTGAGGAACTCAGAGCTCAGGGACAGAGAGAGGAAGCAGCAGCATCAACGTGGAAGGAAGAAGAGGAAAACATCTTGGAGGTCTAAAGAAGGAGCCCATAGCAGTACGTGTGTTGGGAGTCATTCCAGAGGCAAGCATACTCCATTGGACTGGAGGAAGCCAGAGGAGTGGGGTTATAGAGCCAGGAATTCCCGGACGGCACCTGTGAAGGAGACGGCTGCATTTGGAAGGGGCCCTAAGACCAGTGCAAGAAGGTATGTGAAGAGAGACCCAGTGTCCAGGGATCTGGATTGGAAGGCTGGACATAAAAGCTGGACTACTAATTGGCCAGGATATCTGGAGAGGAAACCTAACAGTAAAGGAAGCTCAGGTATGAACTCTGATCTATGCCCTAGCTCTTCATCTGGAAGAGAGCAGGGAAACAGATATTATCCTGAGAGTGCTTCATTAAGGAATTCCTCTGAGCTAGACCATGATATTGATTCTATGATAGTTGAAGAAGAAGGAAATATTTTAAATGATCAGAATGAATACATGGATTGCTCTCTGTCTAGGCTGCAGTGGTAAAATACTTTCACAAATACAACAACCCATCAAAAGGAAATATAACTTGTTCTTTTATCTAACCAGAAAAGTTTACAAGAAAGCTTTAGGGTAGGATTTGAGCCACATAGAGAAAGTGAACCAGCAAAGGGGTTTGCAGCTGGCTAATTATTGGTAATTAAGCTATGCACAGTTGCACGTGAGCTCTGAAAGGAAACTACTGTTTCTGTGTGAAAATATAAGAAAGTTATCCTTGAAAAAGAACAGTTTTTGGTTACTTTTGGGTTTTGTTTTTGCTTTTGGAGCACTGCTAAAAGGTATTAGCAGGAGCCCTCAGAAAGACCTTTCTGTTCACATCAAGGTCTTTATTGTTTGATTGATTGCTTAAGAAGTTCAGTTGCTGATATCATGATTTGTTTTTCCTAAGTACAATACTGAAGCAAGTGTCCTTTTGTGTTACCAAGTAAATCTGTGTGGGAGAATTAACCCCAAGAATAAAGTATATTTTTCTTTGCTTACACTCGAGCAACACAACTCATTATTTTGTGAACGGCTGATTCTGGTATGAATGGATTACATTCCCCACAATCCTTTGCAAGTCATAATAGTATTTTGCCTTTGCCAAGACTGTGGACATTCACGCCCAGCGCCCCCGTTTACACCCTGAGTTTCTCATGGTTTACACAGTCAAAAACTTTGCTATAGTCAATGAAGTGCAAATAGATATCCTTTTGGTATTCTTTAGTCTTTTCAAGGATCCATCTCACATCTGCAATGATGTCTCTCATTTCTCGCCCTTTCCTGAACCTTTCCTGAAGTATTCATTGCCAACACAATAATTCAAAGGCATAATTTTGTTTTCACTGTCCATCTTTCACATACATATGACATTATTGAAAATACCATGGCTTGGACAAGTTGAATCTTTGTATGGAGAGAGACATTTTTGCTCTTGAGAATCTTGTCTAGGTCCTTCATAGCCATTCTACCAAGAGCAATACTTTGTCATATTTCTTGACTGCTAGTCCTTTCTTTATTGATTGTTGATTCAAGTAAGTTAAAGTTGTCAACTATTTCAATTTCTTTTCCATCAATGATGAACTTATTGATTTTGCCAGTTGTTGGGATCTTTGTCTTCTTAACATTAAGGTGCAGATACATTTTAAGACTATGTTCCTTGGTCTTGAGAAGCAAATGTTTCAGATTGTCTTCAATTTCAGACAGTAATGTGGTATCATCAGCATAGTGAAGCTTGTTGATGAGTCTTTCACCAGTCTTCACACCTTGGTTATCTTCACACAGTCCTGCTTTTCTGATGATTTTTTCTGTATATAAATTAAACAGGTAGGGGGAAAGTAGGCATCCTTGTTATACGCTTTAGCTGATTTTAAACCATTCTGTTTCTCCTGTTCCATTTTAACTGTTGCTTCTTGATCAATGTAAAGGTTGTGCAAGAGAACTATCAGGTGTTCCGGTATACCCATTCTTCTTAATGTGACCCAGAGTTTCTCATGGTTTACACAATCATAAACCTTGCTGTAGTCAATAAAACACATATAGATATCCTTTTGGTATTCTTTTGTCTTTTCAAGAATCCAACTCACATCCGTGATAATGTTTCTCATTCCTCACCCTTTTCTGAATCCTGCTTGCACTTCAGGCAGTTCTCGGTCCAGGTATAGTTGTAGTCTCTGCTGAATAATCTTCAGTAGAATCTTGCTGGCATGTGGAATCAGAGCGATTGTGCGATAATTTCCACAGTTAGTTGGTTCACCTTTCTTTAGTATTGGCATAAGCACAGATCTTTTCCAGTCAGTTGGCAATAATGTTGTCTTCCAAATTTCCTGGCAGAGCCTTGTAGATAAGGTAACAGCTGCATCTGAATGCTGTAATACTTCAATGGGAATGTCTTCAATGCCTAGTGCTTTGTTCTTTGATAAGGCTTTCAATGTTGGTTCGACTTCTTCTTTCATCACCAATGGTTCCGGGTCATAACGTACTGGTTGAAAGATTGTTGGTCCACTTGATCTTTATCATATAATGACTTTGTATATTCTTTCCACCTTTTCTTGATCTTTTCAGCATCATTCAGCATGGATCCTTGAGCATCTTGTAGCATTCCAATTTTAAACTGGAATTTTTTCTTTAACTCTCATAGCTTTTGAAAAGCTGATCTTGTTCTTCTAATAATTTCTGATTATATTTCCTTGCATGTGTCATTATAGTACTTCTCCTTGTCTTGTCTAGCTGAACATTGGAAATCTTGGTTGAGTTCTGCAATTGCCTCTCTTTCTCCTCTGACTTTAGCTTCTCTGCGTTTCTGGAAATTTTCAGATATTTTTCAGTCATCCATTTTGGCCATTTTTGCTTTTTAACCTTATTTAGGGACTTCTCGCTTTCTTCCAACATCCCATAACTCTTCTGGAATTCTGTCATTTGTATCTAAAGCAGCAAATCAATTTTTCAGGCAGTTTTTATATTCCAGTGGTATATTCTCAGTGTCATATTTTGCTACAATTATGACTGACTTGCTCTTTTTCAACTTTAGCTTTAGTTTGCATACTAGTAGTTGGTGATCTGTATTTTTGGTTTTGTCTGTTTTTATTTTATTCAGCTTTTCCATCCTTGTCTTCAACAGGTGTAGTCAATTTGATTTCTGTACAATCCATTAGGTGAAGTTCACATGTACAGTCAGCGTTTGTGTTTCTGAGAGAAGGTGTTTGAGATGTATAGACCATATGATCATCAGATGCAAAGTGCCCAAAGCAAGTCCATTTCAGATCACTAACCCAACAGTTCGAATTGTGCACATTCCATTTCATTCTTGACCGCATTCTTGACCCTTGGTTCATGCTGCATATGTTCATGTCTCCTTTTGTAAGACATCTTTGCAACTTCTGACTTACATTTAAAGCGTAGCTATATCAGCAAATCCAACCCAATCATAAATGCTTGTATTTGTTACAGAAAATCTATTAAAAAATAAAATTTCAGACCTGGACAGTTGTCATGACCATCCTGTTCTTCTCTGGGTATGGCAAAATATGTACTGCACATGCAGAAGCTCTGCGCACACAGAGGGGTAGTGTGCTGTGAACATGGGAACATATGGGTACCATGCACATGCAAAATAAACAAACCCCACACATACATTTGTATGTGCATATGCCCTTATACAGCCACAAACAGCTATAGAACTCTACATTTGCACATCTGGCCATTTTCCATTATGCATGCATGCAAGTCCATTTTAGGCTAGACATCTGTATCTTCAGAGTTATGGATGTGTCAATTTTGGACACCCCAGGCACGTTCATAGCACCTCTTCTGAAGTTGCCATTACGGTTTCCATGTTTTATTTTGCACATCCCCACCATTGCTAGAATGGCCTTTCAAAAATGTGCCTTTATTCACTACTATGCTTCCTATATATTCGCCTAATAGAGATGTGCACAGGGAAACATTTTCAGTTCATTTGGGCTTTTTACAATTTCATTTAATAACAGAACATATTTTCTGCCTTTACAATCGAAAAGATGAATAAAGAAGATAAAACATAAAAATAATATGAATTACATTTGCATAAAATCATAATAAAATAACATAATTAAATCCCATTATTCATAAAATATTCAAGCTATTTATAGCCAATAACACCACCACATCATTAAAGTTACCCAAAATAATTTGAAAACATCCAGGTTTTCCTCTTACGATAGAATTGAATGAAATCCTTCAGATAGATCCCTTATAGCTACAGGTAATTATTTTCATAATTTAGATATGATCCCAGGAAAAAGTGTGATTTTTAAATTGCGTCTAAGAAAATGCCCAAGTAGATGGCAAAACCAATATTATGCAGTGAGATGATGATTGTAAAGGTTTAAAAGAACGTTATCTTATCAATCTCTAGGAAAGATACTTTGAGCCAACACCTTGAAGAGCCTTAAAAATCAGACACATAGAGCCCGATCCCATAATGTGAATATCCAGCCCGCAGCCTCATCCAAATGAAAAATTTGCCATGTGTGACCCTAATTCCACTTCCATGGCTCTGGACATGCCCACGGGTCCGGAATCGGGGAGAGAGACGTGTTCAGCATGGCACAAGCAAGCGCTATTAAATAAATAAATAAATAAATAAATACCCCAAATAAGTCAATCTGGACTGCAAAATAAGTCCTCAGAAAAAAAGGTCCAATAAAAAAGTGAAAGAGAGAAAAAAAAAAGAAAAGAAAGAGAGGAGAAAAGATGAATTGAATGTTGGAGTGATGGTTGTGCAGGGAGTTTCCTCCAAATAACAAACCACTCCTTTTTGTTCTATTGTATATGAATTATAGTGCCCAAAAGCCAATAAGCCAAGTTATTAATGCAACCATTTGCGAAGAGCATTTGATTGAATACTTGGCTGGCAAATGAAGCTCTGAACCGCAAGAAATTTGGAACCGTAAGAAATCTGCAAGGATTGCCATCGGCTGCAGAAGATGACTTGACCACAGCAACTGTTGTGATCTATAGTGACATCCACCTCCAAGTTGTGGACCGCATTGTGTAACAGCAAGTTATCATTAATAACAGCTGTACAGAATTGCATTTTGGATCGAATCAAAGACCCTATCTCAAGCTTTCAGTGTCAGTTGAAACGTTCCATTCTTCTTAAAGAGGTTTGTGCAGACACAGACTTGCCAAATTAAAATTCTCAAATGTTACCATCCTCTTGAAAGGGATTTATGCTGATACAAAATCTTAGTGTCAAAGTGCTAGCATGCGTGTACAAACTTCCACATTCTTATACTCTCTTCAAACTGGATGGCGTCTGACGTTAGTAAAAGTGATGACCAATCAAAATGGAAAGTGAATAGATGAAAATCAAAATGAAGTATAACACTAGAGAGTGGAATCAAATTGAGATTGAGTGCCCAGTCAAAGTGTACTCCTCCAGTCTATTTTCAAATTGAGTCCATGTGGGGAGACCATGTTCTATTTAAATATCTATCTCTGCTCTAAAACCTGCAGGCATTGTTCACGATCGCCCCTGTGAGGACCAAGTGGGACATGGTCAATAAGGCTCCAAAGGAAATAAAAAAAAGCATGCTCTAGTTGTATATAATGTGGTACCAAAGAGACTGAAAGCATTTTGGTGCTAATTCTGGATCTGTGTTCAAACAATCTTCTCTGGATCAGTCTGGTGGCTTTTGGGCACTATAATTCACATATAATGAAGAAACACATCCCTGTCAATATTTTCAGATGTGGGTAAATGTTGTGGATGTCCCCATGCCCACCATATTCTGAAAAGTTACACATTTCAGATCCTGCCCGTCCCCGCGACCATTCTTCAATATTGGATGCATTGCAGAGAAGAGCAGAATTTTTTCTAAGTCCTGGCCTCATTCCACATATCAGTAGTAATAATGTGGATGTTTCCAGGAAACAATACATACATGGACCTTTCCTAAATATGTTTTATACATCTCTGTGACTGACCACACCCCTGTTCTGACCCTTCTGGGCATGTTCTGAGATCCTCGTGCTAGCGCTGTGGACGTGCATGACAGCAGTGTTTCAGAATATGGCAGGGGCATTTTCAGCACATAAACATCCCCGCCACACTTACAAATCCTTTATTCATGTTCTGGAATGACCCCCATTACTTTGTCTAGTTCACTTCATATAGGAGAGGCATCATCCTCTTACTATATGCACTGCATGTTATCTTTGCAGCTAGTTTCCAAATCTGCTGAAACCTCAGAACCCTACAATCGCTGTTGCAAAATAGAGTAGGTTCTAATTTGAGAAAAAAAAAACATAGTAGTACTATAAAGAGATGAAACCGAAGGATTTTCTTTTGCCAAAAATTATTTGCAAAGAACTTTAGCTTTGGAATAGCATGTGCATTAATAGCCGAGCATTGCACTAAAGCATGGGTGATGATTTGGCTTTTGAAAAGGTCAAAAATGTTTTTCACAATAAATTCTACACCATACATTAAAGTTTAGCCTTAAGTAAAACCCTCTCAATGAAAAGCTGGATAGCTTTCTGTTAGAGTTTAATGAAGACTTTCTTCCAAATCGTAGAGGCCAGTAGATAGTGTTCATCACTGTGGCCTTTCATTTGGCAGGATAAGCAATGAATGATCTTCAGCAGTCCTTGCAAAGGCTTTTTATTTATAGACACCTCTGGCCATTAACATCCAACGATGTCATGCAGGATGCCAGCTCCCTCCTCACAGTGCTAACAAACACCAAAAGGGCACATTTTTCAAAAGGAAAGAAAAAAGCTAGCATCTTGCATCTCATCAGTCCTAGAACTAGCTTAAGTAGAAAAAAGATAATTATTGTTACCAGCATGTATTAAGAAAATTGTTACAATTTCATGTGGTCGCAGGGAAATTTGCTATTAACTAGCTAAAATTTAGAGAACTGCATCCTCTATGAAGAGTGAATACACGTAAATGACAGATAACCCCCCAACTCCCCCCCCCCCAAAAGTGAATGTAATTATGAATAGCACGGGCATTGGAAAATTTGCCTACCTTCAGCACAGAGGTGAGTTTCCTAACAAATAGAACTAAATAGGTCATTTTCAGTTACTAGCTCCTATAAATCTAAGAAGTGTAAGGATGCATGCCAAATTAGTCATACTAAAACAAGGGCCACTGGCAAGTAATATGAAAGTACTAGAGAATGGGTACTCCTGCAACTGAGTCATATTTCCCTTGGCTTGCTTGATCAGAGTTCCTTGCAGGAAAGGGAGAGCTGGGTGATTCCAGTTTTTAGCAGACACTATGCTGCCCACATCTTCAGTCCTTGAGAGATTCATTCAACAGCTTATCTGTCCATAGCACAGCAGACATCAGATTGCATCTTCAAATAGTTTCCCGGAGGTGTCACTAATGAACAGCGATGCTGAATTGTTCATATCAATTAAAGCCTCCATCAGGATGGACAGTACAAAATTCACTAGATTTTCTAGGCAGTGCACTACATAGTAATATAGTAACATAGTATATGACGGCAGCTAAAGACCAGTATGGTTCTTCTAGTCTGCCCAGCAAGGTGGCAAGAGTAGCTGCACCTGCCACTCTGTGCAAGTCACCCTTCCCTGTGCCTTTGTTTAGGGGTATACCCACCACTCCATGTAGGTCACCCCTACTTGTTGAGATATGAGATAGTTAAGTTTATTTTGATTTTATTCTGTTGCTATAAAGGGATCCGCTGTGTCTGTCCCATGCAATTTTTAATTCCGTCACTGTATTTGCCCCCACCACGTCCATCGGGAAGACATTCCAAGCATCCACCATCCTTTCAGTGAAAAAGTATTTTCTGACATTGCCTTTGCAGCTTCATATTATGCCCTCTAGTTTTACAGCTTCCTTGTCTTTAGAAGAGGCTTGTTTGTTCATTAATACTCTTTAAGTATTTAAAGGTCTGAATCATATCTCTCCTGTACCTCCTCTCCTCCAGAGTGTACATATTTAGGTCTTCAAGTCTCTTCTCATAAGTCTTCTGATGCAGGCTCCCAATCATGTTGGTCGCCTTTCTCTGAACTGTTTCCAGTCTTTTTATATCCTTTGCGAGATATGGTCTCCAAAATTGAGTACAGTATTCCAAGTGAGGCTTCAACAGCAACTTCTATAGTGGCATTAGTACCTCTTCCTTTCTGCTGGTAATTCCTATCTGTATGCAACCCAGTATCCTTCTGGCTTTTGCCACCACCTTGTCGCATTGTTTCGCCACCTTGAGATCCTCAGAAATAATAACACTGAGATCCTTCTCCTGGTCCATGCACACCAACCTCTCGCCTCCTGTCACATACAATTCCCTTGGATTTCTGCTGCCTAAGTGAATGACATTGCACTTTGTCACATTAAATTTTAACTGCCAAGCATTAGACCATTCTTCCAGCTTTTGTAGATCTTTCCTCATGTTCTCCACTCCCTCAAGGGAGTCCACTCTGTTGCAAATGTTCTTGTCATCTGCAGAAAGACAGACTTTTCCATTCAGTCCTTCAGCAATGTCTTGTTTCATTTGCTGGTCATCCATTGCCAATAAAGTCCTGTGAAAGTATAACATGCAAATATGCAAACTATGAAATAGAATTTTTCTGTTGAATATCCCAACTTGAGATATCAATGTTTTTTTTTTAATTTGCCTTATTTTAAAGAAAAATTGTACACATAAAGAAGAAGTCAGCCTTGCCTTAAACTAAAAAAAAAAAAAAAAAAAACCCGCCAATAGGAGTAATTACTACTACTGCTAATCATTTATATAGCACTTCAAGGCATACACAGTGTTATACAGGGACATGTAAGAAACAGTCTCTGCTCATAACAGCTTACAGTCTAGTCAAAAATCCAAAATAACTGTTACTCTATATCACTATAAATCAAAAATAAAAATAGAGCTGTAATCTATCGTCATGAGCTAAAAAGTACAGATGTAAATGAATTAATGATGGAAGATGAGCCGTGAGGAAAGAAACCAACCTCTTGTGGCTTTACTTCCGTTTTACTCAAATTATTTAAGGCTCAAATAGAGCGTGAAAATGTAGGTAAAAAACACCATGTAATGGTGTGCCCTACACGCCAACGTGTAAAAATTACTCCCAACAAATTCAAAATATTATACATCAGACGTCTTCAAAAAGGGTCCAAACAGAAAGGAACCTGATAGTAATTTATTCAAAAATAGCACTTATCTGTTATTGTCCATATAAGTTGAAGTCGTTTTCCCGAATTCAAGATGATGAATAATCAATCCTGTCTGCAGTTAATAACAAAGAAGGACACAGTACTGCATTTTCAGGAAAAATAACCTTAATGCCCTGTTTCAACGCTTTTCATAAACTGCAAGCAACGTCTTCTGGCTTCCCTGGCTCAACAGGATGCCAGCGCATGCTCATTGCGATCCACTGCTAAGAAACCGAAGCCAATCATTAAATTGCAAATCAAGACCAATCACAATCGTGCACGTCATAAGAGATCTCAAAGATGATATATGCTCAAAGAAGACTATTCCAATTCAATTCCTTATTAAGCCCTAATGGCTCTACCGTGGACAACCAAAATATCCACGACTGTTCCAAAAATTAAAGGTGCTGTTCACGATTACCACCTCTTGGGTTTTGTGGTACATAATCAAGGACTCTCCAAGAAAAGTCCGCAAAAGTATGTTGATGGTCTAAACAGTGCTGAACTATGGGGGCAGACGTAGTCTTGGTCCTTATTCTTGATGCATGTTCACCCAGTCTAGTTTGGATGGGACGAATTGTCCTCCCAATATATAAAAGGTTGCAAACACAAACCAAAACGTACATCACATAAGGTGGTATGCCATTGGGCAACTTGATCAATGTTGGAATTAGGAATTTGCCAATTTTTGCCAGCAAGAATCTGATTGCAATAACCACACTTATTACAAGGAAAATGACCTAAATCCATATGTTGTTCACGAGATGGTCTATCCAAAGGGGAAGAAGTGATGCCAATAAAATCCCTAAGATTAGGACCCTGAGTGTGAGCTATTTGTAGTTTTCGTTGGAAACTTGAATGTAACTGCAAAATATGCCAGTGTTTAATGAGAATCTTCCTAATTTTCTCCGAATGTGACATATATGGTAAAATTCCCACTAGCATGTCAGATGGAGAAGTTAACGGTGCATTGTTCAAATACACTTGATCGCCAGAAGAAAAAAGCCATTCTCGATGGGTATATTTTACACGTAAAAAAGCTTTCTTGATTACTTTATTGGGATATCCCCGTCATGCTAAATGTTGAGATAATTCCTGCGCATGAACAATAAAATCCTCAAACTTGGAACAAATTTGGCGCATGCGCAAAAACTGACCAAATGGGAGGCCCTTTTTCAAAGACATAGGATGAAAACTGCAGTACTTTCTTAATGTGTTTGATTATACAGATTTTCTAAATAAAGTAGTATGAAGCTTGTGCTCACATTTCTCAATTAGCACATCCAAAAATTCCAATTTTGAAAAGTGGTAATGCATGGTAAAAGATATATTAGATTGTAAAGAATTTAACCATTGAACAAAAGCGTGTAACAATGCCTCAGATCCCTTCCACAGAAAAAATATGTCATCAAGGAATCTAACCCATAGTGTAACATCCTGAAACCATGGGGAAGAATACATTTTTGAAGACTCAAAATCAGCCATATACAACATAGCCACAGATGGGGCTACTGTTGCCCCATGGCGATACCTTGAACTTGATGATAAAACTGCTGCTCAAATTGAAAATAATTTCTGGTGAGTACAAGGCTCAATAACTGTTGAAAAAACATCCTAGGGATTCTGTTAGGTAAAGGCAATGGTAACTGAGATATCACAGCCAGAGCTTCATCTTGATGAATATTAGTATACATAGCTACTACATTGAGTGATACAAGCCACAAATTATCAATTGGATCAGTAATTTCCTGTAATTTTGTTATGAAATGGGTAGTGTCCATAAGAAAGGATGGTACTTGTTGAGCACATGGTTGTAAAAGCACATCACAGAACTTGGAAAGAGGTTCCAATATCGAACCACGACAAGACACAATGGGCCTGCCTGGAGGCATGGATAACGATTTGTGAATTTTCGGAACAGTGTATATGATTGGGGTAAGTGGATGTGTTGTTGTTGTTAAGTGCCGTCAAGTCGGAGTCGACTCATGGCGACCCTCTGGATAGCTATCCTAAATTGTGTTCGGTCTTCAGTCAGGCGGCTCATTGTTGACAGACTGGTACCCGTAGTTGCTGTTATTGTATCGATCCATCTCATTGCTGGCCTTCCTCTTTTGCTTTGACCTTCTATCTTGCCAAGCATGATGTCTTTGATCTCCTCTAGTACCGACTGGTTTAAGAACATAAGAACATAAGACATGCCATACTGGGTCAGACCGAGGTCCATCAAGCCCAGTATCCTGTTTCCAACAGTGGCCAATCTAGGTCCTACACACCTAGCAATATCCCCAAAAGACCACAGGTTCCACAATGCTTGTACTGGGTCAAGCATTGATATCCTGGGTCCCTTTTTAATAGTGGTTTATGGAGCTTTCCTCCAGGAACTTGTCCAAACCTTTTTTAAACCCAGCTATACTAACAGCCCTTACTACATCCTCCGGTAACAGATTCCAGAGTTTGATTACACGTTGAGTGAAAAAATATTTTCTCTTATTTGTCTTAAATAGTTTACCCTGTAGTTTCATTACATGTCCCCTAGTCTTTCTATATTCTGGTTTGTTCTTCGGGCAGTCCATGGTATACACAGTATTCGCCGCCAGCACCATAATTCAAATACATCAATTTTCTTCCTGTCTGTCTTTTTCACTGTCCAGCTTTCACATCCATATGATGTTATTGAAAATACCATGGCTTGAACAAGTCGAATCTTTGTATTGAGAGAGACATCTCTGCTCTTGAGAATCTTATCTAGGTCTTTCATAGCCATTCTGCCAAGAGTAATGCGTCGTTTGATTTCTTGACTGCTTGTTGCTTCTTTATTGATTAGTTGATCCAAGTAGGTTAAAGTTGTTCACCATTTCAATTTCTTCTCCTTCAGCGATGAACCTGTTGATTATGCCAGTTGTCATGATCTTTGTCTTCTTTACATTAAGGTGCAGGTGTATTTTGAGACTATGTTCTTTGATTGTGAGAGCAAATGTTTCAGATCATCTTGACTTTCAGCCAGTAATGTAGTATCATCAGCATAGCGAAGGTTGTTGATGAGTCTTCCACCAATCTTCACACCTCTGTTGTCTTCATACAATCCTGCTTCTCTGATGATTTGTTCAGCATATAAATTAAACAGGTAGGGGGAAAGTATGCAGCCTTGTCTTACACCTTTGCTTATTTTAAACCATTCTGTTTCTCCTTGTTCTGTTCGAACTATTGCTTCTTGATCAATGTACAGATGGCACAAGAGAACGATCAGGTGTTCTGGTATACCCATGCTTCTTAATGTGGCCCAGAGTTTCTCATGGTTTACACAGTCAAAAGCCTTGCTACAGTCGATAAAGCATAAATAGATATCCTTTTGGTATTCTTTAGTCTTTTCAAGGATCCATCTCACATCCGCAATGATGTCTCTCGTTCCTCGCCCTTTCCTGAACCCTGCTTGCACTTTAGGTAGTTCTTGTTCCAGGTATGATTGTAGTCTCTTTTGAATAATCTTCAGTAGAATCTTGCTGGCATGTGGGATCAGAGCGATTGTTCGATAATTTCCACAGTCAGTTGGATCACCTTTCTTTAGTATTGGTATAAACACAGATCTTTTCCAGTCAGTTGGCCATGATGTTGTCTTCCATATTTCTTGGCAGAGCCTTGTAAGTATGGTAACAGCTGCATCAGATTGCTGCAATACTTCTATAGGAATGCTATCGATGCCTGATGCTTTGTTCTTTGATAAGGCTTTCATGCTGCTTCAACTTCTTCTTTCATCACCAATGGTTCTCGATCATAAGGTACAGGTTGAAACGGCTGTTGGTCCACTTGATCTTTATCATATAAAAACTCTGTATATTCCTTCCACCTTTTCTTGATCTTCCCAGCATCATTCAACATAGAACCTTGAGCATCTTGTAACATTCCAATTTGAGGCTGGAACTTTTTCTTTAACTCTCGTAGCTTTAGGAAAGCCGATCTTGTTCTTCCTCTAATAGTTTCTGCTTCAATTTCCATGCAAGTGTCATTGTAGTACTTTTCCTTGTCCTGTCTTGCTGCACGTTGGAAATCTCTGTTGAGTTCTGTTATTGTCTTTCTTTCTCCTCTGGCTTTAGCTTCTCTGCATTTCTGGGCAATTTTCAGAGTTTCTTCCGTCATCCAGTGGATGTAATGTAACCAAAAACTTGAATTCATGCTTGGTTATCCAGTTATTTAATAAAGCCTCCTGCATGATATGAAAAATTTCTTGTTGTAAATTGATCATAGGGTTCTGAGTCAATTTAGCATAATATTCCGTATCATTTAAATGGGTCAAAAGATGAGATAGATATTGAGAAGATGATTGTATTACTGTAGCACCACCTTTTTCCGCTCTCTGGATAATTAAATCCTGATTTTTCCGTAATTCAGTTAAAGCTGTCCATTGATCCTTCGTCAAATTATGAAACCGAGATTTTAAACCAGTTTTTTCCAAATTAGCCACATCATGCAAAGCTAATTTTTGATATGATTCAATAAGGGGATCAGGATTTCCCGACAGTATCCATTTTGAAGGTGCACAAACAACAGATATATCTGTGCCCATATCATGTGTAGCACAGAAATGAGTCACTGTCAACTTTCTAAAAAAAACGATGTAAAGCTACTCTCATTCGAAAAGGATTATAATGGGTAACTGGAATGAAAGAAAGGCCCAAATCAAACACAGATTGTTGGATATCTGTTAATACAGTAGACAAAATGTTCACTACTGTTGTTTGGACTGATTCCTGGTCACTGGGCCTTGAGGGCAATCTTGATGATAATTGTCTTGAGGTTTCCACATTCGATCTCGTTGAAAGCCTTCTGCAGGTTTCCATGCACGATTGCGACCTCGGCCGCAAAAACAGCCGCGATGAAAAACCTGATCTTGCCGTTTATTAGAAATAGTCATGTTGTCAGAAAGATCGCTATGATCTGAATCATCTGATGAAATGTCAAAGGAATCAAAAGTAACACCTTTTTTTGGTGATAATTTGTTTTTCTTCATCCAAGTATACACTTGATTAAGGTCATAATCCTTTTTATCACAATTGAATTTTTCAATCTTAATGGATTTTTTATAATCCCAATATTGATCCAATTGTGAGGATAATTCCTCTCTTTGTGTTTTATAACGATCTTTGGTGGTCTTGATACGAACTGACTCGTCTAATTCTTTGACTTCCTGTGTCAATTTGAGCGATTCAGTATTTAAACATTCACACAATAAAGCAATCAAGTCCATGCTGCATTTTTTCAATATGCTGTTCCATTTCATGTAAAAAGCTTCATCATCTGTGAAAATTTTGGGGGGTTTTAAAACTCTTAAACCCCGACGACTCATCATCGATTTTAGATATTGTATCATTGTAGCCTCATGAAGCTGTACCCGTATAAGTTTTTTATTCAAATCCAAAAGATCAGCAAAAGACGAAGATTGGAATAAAGTGTCAGAATCATCAAATAAGGCTGGTCTCTGAGCTAGTACTTGAATTTGTGCGCCAGAAAACACAAAGGTTGTTTGATTGGCATTTAATGTTGGCTCTGTCAAATTCTCCTTAGGAGAAGAAGTTGATTCAGTGGCCATAATAGTTATCACCGGTATAACCAAAAATCCAAAATTACTGTTACTCTATATCACTATAAATCAAAAACAAAAATAGAGCTGTAATCTATCATCATGAGCTAAAAAGTACAGATGTAAATGAATTAATGTTGGAAGATGAGCCGTGAGGAAAGAAACCAACCTCTCATGGCTTTATTACCGTTTTACTCAAATTATTTTAGGCTAAAATAGAGCGTGAAAATGTAGGTAAAAAACACCATGTAACGGTGTGCCCTACACCCAAACGTATAAAAATTACTCCCAACAAATTCAAAATGTTATACATCAGATGTCTTCAAAAAGGGTCCAAACAGAAAGGAACCTGACAGAAATTTATTCAAAAATAGCACTTATCTGTTATTGTCCATATAAGTTGAAGTCATTTTTCCAAATTCAAGATGATCCTGTCTGCAGTTATTAACAAAGAAGGACACAGTACTGCGTTTCGGGCAAAATAACCTTAATGCCCTGTTTCAATGCTTTTCATAAACTGCAAGCAACGTCTTCTGGCTTCCCTGGCTCAACAGGATGCCATCGCATGCTCATTCACGATCCACTGCCAAGATTTTTGCACAAGTTTTTGCGCTTGCGCCGAATTTGTTATAAGTTTGAGGATTTTATTGTTCATGCGCAGGAGTTATCTCAACGTTTAGCACAATGGGGATATCCCAGTAAAGTAATCAAGAAAGCTTTTTTACGTGCAAAATATACCCATCGAGAATGGCTTTTTTCTTCTGGCGATCAAGTGTATTCGAACAATGCACCGTTAACTTCTCCATTTGACACGCTAGTGGGAATTTTACCATATATGTCGCATTCGGAGAATATTAGGAAGATTCTCATTAAACACTGGCATATTTTGCAGTTACATTCATGTTTCCAACAAAAACTACAAATAGCTCACACTCGGGGTCCTAATCTTAGGGATTTTATTGGCATCACTTCTTCCCCTTTGGATAGACCATCCCATGAACAACATATGGATTTAGGTCATTTTCCTTGTAATAAGTGTGGTTATTGCAATCAGATTATTGCTGGCAAAAATTGGTGAATTCCTAATTCCGACATTGATCAAGTTGCCCAATGGCATATCACATGTTCTACGCCTTATGTGGTGTACATTTTGGTTTGTGTTTGCAACCTTTTATATATTGGGAGGACAATTCGTCCCATCCAAACTAG